>CM058040.1:24568238-25003238 GCA_030169165.1 Centaurea solstitialis
CAAGCGAGTAGCGTTGATTGCTACTAGGCTTCGAGGAAGAGCCTCCGCCTGGTGGCAGCAATTGAAGCAAACCCGAAGCAGGCTGGGAAAATTAAAGATTGTGACATGGGAAAAGATGAAAAAAAAATTTGCGGGCCAACTTTTTACCCCATAATTTCCAACGTGTGATGTACCAGCGTTTGCAGAACTTGAAGCAGGGGGCAGGATCTGTGGATGATTATACAACCGAGTTTTACAAGTTGATAGCTCGTAATGATATTCAGGAGTCGGAGGCGCATCTTGTTTCTCGGTACATTGGAAAACTACGGAGTCAGATTATGGATTCCGTGAACCTGTTTGATCCGATGACTATCTCTGAGGTTCATCAAAGAGCCTTGGCTTTTGAGAAGCAGAACCATCGGGGGGGGGGGGGGGGTTCTTACGCACCTGCCAATATTGGGGGTAGTTCTGGTCAAAACAGCCTCACGCCGCGTGGTGGTCCAAACCCTAGCCAGAGGAATGTTGCGGGTGGTAATACGGGGCCAATTCCAAAAGGGCCTAGCGGCAGTGGGTTGAAGTGTTTCAGTTGCGGGGAGTCGGGACATCGACAGTCGGAATGCAAACGGGCTGGAAAGAGGGCTATGTTTGGTGAGGTGGAAGATTGGCAGGATGAGGACGGCGAAGAGGAGTACCAAGAGAATCCCGTGTATGATGCCGAGCCCCAATACGAGGAAGAGCTTGTCGATGGAGATGTAGGAGTAAGCCTGGTAGTGAGACGCTCTTGTCTTACGCCAAAGGTCACTGATGACGATTGGCTAAAACATAATATTTTCCAGTCGACATGTACCGTTTCGGGAAAGGTGTGTAGCTTTGTCATTGATTCGGGCAGTTGCGACAATCTGATTTCTGAAGAGGCCGTTCGAAAGTTAGCTTTGAAGACGGGAGAGTCATCCCAAGCCCTACAAACTCCAGTGGTTTAAGAAAGGTGGAGAGGTAACGGTCTCTAAACGTGCTCTCGTTCATTGTTCTATTGGTACTAGATATAAAGATGATGTTTGGTGAGACGTAGTTTCTATGGATGCTTGTCATTTGTTGTTGGGTAGACCGTGGGAGTATGATCGCAATGTAGTGCATGACGGACGAGCTAATACTTACAGTTTTGTATTTGAAGGTGTTAAGATCACACTTGTTCCTAGTAAGCCAAAAGAGTTAGTTGTCAAACCTTCGGGTACTCTTTTGACCCTTGCTCAGTTTGATGAAGAGCTTGGAAGTGCAGAAAGTGTTTTTGTGTTGATAGGTAAGGAAGTGGCTGAGGAGGTCAAGGTTCCGGATTCCATGGTTCCTTTACTTAGGGAATTTGATGATGTGTTCCCGGAAGAGCTACCGGCTGGTTTACCACCCTTACGCGATATTCAGCACCATGTTGATTTGGAGCCTGGAGCCCAGCTTCCCAATAGACCACACTACAGAATGAGTCCAGCAGAACATGAGGAGTTGCGTCGTCAGGTAGAGGACTTGGTTTCTAAGGGGCATGTCCGGGAGAGCATGAGCCCTTGTGTTGTTTCTGCTTTGTTGACTCCAAAGAAGGATGGGACGTGGCGCATGTGTGTTGATAGCCGTGCAATCAACCAAATTATTGTAAGGTACAGATTTCCCATTCCTCGGTTAGATGATTTGCTTGATCAGATTAGTGGTGCCACCATTTTTACGAAGTTGGATTTAAAAAGTGGGTACTATCAGATTCGGCTTAGACCAGGAGATGAATGGAAGACTGCGTTTAAAACTCGTGAAGGGTTGTACGAGTGGTTGGTAATGCCTTTCGGATTATCAAACGCACCCAGTACCTTTATGTGTGTGATGAATCAGTTGTTTAGGCCTTTTATCGGTAACTTTGTAGTTGTCTACTTTGATGACATACTCATTTACAGTGCTACTTTTGGTGAGCATGTGGACCATGTCCGTCAGGTGTTGACTTTACTTCGTAGAGACAAGTTTTATGCAGCCATTAAGAAGTGTGTGTTTATGGTTCCCAAAGTTCTATTTTTGGGATATGTTATTTCTGGAGAGGGGATACAGGTGGATGAGTCTAAGGTAGTGGCTGCCAGACAATAGCCCACGCCTAAGACTATAATTGATGTTCACAACTTTCATGGCCTCGCTTCATTCTATTGGCGGTTTATTCCCCATTTTAGCTCAATTATGGCACCAGTGACTGACTGTATGAAAGGTAAGACATTCGTCTGGACCGATGCGGCTGAGTCGGCTTTTCAATCAATCAAAGAAAAGCTCACAACGGCACCTATTCTGGTACTACCTGATTTCTCTCAAGCTTTTGAATTACATACTGATGCTTCCAAGGTTGGGATTGGGGGAGTGTTGAGCTAGGGAGGACGACCCATTGCTTATTTCAGCGAGAAACTGACAGGTCCGAAGTTACGGTATAGTACTTATGATGTGGAGTTTTATGTGGTGGTTCAGGCTGTGAAGCACTAGCAACATTACCTTTTTCATAAGGAGTTTGTTCTATTCACTGATCATGATTCTTTGAGGCATTTGCACAGCCAAGACAAGGTCTCACATAAGCATGGGAGGTGGATTGCTTTCTTGGAGAAATTCACTTTTGTTGTGAAGCACAAGTCTGGGGCTTCTAATCGGGTGGCGGATGCGTTAAGCAGACGGAGTAACATGTTGGTTTTTATGAGAGTTACCGTGCCTGGCTTCGATACTCTTATGGAGCAACTCACTGTCGATCCCTATTTTTCTGTTGTTTTGCAGGATGTTCAATCTGGGCAGAATTCGGATTTTCTTATACATGATGGTTTTCTATTTAAGGGGAATCAATTGTGTATTCCGGATTCTAGTCTTCGCCTTCAGATCATCAAGGAGTTACATGGCGAGGGACATGTTGGTCGTGACCGCACTTTACAGTTGGTGCAATCTTCCTACTTTTGGCCTACTATGCGAAAGGAGGTGGATCGGTTCGTGAAAAGGTGCAAGATTTGTCAAATCTCTAAGGGAACGGCCACCAATGCCGGACTTTATCTGCCTTTGCCTGTTCCGTTGCAGCCGTGGGTGGATATTAGCATGGATTTTGTATTGGGATTACCGCGTACGCAACGAGGTAATGATTCTGTTTTTGTGGTTGTTGACCGTTTTTCCAAAATGGTGCACTTTATTCCTTGTAAGAAGACGACGGATGCGGTTAAGGTGGCTCAATTGTTCTTTCGTGAAGTTTATCGCTTGCATGGGCTACCATCTTCTATCGTGTCTGATAGGGACACTCGCTTTCTGAGTCACTTTTGGCGCAGTCTGTGGGAAATGATAAACACTAAGCTTAATTTCAGCAATGCTTACCATCCTCAGACGGATGGGCAGACTGAGGTTGTTAACAGGTCCCTTGGTAACCTTTTGCGGTGTTTGGTTGGTGATCATGTTAAGGCATGGGATCAGAAGTTGTGTCAAGCTGAGTTCGCCCATAATCATGCTGTCAACAGAAGTACTAGTTTTAGTCCCTTTCAGGTGGTTTACTCTGCTCAGCCTCGTGGACCACTTGATTTGATGTCTCTTCCGGTTGCTGGTTCTGTTCCGAAGAAAGTGGAGGATTTTGTGGCTGGGTTACATGAGGTTCACAACACCGTGCATGATCACTTGGTTCGTGCTAATGCCAAGTATAAGCAATTCGCAGATCAGACTCGCAGGCAAGTTGATTTTCAGGTTGGTGACTTTGTTTGGGCGGTGTTGACTAAGGATCGGTTCTCGGTTGGAGAGTACAACCAGTTGTCAGCCAAGAAGATTGGACCGGTAGAGATTGTCGAAAAGATTAACCCTAATGCTTATCGTTTGAAGCTGCCAAGTCATATATGTTGTGCCGATGTTTTCAATGCGAAACATTTGCTCCCTTATCATGGGGATTCTTCGGATGATGAAGTCGCAGGGAATTCGAGGTCGAATTTTGTCCACCCAGGGGGGAATGATGCGGGCCGAGCTGTGGACGAGATGGCGTTGACGTTTCTGGAGGCCCATGATCGGTCCATCTTCAAAAGGGCATAACTTTCGCTCCGGTTGTCCGTTTTGGGCCTTAGAAATGCTGTCTTAGTGTCGTTTTGGACGTTTGTATAACTTTCGCTCTGGTTGTCCGTTTCGGGCCTTAGAAACGCTGTCTTAGTGTCGTTTTGGACTTTTGCATAACTTTCGCTCTGGTTGTGCGTTTCGGGCCTTAGAAATGTTGTTTTAGTGTCGTTTTGGATGTTTTCGGCTTTCGTTTGGGCTTTATTGTTCGGCGTGTTACTTTTGGGCAGGACCGGTCGTTTGGTTGCTTATTTAGGTGTTAATTTCGTGTTTTGCAAGACAATTAATCAATTTTATAGAAATTTCTTTTGTTCCCAATTCTTGAATTCTCAATTAGGGTTCAGGTTTTGAAGCCTAGGGTTTGGTATTCTTCGAATCAACAAACTTTAGAAGAGGTTGAACACGGTATTCGTAGAATCAATGTGTTTGATCTTTGTTTATCCCACACACGCTACATCACCTCTATACAAATACCCTTATGCCACCACCTATACCTCCCATCATCTATTCCCTTTGCCACCGCCTGTACCTCATGTCATCTACCACCTGTAGTGTCGCTATTTAATGTCACCCAAGAAGCTTAAATAAAGATGCAAACACAAAGATAAAGTTAGTTTTGTTTTATAAGAACCATGTATATTTAGGGAATAGCCTAAAACTCAATAAAACAAACAAACACAAAGACATACATAGAGGCCAGAGGAAATGGTAGTTGGGGATGGAAAAAAGGTTCCATGTAGACAAGGAGAGAAGAGAAAGATAAATGGACAAATGGTAGCGTCTAATGGGAGCTTTAAAATATTTTAAACTAATGGGTAAAATGATCAAGATACTCTTAATTAGACAGGACAAACGTGTCGTATCGAGTTCATGTGGGGTTTAAAGTTAAACGGGCTGAAAATTTCTTAACCGTAAGTCCGTAACCCGACCCGTTTAATAATCGGATCAGAAATCCCAACCCTAACCCGACGCGTTTAATAAAAGGGTTGACCCGTTAACCTCGTTTAACATTTATTAAATTAAAAATAAAAATTCATAAAATTTTAGAATCGAAATTTATAATTCAAACTTATAAGTTTAAACCAAATCCATTGACATTATTACATTAAAAATCCAAATAAGTCGTAAATTAGTAAAGAAGTAAAAAAAAAAAAAAAAAAAAAAAAAAAAAAAAAAAAAAAACTCTATATATATACACATAAACACACACACATATATGTATAAACGGGTTGGTTGGGTCATTTTCGAGTTTATATTTTTGACCAACCTTACCGTTTAAATTTCGTGTCATGTCGTGTCAACCCGTTTACTTAAATGGGTTGAAATCTGTTACCAAACCTGTTCATTTCGTGTCGAATTCGTGTCAGATTAGCGTGTCGTGTCAATTTTTGTCAGGTCTATTCTTATTTTAATGAAAATTTTTAACAGAGTTAGGTTAAGAGACCAAATCCATAACAAAACAAAACCATAATAACTATAGTTGTAATTATTTCATTTGAGATACTCAATCCATGTATTTCATAAGACCACATGAACGAAGTTTGTAATTTACTCTTATTAGTAAATAATCATTATCATTCATGCATCTATAATTATTTAGACAAACAAAAGTTTGCCTTCTCTAATCATGATCTATCAAGAAAATGACTTGTCTCTTAGGTGGAGTATATTATTTTTATGTCGAAAAAAGTTATATACACATACGTGTGTATATATAATCATTAGATTGGAATGTTATAGTTCAAATTTCTATTTCTTTTTATATGTTTTTTAGCAAGTATCATGTAAAATACTTTCCTTAAAAGATGAATTTAAAATCGGTATTATCTTAGAATAAATAAATCGTAGTTTTTGATTTGCAGCAATATGTACATAATATAAAAAATGATGTTTGCATTAAACATGTATATTAATTTTTTTTATATTATTACTGATAGTACAGGAAATTACAAACCTGCCATCCGTTTCTATAACTATTTATTCTTTATCAATATGTTATATATTTCATAATCCATCTTGGAAATGGATCGAGAATAGTTAGGGTATTCAACATGGGAAGGAACGTAAGGGGATCATCAGAAATGGAATCTTGGAACGGGCTTCTGGCTCCATGGCTGCTAACCTTGGAAGTTGTGACCCCAAGACCCATGGTCTCATAACTTTTACTTGTTGTATACCTTGCTTTACTACTATATGAACGATATATTCTTTTGCAGTTTGAAGATCAACCAAATATTCTCCATCTTCTTGTATGTACCACTCAATGGAGGTCTAATAAACCACTTGTCCCCTTAAATAGTATACCAAATTACCAATGATAATGGTATTATCAAACCTTACTTGAAATTGAATAAGTATTTTTGGTATTTCTATCGGATCTCCTTTGTACAAAAACATTGGTGCTTACTTGAACCATTTTTTAATGTAATACTTTGTGTGCCGTGGTATTTAACTATATGTTTATTGTAACATCTTCTTATATCCCAACTCAATATCTTTGAAATTTAAAAACAAATATTTTGTCCAGTACAATGCCAATGTGGAAAACTGGATGACTAGGCTGGGGGTGGTCACTTCTCTTCGTAAGAAGATTCAAACTCGGGTTGAGAGAGTTGGCACCTCGGTGGCACACAAGATACTCCGCTGCACCAACTGTTGTTCAAAAAAATTGTGTATTTATAGTTGATAACAATTAATAAAAAAAGTTAATCTTTTTTATGCTTATGAATTTTAAAATATGTTTATTTGAAAAGGCAATAATCCATCCCTTCTTAATTAGTTGTCATTGCTTATATGTGTGTATATATTTGCTTAAAAAACCATTGTTGAACCCTTCAAACCAAGAAACTAAGATTCCAATTTCACCCTCAAACAGAATAAAAATATTACATTTTAACAAGTTGATATTTTAAATTAAAGGACGCAATAGTCATTTAATAACTAAAGTTTGTGTTATTTTTAGAACGTGATTTTCTATAAAAACTCAACTTTAAGATAAATATTTGATAACTTATTACTCCTTCTATTATAAAATAATTTTTTTTTATGTTTATCTTAAAATAAATGTATGGATTCAAAAATGCATAACTAAGTTTTTAAATCTAGCCTTAATTATTTAAGAGCTTTGAAAATGGATAGATAAATCAAGAATAAAAATATCATTTAATTAATCAAAAGTTTAAATATGCATATCTACTATTTATTCTAACATCATTTACAAACATGCAACAATTTAAACAGAAATAAAAGAAATTAAGGACACCTCAAAATCATCATCTATTGATATTCAATTTTTTTCTAAGAAGTTGAGTCAAAGACTCAAAGTCAATGCCAATGGTATATTTTTGGCACACCTCATATCTACATTTATTTTATACGGTGGGCATGAGTGACAACTAATTCATTTTTTGGGTCATCAAAATTTATTAATTAAGAAAAATATTAGTTTAAATTAATATATATTAGTGTGTAGATCAATTTAAATTAAACTAATTTTTTTAAATAAACTACCTAATTTACAAAGCACAATTCAAGTTTCCACTTTATTTTATTATCATATCCTTCATTATTACATATACTATTTTATGCAAAACAAGTATGCAGCAATTACATTGGATGATTTTCGTTAAGATGTGAAACTTAAAATGATTGAAAAAAAAATATAGATACGATATTACGATTCATGAAAATGATAAATAAATAAATAATAAGGTAATTGAGTTATTTTCATAAATCATTCATGTTTGTAATTGAGTTATATTCATATTTAAGAGATTCAATTGTAATTACTTACATAATTAACAAACATTCTGAATTACTTGTTAATTTGAATCAAAATCCTTATAACTGAAAATATCAAAATTTACGAAGAATCAATATCGGCCTATTGACCATCAAGAATATCAACTATGATGTCTGTCAGTTTGTGGGGTTCCAACTCAAAACCAATTGGCTATGAGTGGAGTAGCCCAGGACCCTTATAAGCACATTACAAGTTCACTTTGTGTCCAATGTGGGATATTGCTCAACATTGGACACAAAGTGAACTTGTAATGTGCTTATAAGGGTCTTAGGCTACTCCACTCATTGCCAATTGGTTTTGAGTTGGAACCCCATAAACTTACATGGTATCAGAGCAAGGTTTACCCGTGGTTGGTCAAAAAGCCGCACAGACTCCACGTAAGGTTGGTCAAAAAAGCCGCACGGACTCCACGTAACCCAAAGTATCCACGTGTTAGGCTAAAAAGAACGCCAATATCCCACATTGGACACAAAGTGAACTTGTAATGTGCTTATAAGGGTCTTAGGCTACTCCACTCATTGCCAATTGGTTTTGAGTTGGAACCCCATAAACTTACAATGGCATTGTTTATGTTTTTTTCTTCTGAATTTAGTAGGCTTCACAAGATGAATAACTTGAGTGTACTCGCGAGATATGAACAATGTATGATTTTTTGAAGAACAATGGTTGGTGTTTACATGTTGTATGATTTTTTATAGTTATGTGTAGTTAAGCATTAGGTTTTTTTTTTCTTAATTTACCCTCATTATTTTAGAAATAAAATGATTATTTTACCCTCATGTGATAATCATTTGCAACTCATTTCTAATGTGAAACCAATACAACCCTATGAAATAATTGAAAAATCAATGATTATATAAATTGACAAATATGAAGGATCGCCGAGTTTTTGAAGTTTAGGATTGATACCGTCAAAAATTGCAAACCTTAGGGATCAAAATTGAACTTTACTCTAATAACAAGTCACATTTCTACCTATGTATTCAATGTAAACTTTCATTATAGTTCGATCACAGAAAATTAATAGAATTCTTCATCACTAAAAAAATCCGAACCTATGTTTGAACATAAATGACTAGAACTAAAAAATGTTTTGATTCTTTTAAACATGGGTCTTCAAAAGAATTTGCCAAAGTTTATTCACAAATGTTTAACTTATATAGCTTTCGACATTTCATGACAAGATCACAAGAAAAAAAAACATTCAAACAAATTGGAGTTATTTATTTGGATAAATATAGTACATTTTTTGTTTCTAATTTATATGGAACATGTTTTCACCCACACACTTCCTAACAAAGTCAACATGAAGAGTAATTGGTAGCACATCTCCATCCCTCCATGTATTTAGTATATGCATGATTTACAACTACTGATCTCAACTTTTCATTAAAAACCAATAGGATATATGCTATATGCATGATTGATAATCAACCTTGCATCTATAATAAAGTTTGTTTGCCGTCCAAAAAAAAAACCTTACATATATATATATATACACAGAGAGATGAGTTCAGACGAGAATGACATCAAATAGAAGGATACAAAAACGGCCAAGTCACTTGTGATTTTATAGATATAACTACATGCGATTATGTCGTGAGCTAGGTTGCGGGTCAAGTTGCTTACGCACCATCATGTTGACACATGACCGTGTAGAGTAAGCACATGTGATTTCAGGGTAAAATAACATTTAATTTGGTTGTTCTCGATATATGTGTTTGTGTGTTAGATTATTTCATGAATAACCAAATAGACACGGTAAGTATGTTTTCATGTTTTAATTAGTTAATTATAGTAGTTTAGTATACATCAACTTCTATTTAATTTCTTAGCCAAGGTTATAATACTTTTTTTATTTTTTACAAATTATTAAATAATTTGTAAGTTAGTCTTCATAAATTCACTTAAGATAATTTGTAGAATTAAGATTATATAGGTGAGATTATGCATTTTCTATGAGACCACATAAATAACATAAAACATTCGTAACAAAATATTACTAATAGTAAATCTTCATAATACTTTTATTATGAATATTTGATATTTTTATACGTTTATAATATTTTGAATTCAGGGTATTACATATATACACACATAGGAAAATAAAATTAACAGGCAAAAGAATTTTGATAAAAAGAGGTGAAATATTTATATAAGTTTTGATAATTACAACTTAGTACACAAACTTGGGCATACTTGTTCTCTCTTTTCTCTCTTCTTCATGTGATTTCCTGGGGGCAAAAGAGACATTTACCTCGTTTACAAAAAAACCAAGGCCAAACTCAAAAAAAAAATGTCAAATCTATCCACACCAAACACAAAAGATAAAAAAAAAAAGAGTAAAACAAACCCAAAAAAATATTAAAATTTTTTTTTTCATTCTTCAAATATGCTCTCAAGATGAGGCCTCCAATCTCCGGCCTGAACCGTCCGGCGAGCTCTCCGGTGACCACCACCTTTCCTCTTCTCCGACACCACCACCACATCGGAAGAACAACTCAATCGGACCCCATTATTCTCTCCACCGCCGCCGGCCGCCGCCACTCCGCCGCCGGCCGCCGTCGCCGCTGCCGCCGGCGTGACTTTCTTGACTTTCTTGATATTTTCCGGCGACTTTTTCTTGTTCACGGGCACCGATGAAGATGGGATCAGGAAGTAAATGCTGCCCCTTTTGAGCTCGGTACCATTCGATAAGATCAAGATTCGCCGGACGACGCCCTGAGAAGAGGGTTTGCTGAGATAATGATTAGGGTAGTTCTTGAGAACCTCGCCGGCGGTCACCGGCCGTGTGATCTCCTCCACGTATCCGTTTAAATGGACGATCCGGATCAAATCTAGAGCTCCACATGGAAGAACACAAGCTAAACAACACCTTAAGCTGTTACCCATTTTCGATCGATTTCGAAATCGATTGAAATTGAAATTGAAATTGAAATTGAAATTTGAATAGAAGACTTTTGTGTGTGTGTTTTGGTGTGTGTTTGAGGTGTTTGGTTTTATGGAGGTGATGAAGGAAGGTGAATGTGAATGAATATATAGAAGGGAGACCGTACAGGTGATCATGGGGTAGGGGGTGGAATAATAAAATGATGGTGATGTGAAATGACGAAAATGCCCTTTGGGGATGGTGGTGCATACTTCTTGGATCTTGAATTATTAATGCCCTTTGGAAAGTGTTTATTTTAAGTTTTGTGATTAGTTGTGGTTATGATTGGGTTCAATTATCTTAATATAAAGACACTTAGATTATACATATTTATGCTATATTTGGTGATATTTAATGTTCAATGAATAGTCAATACAATTGTTGTGTTGTGTTGTGTTATGTGTTTATGAAACTAAAAATCTCAAATTCATATATGTTAGATAAGGTTTGACAATAATAAGTTTGTTTATGAACTTAGAAAATAATTTCTTTTAATCTTATTAAAGAAAATCTTGTTTCATTAGAATCTTGTTAGGAAGAATTGTTAACATACCAAAAAAAAACCCTATCTTTTCAAATCCGCCACTGTCATCCTTTCTTCAGCTGCCGGCATAAGCCAGCGGTCAGGAACACCTCCCCCCACCTCCATTTTCTCCTTTCCTTTTCGTTTTGAAGATCTATTCGAGTTTAGGATTGTGGTTCAAAGTCGTCATTGTTCGTTCGAGTTTTCAAGTGTGTTTCGAGTTTTCTGATTCCAGTTTGAGATGTCTCAAGGTGCGCCATTCACGCTTCGTGGGTTAGGATCTTTTTCTTTAGGTTGTGGTTGGGTTTCATGGTGTCGTTGTTCGAGTTTCTAGGTCGTAGGTCGGGTTTCAAACTTTCGGGTGTGTTTTCCGGTTTGAGTTTTTAGATGTCTCAAGGTGTTGTCATTCAAGCTTCGTAGGTTAGGTTCTTTTTCTTTAGGTTGTGGTTAAGTTTCACGTTGCCGCCGTTCGAGTTTCCAGGTCGTAGGTCGATTTCAGAATTTCAGGTGTGTTTCAAATTGTAGCCAAAGGTCGAGGTCGTGGTTGGGTCGGGTTCGTTTCGAGCTTCAAGGTGCCACCGTTTCGAGTTCTCAGGTGTGTTTCAAGCTTTTCGGTGGTTCGGTAGTTGTGGGTTTAGTTCAAGTTTTGGTTCTATTTGAGTTTTAGTTCGATTGGTTTGGTGGCTAGGGTTTGGTTCGAGTGTGGTTCGGTGGTCGTGGTTTCGGTTCAAGTCTTGCGGGTCTGGTTGTTTGGACCTAGTATTAGGTGATAATTGTAAATGTTTTCTTAGAAGTTGATCGAGGTTGTGTCTTGCAACCTTGGGAAGCTTGAGTGTGTAATCGGCTGGTATTTGATTAAATTGTTTTTTGAGTAAAATACATTTTTGGTCCCTGTGGTTTGACAAAAGTCTCACTTTTGGTCCCTACAGTTTAAAAAATACACATTAGCCCCTGCAATATGCTATTTTGTCCGATTTTGGTCCCTCTGACTAACAGCCGTTAAATAAAACCGTTAGTTTGGGGTTAATTTGATTTTTTTCTATTTTTTCTTGTTTTTACTTTAATAAGAACCACAAGGACCTATACTGTAATTTACTTTATTTATATACTAATTGCCTTTCATCTTCATCTTCTTCATCCCACCCACCACCCACCCACCCACTCATCACTGCCACCACCACCCATCCACCCACCACCACCATCACCATCACCGCCCACCCACCACACCACCAAGGCCTCCTCCAAACCACCACCACCACAGATTTCACCACCACCACAGCTTCCACCACCAAACCAACACCACCATAGCCACCACCAAACAACCACCACCACCTTTCCGGCCACCTCTCACCGACCACCTCTCTCGATAACCGACCACCTATGCCGCCGATAACGATCTGAGTTTCAGATCGGATTCTAAAATTAGATCCAGATCTAAGCTCTTTCACCATGGACGACGAGCTCCATCGCCGCCGCGGGCTGCACAGGCGATGGCCGCCGGCTGCATCATGGCCGACAAGCTCCATCGCCACCACGGGCTGCACAGGCGACCGCCGCCGTCGCCGGCTGCACACACGACCGCTGCCATCGCCGGCCAAATTTGATGCCTTCTCTCTCTTTCATCATCTCGAATGTAGATCTGAACCATATTTGCATATCTGATTTGGGTTTTTCGGTGGAAATGTTGGTCGGAGGAGGGAGGGTGGTGGGTAAAAGTGGGTGGTGGTGGTGGTGGGTAAAAGTGGATGGTGGTGGTGAGTAAAAGTGGATTTGTGGTGGTGGTGATTGGTGGTGGGTGATGGTGGTGGATGATAAAGATGAAGATGAAGGGTGGTGGTGGATGTTGGTGGTGGGTAAAAATGGGTGGTGGTGGATGTTGGTGGTGGGTAAAAATGGGTGGTGGTGGATGTTGGTGGTGAATAAAAATGGGTGGTGGTGGGGGATAAAGTGGGTGTGTTGGTGATAGTGGGTAAAATGGGTGGTGGTGGTGATGGTGGATAATAAAGATGAAGATGAAGAAGGGTGGTGGTGGTGGATAAAAGTGGGTGATGGTGGGGGATAAAGTGGGTGTATTGGTGGGTAAAATGGGTGGTGGTGGTGGTGGTGGGTGATGGTGGTGGATAATAAAGATGAAGATGAAGAAGGGTGGTGGTGGTGGGTAAAAGTGGGTGATGGTGGGGGATAAAGTGGGTGTGTTGGTAGTGGTGGGTAAAATGGGTCGTGAGTGGTGGGTGGTGGTGGATGATAAAGATGAAGATGAAGAAGGGTGGTGGTGGGTGGTGGTGGTGGATGATAAAGATGAAGATGAAGAAGGGTGGTGGTGGTATGTGGATGGTGATTGGTGAAGAAGAAGAAGGTATATATATATATATATATATATATATATATATATATAATTAAATAGAGTAAATTACAGTATAGGTCCTTGTGGTTATTATTAAAGTAAAAACAAGAAAAAAATGGAAAAACAATCAAATTAACCCCAAACTAACGGTTTTATTTAACGGCTGTTAGTCAAAGGGACCAAAATCGGACAAAATAGCATATTGCAGGGGCTAATGTGTATTTTTTAAACTGTAGGGACCAAAAGTGAGACTTTTGTCAAACCACAGGGACCAAAAATGTATTTTACTCTTGTTTTTTTAAGGGTGTCCGAGCCTATGGCCCGACTAATCCCCGGCAAGATCAAGGCTAAATCTTGCCCCTTTGTAAATGTCCACAGGTTGTGCAAAGAAGGATTCGAACCCGAGTTAGGTGCTATGAACCCCCAAGTCTTATCCACTCTACCACAACAATGATAGACTATTTGATTAAATTGTTGCTTTAAAAAATATATAATATTGCTAGTAAACTAGTTTTTCAAGTTATGTACCTTATATTTTTAATTAAAATCTTATTTTAGTGATTGTTATAGTGTTTAGTTTATCTGTTACTTTTAACAAACTTGAGTAGTTTATCAATTATCTTATCGGTTAATAATTTGTTACTTAGTTTATAGTTTGTTTATTTGTGTATTGCTAAGTTATCATTAATTTAGCAAACATAGTGAAAATATTAGGTAATCATTCATTGATGCTTTCTTAGCAAATGATAAGATTCAAATTAAACACTTTAATAAAATAATATCGCTATTGCTTAAGCAAACTCAATTAAAGTATGTGTAAACCCAAGATTGTTATGTTTCTGTAAAGTTCTATAATATGGTTAAAGAAATTTGTTATTTAAACGTTTCTTAAAGAAAAACTTGAATTCACTCTTGGTTGGAGTATGCTATCTTATTAATAATATTTGTAATAAAATTTAGGTGGGATTTGGTTGGGGGTATTGGGGGTAAGGAATGTGAACGATAATGATAATTGTTGTTTGGTTTGATATTATATAATGGAATCATTCTTGTAGATTCATTAATTTCTATTCCTGATCAAATTAGAAGGATTAAAAAATTTATTTCTGTTTTTTTTCCAATATGTCGTTCCATCTCATGATGTTAAATGGAATATCTTTTATATTTTCAAGTTGGAAAAACATATTTTTTAATATGAAACAAATTTTCATTGATTATATTGAGTTAACCAAACAGCATTAACGCAATGCTCATTTCTATTCTCATTCCTCAGCATTCCCATTTTCATTCTCTATCTCATTCCCTAGAATGAACCCAAGTGTTCTAATAGAGTGTTTTATATGACGCTTTTGAACATCATGGTAAGATTTTTAAGACGTTTTCAAATAAAATGTTTTGTTCAAAGATGGCCCTAGTGTTAGACGAAGAAGGCAACGGTCCAAGATATCACATCGCAACAATCAAACAAGGTTTAGTAGCTTCATTATTTAAGTTATTTCCATATGATTTTACCACTCTTTACCTCTAGCTCTCATCTTGGCCCTTACCATTTGTGACCAGCCTTCTAGTCGTCAACTATAAGGCACAACGTTGTTAATGTCCACAATTGCTCTCGACAGTAGTCTCTCAGTCTGTCACCTTGATATTGCCTTTACATCATTTGATGTTCGATTGTTATTAATGAGTCGTGTTATCCTTGTTAACTAGACCATTATTTATACTTTGTCATAGTGGTTTGTTCGTATTTGATTATTTGTGGTAAACTTTGCCTTTTGCCTTGGATCTACGGACTCCCTCATGGAATCTATAAATGTGCGAGAGTCTTGCCAGGTTCCAAAACTCTTTAAAATATGTGTTATTTGTCTCTTGGATTATGGACATTTTTTTACTCTTCGTCCAGGGCATCTGAAAACCTTGATATGATTTCATGTATCTACTCCAAAACCCTTGCCTGTATTCGAGGTACAGGAAACTCCTAAATTCCCTCACGGTTATTTTATTGATTGAATGAATAAAAACAAACCCTATGGAGCACTATTTATAGTGTCCTGCTAGAATCCTACTATATCTAAAACTTAAATAAAACATATCAAAATAAACCTAGGAAAGATAAATACCAAAATGAAATAATAGTACTCGTATCAAACTTTAGGACCAAACCCTTGTTGTATTAGTTAATTTTATGAAACTTTTGATAAGTGTACTATAAACTTTTTTTTAGAGGACACTTGTGTCTGTGCCTTTGTGGGATGCTTTATATAAATATCCTACAAACATGTCTTTTTATCCTTTAGGACAGTTTAATAGTGTTCTATAAAAAAAAGTTAATAGGACCATTTATTTTTTTTAAATGTTTTATAAAATATTTTAAATAGACGATTTTTTCTATTTTGATTTTATAAAACAATTTTTATAATACTTATTATTTTTAGATATCTTATGTAACAACCGGCGTTTTAAAGTTAACCATAAGGTTAGTCACTCGTTAAGTATGACCATTTTGATAAGATTTTTAAGAGTGAGGGGTAAAATGCGACTCTTTTTAATTATGTTTGATAGTTGGGCTTATACCATAAATGGTATGGGCTTAGCCCTCTAGCCCATACTATATATAGGCTAAACCTAGGGTTTTTGCCATTTTGGGGAACCATATTAGTGTGTGCTTAGTGTGTGTGTTTTTGGAGAAGCAAGTTGGAGCTATTTACACCATTTCGAGGTCGGAAAATCATCGCGGAGGTAAGATCTCGATGTTATTTTGTGTACAACTTATCTAGGTTGACATAGGAATGGTTTAGTGATTTTCTAGAATTGCTTTGGATTCAATTGAATCAGTTTTCATCGAGATTTAGAGTTTTTTGCGAATCTGCTCGGTTTCCCGAGTTCGAATCCTGAATCGGGATTCATGTTTTACGAATCGGGAAACATGTTTTCCGAATCGGAATACCATGTTTTTCGAATCGGATTTTGTGTGTTCCGAGTCGGTTTTTATGAAACATGTTTAAATGTCTCAAGTGCCTTTCCCGAAATGGAAACTTGATTTCCGAATCGGGAATTGGGCTGGCCTAGTCGTTATGCTGACCTCGTTTCTTTTCCAAGTCGGAATTTGGAGTTGAGGTTTCCCGAATCGGAGTTGGTGTTTTCCGAACCGGAAATTGCCATTTTCCGAATCGGGATTTGCTAGTCGGAAAACGTGCTTTTTTTCCGAGTCGGTTCTTGAGGAGCGTGTCTAAGTCTGCCTAGGGATGCCTTAGTTAGATGAGCGTGTAAACACGGTTATTAATGCTTTAGAACTTATACAGGCACGTTAGACGAGGTCTACGGCAGGACAGTGAGAATTTGC
This sequence comes from Centaurea solstitialis, assembly GCA_030169165.1. Taxonomy (NCBI): domain Eukaryota; kingdom Viridiplantae; phylum Streptophyta; class Magnoliopsida; order Asterales; family Asteraceae; genus Centaurea; species Centaurea solstitialis. The sequence continues at coordinate 24,585,224 of CM058040.1, forward strand.
TCAGGTGAGTTCCGTTACCTAAAATGAATGGATTGTTTTACTGCCATTCGAAACGGCAAACTGTTTGAATTGTGGGACATTTCTGATTGATTGATAAATAACATGAAATGATATTACATTTAAAGCATGCTTAAAATGGTAATGACTTGATGATTTGACTGATGTGTTGCACTATGGACACTGGGTACCTTGGAACCTCGCGTTCCTTGGGAGTTTACCATTTGGTCTGATCCGCCACTTGGGGGTACCTCGGGGCTACGTCCCTTGGGAGTTATTGTCAGGTGGTCTGGACTGGGCCTGGACTGTGTTTTCTTTGTCCGCACACATTCAGTGGTTTTTTATTTGAATTACGGCCAGTGGGTCGGAACTGTTTTATTTACTGTTTGGGGAATTCACTAGAACTCATGGTCTAACCCTCGTTTTCCAAATTCTTTTCTTTCTTATTTGTTACAGGAGTAGCCCGTGGGAGAGAGAAGGGCAAGGATAAGCTCTGATGTCTAGATAGAGTCGGCCTTGGTTTATTTTTTTACGCACTCTAGATACCTAAAATTATTATCTCAGCCGTGAAGGGTTGTTCCACGTGCAACTTAGACATGTTCCCTTTTAATTTAGTATTTATATTACTTTCGCTGTTTTAGATCAATGGGATATCTTTATTGCATGTTTATTTAAACTGTTGGGATTTAGAGTGTTACATCTTACAAACTCAAATTTATTATAGTTAAATATGATATTTTACCAAGTTGATCAAGAGAAAACAAATTAAGTAATGGTGTGATTTTATTATTTAATTCATGCAGTCCTTTAAAATTGAAATATTTTTATGGTTCAATTATTATAAATTTATTCATGTAACTTTAAAATTGTAAAAAAAATTCTTTTTGGTACATTTAATTTCAAACAAACTTGTTTTGTTGGCGTTAATGATAACTTACTATAAATAGATTTTTTTGAGATAAATTTTGATTATATAATTGATAATGTAACATTTTCAATTTAAAAAATCTGCGTTAAATTAAATGTTTTTTAATTATAAAAAGGTGAGCTAAATCATGGGTTATGCCTCACTTTAGGCCTTGAACACGCTCATTGTTATTTCACATGGTCATAATGGAATAATAATTATTTCTAAAAATTAACTTTATGAAATTATATATATGTATAAAACAAAGGGTTAGATTAAAGGCAAAGGAAGCCTTTTCATTTAATTTAATTTAATTCTAATGCATCCATTGTGTTTTCTTTATTCCCAACAATCGAAAAAGTAACATGACTTTTAAGAAATTAATAGCATATGTAAGTTTTAAATCATGAGTATTTGATTCGTTTCAATTTTCACTAATTAGATAGATTAAACATATGTATCTAATTATAATATTTTTCAAGCCAATCTAAAGAAATCATAATATCACTATGTCTTGCTTAAAAAATTGACATTCCTTCAAGCTCTGTAATGGCAAATCTAGGGTAAGAGCAGTTACATTCACAAGTAAAGTAAAAACATCATTTATACCAATTGTCGTCATTGTATGTTATTGGTAGTTTTTTTTCTCAACAACAGTATAACTTATGGTAAAATATGGTAACTTCAATTCCAACACATTAATTACTTTGAAAATAATGTTTGCAAGGCCAAAAAAACCATACAAGCATCATGTTTATTAAAATTCTAAAATAGTTAATTCAATGTCCAAAACTATGCTTTATTTAAATTGAAAATACATATATTATAGTTTTAAGCATGTTGTTTTAGATAGTCTAAGTTACACTTAGGATTTCACATCAATCAAGTTTGTTGGTCTTAAATTGTCAGTTAAGTTTTGCTAAATTAGTCAACCAAGACAAATCCATTGTAATCTCGGGTTGGATCAACAAAATCTTAGTGTTGCTACTTGCTAGTATATTGTTATGATAATGCAGATTGGGGGGGGGGGGGGGGTGTTTGGTTCACGGAATGAAATTCGATGGAATCGGAATTCGTCAAGGAATTTGAGTTTGAAGGAATTGGAATGGAATTTGACCACGCATTTTGGTTGGGTTTGGTTGGATGGAATTGAATAGAATGTAAAAGGATTTGGAATAAGAGAGCGATAGATGGAGATGAGAAAGTCATAGAGGAAGGAGGGAGGGAATGATTCCAATGAATCCGTGGAATATCCCGTGGAATAAGGACTTTCAAGAATTCTTTCCCTTTCATTCCGTGAACCAAACGTGGCACTAAAGTTTAGTAAAAGAATTCCAATTCCATCGAATTCCATGAACCACACGCGCTCTGAGTTTAAGAATGTACAATCTCGCTTACACCTTTCCAAGGGAATTTCTGTTGGCAAAATCGTTAGGGGTTTGTACATATGAAAAAAAAAATTGGTTTTCAATTACATTAATCATGCATTTATTTTTTTAGACACCACCACAACACCCAATCAACTCGCGCCTTCTTCATCTCCATCTCAGCACCTGCTTCCTTTAAATATCTCTGGTGAAGCATCTCACATACCCCTAGGCCCCTACCCCTCATCTTCATAGTGTTATAGTCAGACAGTATTTTGAAGCACATTTTATAATATATCAATGTAAACTTCATCAATCATTTCCTACTTTAGCAGTGATCTCTTGCTAGAATTCTACCAAAAAAACATTGAATGTCCAACCAATCCTAGAATGATGGCTAGGGAATGTGTTACATAAAAGCAAGGCATAAGGTTATCCTTATTAGTCGAAAGCCTTTTGCAACTCTCACTATTCACTAAGATAAAATTTTCTAGCTCGAGTGTAGTTGATGAACGATAGCTATTATCATTAGAATCATTTATAACAGTCATAACACTATCCGCTAGGATGTTTACACCCATAAAGATATCATTAGTTTTTTTATACTTGAAGACAAATGATAGACGTAATACAAAAGAAAGTGAGCAAGGTTAAGTTCAAAGTTGTTGTATGAGTACTCAGGACTGTATTGTTTGAAAAATTATTCTGAGAACAATAAGAAACAAAAAAGTATTAACGAATCCATGGAGGGGGAATGGCCAAAATGGAGGGGTGGTGTAATGACGGTGATTTTTATATGAAGGGGAGGATATCTAAGACTTATGTTGTTGTTGTTGTTTTGAAATTACACATAACTTTAGTTGGTTGTACCAACTGTTTACACACTTGTACAATAAAATATATATTTTTAAATCTTTTGGTAACTTTTTAAATTACTATGTACAAGGCACATAAGGCACTTATGGAGGAAATTTAGCAAACGTTAGGCTAAAAAACAATGCATGTAAACAAATACAAACGATGGGAGCTCCAATGTATTTTATTTTAAACTCAAACGACAATTGCCAGAATATCAGCAAACCACAAAATAGATTTATACAATTCGGTTTTTTAAGAATGAAGATGAAAATTGTTCGCTTTGGGAACTTAATTGGTAAAATAATTGTAAATTTAGTTGTTGTAATGTAAAAAAAAACATAGTGGACGGAGTAAATGAACAAGTCAACTACAAATTCATGGACCACATTTGAAACTTTACTATATATTTAATTACTGTACGGTTGCACCCGAATTGTCCTTGAAAGTAATTACCAAGCGACCTTTTAAAGTAATAAACAAAAAAAGCATTTAAACAAACCATTAAGACTAATTAGAGAGGTGTGTAAAATCCAAGTGGTCCTAGATTCGACTTAAAAAATAATGTTTTTTGCCAAATCTGAATTTTTTAAAATCCGAAAACCCAAAACTAAAATTTAACGGTATATTTGGATTTTGGTTGGGTTTGATTTTATTTCACTCAATATATATATATATATATATATATAGGGAAAAGGGAAGGTGTGGCAACATGTACCTAACCTTAGGTACAATCCCTTATCAAAACTACGTAGTTTTGATTAGTTTAGGTTAAAACCTAATTAAGAAAAAAATAAAAATAAATAAACAACCATAATCTGCAATCGGTTCTTCAACTCGACGGAAACCAAAACCCGAACAACGAATCCAAAATTGAACTCAAAATTGATTCCTTTAGTCGATTCCTTCAATCGATTCCTTCAATTCGACAGAAACCAAAATCGATTCCTTCAAACCGATTCACCAATCTGCAATCGATTTATCCAATCGATTCACCAATCTGCAATCGATTTCACCAATCTGCAGAAAATAGTGGCTAAACAAACCATTATCCTCGTTAAGCCAAAAGCAAGCACCACTTTAGTTGTATGATTATGTTGAAGTTTAGGATACAAGAGTTTAGACTCTCAAGTCTCAACTGTCAATCTTTCTTAGACCACTTTTTCTCAAAAAATATAGAGTTGTATGTACTCTAACTCCTAAGCCCATCTCAACTGTCAATCTTTCTTACACCACTCTTATTCACAATTTTGTCTTCCATAATATAAAGTTTGAATAGCTTCCACTTTTGTCAAATTTAGAATAAAATATCAACAAATATTTAGACCTTGCCTTATGAGTGCCAACTCATAAGTTCTCTCTGCTAAATCTAGAGGCCAATTTCAACCAGCAACACAGACTTTGCTTTTAAAATTGAACAAAATGTGTGAAGTTACAAGAAAAAAAAACCATGGCAGAGAGTATGTAGAGAATCAGTACATAAGTTCTCTCTGGTCCTCTTTTTCTTTTAAAACTCCATGTCCTTTGACATTTACTATCTGTTACGCCTTAAAAACTACCATGTGTAAACTTCTATTTATTAAGTGCAGAAATGCACAAAATGTAAAACAACTTATATGGCAAACACATATAAAATGTAAAACAAGTTATATGGCAAACACATATAACAACAAGCTACTTGTGAGAATCATCAGCATTGTACCATCCAAACAACAATCAGCAGCCAAACAGTAGTGTAACAGCAGCCAAACAAAATCGATTTCAGTGTTGATTGAAATCGATTCAAGTGGTGATTCTAGAATTTGACTCCCTGATGATTCCATTTTGATGCAATCGAATTAGAAGAATCCAACGAAATCCAAACGTTTTGAGTTGTAACGAAATCGTTGAAGATGAAATCTATTAAAAGATGAAATCGATTAGAAGATGAAATCCAACGAAATCGTTTTTGATTTGGAAGCTGATGAAACCAATTTTTGGTTTCTGTCGAATTGGAAGCTGTCGATTGGTATGGTTGCAGATTGTTTTTTTTTTTTAAATTTAATTAGGTTTTAACCTAAAATAATCAAACCTACGTAGTTTTGATAAGGGATTGTACCTAAGGTTAGGTACATGTTGCCACACCTTCCCTTTTCCCATATATATATACACACACACATATACACTTCTTATGTTTATAAATACATTAACTTACCAAAATATCTTTTTAAAAATCCTAAATTCTTGTCATTTGTACTATTTTCTAATTCCTAAACCTATTATCGATTTCGTCAGTTCTCACAGTCTAATTGAACATATACATTTTTTGCATTGTGAGCCTGTGACTATACTCGAACCCGACCAACCTTAACCCGAAATCCGACTAACCAAAACCCAAGCAATCCGAAACCTAAATTTGGAGGTTTATTTTCATATTCGAAATCCGATCGTGTTTTCTATTTGTTCACTTGAACCCGTCTGATGCACACGGCACACCCCTAAGACTAGTCTGATGGCTTTGAAAATTATCGAAAATATGTAATTTTATTATAGGGTTTAGTATCTGAAAATGTATCCAAGTTGTCATGTTTTGCTATTGTATGTACCTAACTCTGAAAACTACCATTCAATATACTGAAGTTTCAAAATTTTGCTATTGTATGTATAGTCACCTTCACCGGAACCACCATCGCTCACGTGAACCACCACCATCACCGTAACCACCATCGCCCACCATCACCGCACCACCATCGTCAGCCACCACCATCACCGCACCACCATCGTAGGCCACCACCATCACCGGAACCACCATCGTCGAACACCATCATCACCGGAACCACCATCGCACACCATCACCGTAACCACCATCGCACACCATCGCCGGAGAAGATAACCGAGTTCGCCGGAGAAGATGAATGTAGTTCGCCGGAGAAGATGACCGGAGTTCGCCGGAGAAGATGGTCGGAGTTCGCGGGATAAGATGACCGGTGGTGGTGTGACTTTGGGACCAAATTTGTAACATTCGATAGATCTCAGGGGCCAAATCAGTAAATTAATCTAATATTTTAGAATTAAAAAAATCAAAATTCAAAAAAATAACCTGCAACCTGTTTTGTAGGTTACCCAATACATACAATAGCAAACTTTTGAAACTTCAGTATATTGAATGGTAGTTTTCAGAGTTAGATACATACAATAGCAAAACGTGACAACTTGAATACATATTCAGATAGTAAACCCTTTATTATAGTATAAATTTTAAAGAACCAAACTAGAAAAGAATGAGTTTAGAAATACTTTTAATTAAAGATTCTTATAAACAAAGAGTGTAGGGTTTTATTAGAAGAATCATCAATGGAGATTGGAGGGTAACCCCACTAGGATGGATCATCTTGAGATTTTTGTGGTGACACATGCTAGTGTTTCATACTTTCGTTCTTTTGTCGTAATGTAAAAAGATGTATAGGGTCATGAAAAATGTCAACGTATTAATATGTTATATGTCACCATATAAAATTTGAAACTACAATAAGGACACAAGTCCCCTTGGTAAATTTGACTCTTAGATATCACCCTGAACCCGAATTGGAGTCACATTAGTTTAATTTTCTCAACTTTTAGCTTTTAATTTTAAATTTATTATGTTTTGAAAAAACGTTGTGGTAAATTAAAGGACTTGAAAACATGACCTACAATATGAAAAATAATGAACTAATCAACACTTAAATGATAATTCTGTAAAAAAAAATATATTTGTTTTTATAGTCAAATACACTGTTTGAAAAAAAAACTACTTCCATCCCTAAACCTTACATCCTTTGAATTGTTTATAAAAACCTTGGTTCTTATTTTGAACTTGATGTGAGATGATTTTTGTACATTTTTTATATATTTTATGTCAAAGAAAAAGTTATTACATGAACTACTATTATAGACTTTCGTTTAGATTCTTAATTTGGGAGTTGTAAATGACGGCAAGAAAAAGTATAAAAACATAATCTTTTGGCAAGACACAAAATCTTATTTATAACGAACCTCTTTTTAGTGATGCTCTAAGAGAAATATGAGAAGGTTAGATCATATGTAAAATCTATAATATTATATATATATATATATAGAATCATATTTAATACAATACATTCTTTTGGACATGGATGACTAGTTAACAGGACCACAATTACATGAAAATCTACATGTACCATTATTGATTAACATAGAATTTTGTATCACATGTTATTTTGTTATATAATTACATGTAATTTGATAGATTGTAATTTGATAGATTTCGTATTTGTTGTAGTTGACCACTTCTTATTTGAACAAATAAAACTAGAGTTTGGTCCTTGTGGTTTATATTTTATTGGATTGTTGGTTCTTATTTTGAAATACTTATGAAAAATGTCCATGTGGTTTTGTAACACCCGTAAATTTCGGTTGTAATAATGACTCGTTGATAAATTATGAGAATTAGAATTTTGGATCAAAAACTATATTTTATGATCTAGTATGTTAGGGAATTCAATTACGAGTCCAACGGTTCTTTCGGAATCGAAATCGGAGTTATAACGAAGAGATATGGCCAAAACAAAATCCCACCGAAATTACACAGGTGCTAGCGACCACTAGCTATCACACTAGCGATCGCTAGGCATCATTTTAGTCTTTTCTGTTGGAGCTCACTACCACAACAGGTCGCTAGCCCCCTTTTTACAAAGCTAGCGATCGCTAGCCTATACCCCTAGCGATCGCTAGGGGTGCTGCAACAAAGGAAAACGGGTTATAAACCCTCATCTCTTCTTTCTAGCATAACTTCTTCATTTCTTATCCATTTGAGCTGATTCTTTTTCCTACATTCTCCTCTCTCCAAGCTCTTCAAGATCCCATTAATGGATTGATAGTTAAACTAGCAATATTTGGAAGCTTGATCTTGATCATCTTCATCTTCTTCACCTCATCTCCCACCTCCATTGTTGCTAGATTTGTGTTCTTCAAATTCTAGGGTTTCTACTCAAGATTTGGCTAGGTAAGCTTATCTAAACCACTTGAGGTTGGTTAATCTACGTGATAGGAGTTATGAAACTAACTAAAGGTTCGATTTACTTGATTTTAGGTTTGTTCACGTATTTGACCTAAATCGGAAGATTTGGGGGTTTTGGGTGTAAACCCTAAGGTGAGTTGCTAAAATCGTTTTGTTAAAACTGAGAGCACATCATCTTGTTTGATTTTACATGTCTTGCTTGATATTTGTGGATAAATATGATTTTGGATGAAATGCCTAAATTTCTAGGTTTAGGATTTGCCATGAAATGAATAAATGACAATTCTTGTATGAATGGCTTGGTTGGATTATTGTATACATGGAGTAGTTTATCGTATGCCACTAGTGTATGAGTTAAACCATGTGATTACATGATGAATGTGTTTATGAGAAATGCATGTTATTAAGTATGCCATGGATTGATGCAAAGGAATTGAATCCCGAGCATGTTGACTTATATGAAATGAATGAAAGTATTGAGACTTTCAATAATGCTTAAATTGTATAACTAAAATGTTATGGATCACCGCTAGTCAAAAAGTGGGATGCTATTGGCCACTAGTCAAAAAGTGGACCGGGATGTCACTAGTCAAAAGGTGAGTACCCATATTTTATGTATACTTGAATTGGATAAGGTGACACTAGTCAAAAGGTGTACACTGTGTCGTTTTTGAAAAGAGATTGATTTAAAGTGGCACTAGTCAAAAGGTGTGCACTTTCAAGTTTACACAAGTTCGACTCAGTCTTGGGTGGCACTAGTCAAAAGGTGTGCACCTATGTCCCTCGCCATTCGTGTGGCCGCGAATGTGCCTGGCCTCTGAGGTTGTCTATTTGAGTCTTCGTAGGAGGACGACAACGGGGTGTCTCGACTCTGAGGTGTAACTTGCTTGGCAAATGTGGGTCGCTCCCACGGTTTTCAAAGATAAAAGATAAACCGGTTTAACAAGATGCATTTTGTTGTTAATACACTCTTGCATATCTCACATGTCTTAACATGCTTTCATATGTGCGATATTTTGTGATACAACTCACTAGGCTCCTTTAGCCTAACACTTGCTTGGTGTCGATGTGTCTCTCAGGTACTAGGGACGTTATTCCCAAGTAGGCGCCGAGATTGAAAGTGAGCTTGGGGAATGTGTGAAGGGACCGGTCCTCTAGACCTTTGGCGAATGTAAAACGATAACCCTTTTGTAATCTTTTCCTAGAGTAGGAATAGATTAGTTGGTTATTGTTATTGCGTGTCGATATTACAAACATGTAATTATACAACACTCTATACCCCTGTTTTTGGGATGAGCTCACGCTGTGGCGTAAATTGTGTTACCACCTTTCGTAAATGAAAGTTTTTGTTTACTCCAATTTTTGGGGTGTTACAGGTTTACATTATATTGCACTGTTGGTTCTTGTGGTTTACACTATATTGTACTGTTAGTCCATGTGGTTTACACTATATTGCACTATTGGTTCCTAACCCTATTGGCAAAATAAGGACCAACAGTGCAATATAGTGTAAACCACATGGACCTTTTCTAACTATTTCTAAGTAGGGACCAATAGTGCAATAAAATGTAAACGATAAGAACCAAATATGTAATTTACCCGATACATTATTTACTTTATAAAATCTTAAAATAAATCAATATGGCATCAGAATGAAAATGGAAATAACAGGAGATAAAAATGAAAACGAGTTTTCATCTTCTCAATTAAATTAGGTCATACGTGGTATGGACGGGTAGGGTAAGGGAAATTTTCAGCGTGTATCAAAGGTTGGTTGTACACCCCTAGAAGGTATGGCGGCAGGCTTCCAAACCCTCCCGATCCGCTCTCTCTCTCTCTCTCACACACACACACACTCTCTCTCTCTCTCTCTTCCCTCTTTCTCTCTCTCTCACTCTCTCTTCCCTCTTTCTCTCTCTAATATATATACTAAAATAATTATTAAAAAAAAGATTCAGATGGTAGGAGCATATGAAATGTTGAAGGATGAGAAAGCTAATGTAATGTTGAGATGACATAAAAGGTTGAAGGTATAAAAGATTGATGTTATGAATGGCCTTATGAATAAAGTTTGGGCTTATGAAAAATCAATCCATTATATTATGTTAAATGAAAAAAAATATATTAATTTTTAACATCATTAGTTAGTGATTAGTGATTAATATCTAATCAATACACTTTCTTCATTAGTTTATAAAAAAGTTCACCATATAAATCGATTTTATTATGATGCATTATGTTGTGTATATTGACATTGTGTGTTGTGACCTATACCTCCCGCACTAAACGACAAAACAGATTCAAGAAGTCATTGCCAATAATTTCCACATCATTATTCACCTAATTCTTGGCACGCATGCGGTTATTCTTTCCACTTCATTAGTTTTACTTTAGTTGACCTTTCTTTTTAATACTTCAAAATTAGGGTCGATAATTTGGTATCAAACCAAATTCATCAATATATCAAACTTTATCAATTTGATTAATATTGATTATAATGGTTGCTATTTTGTTGGTATATGATATTTGAAGTTAGAGTACCATAATAACATGCCACCTATATTTATATATTTGTTACCTTTAAGAAGTTGATTAGTAAGTGAGCATTTAATACCATCAACAATGAAAATGATAATGAAAACTGTTGTTTGGTTTGATATTATATAATGGAATCATTCATGTAGATCCATTAATTTTTATTCCTGACTATATTGGGGAGAATGAAAATTTTATTTCTACTTGATTCTTTTTTTCATGCATTATACCATCTATGGATGTTGCATGAAACATCTTTTGTATTTTCAAGTTGGAGAAACAATTTTTTCATTGAAACAATTTTTTATTGATTATATTAGGTTAACCAAACAACATTAATGCAACGTTCATTACCATTCTCATTCTCCTTCATTCTGATTTTCATTTTCATTTCATTTTCATTTTCATTTTCATTTTCATTTTCATTTTCATTTTCATTCTCATTCCCTGAAATAAACCAAACCCCCCCCCCCCCCCCCCAATTTTAAGTTCTACTTTAAAAAGGTGATAGATGGAGTATTGGCTTTTGTACTTTTTTCGGAATATTGAATATTAATGTACCTTTAAGTATTTTTATTTGATTTGAATGTTTGCAAGTTTTATTCATTGTAATTATCAACTCTAAACATCAAATATGTTACTTGAAAACGTAAAATATCATTTAAAACTTTTTTTTAAAAATGGCAAGGTTTTGTAGATGTAACTTGAAGTCTGTACAAAACTAGTACCAAGCAGGATAATTGGTATCGGTAAGTTGATACCAAGTACAATGTACAACGTATAGGATTTTGTGTAGCAATTGTAATTGTTTGGTGCATAGTAATAGACAAAAACTTGGTAGCGTACCAAGTCCACCCGTATTCAAAACTATATTTTGTAGATTTTTAAATTAGAGATACAAATAGAAAGGCAATGACAAATCAGTCGTAAAAATGTTTTAAGATCTTTAAGAAATCACAAATTAGCGACAAAATTGTTTGTAAGTTTATGTATCTTCTATCTTTTGAAGTTGATCAAAAATTAGTATACAAGTTATAATATTCTCAATCTTTTGAAGTTAATCACAGATTACTGGTAAAATTGTGTTTAGATTAATTAATGAATTCAATGAGCGCAACAAAAACTAAGTAATGCAGGAAGAGTTTAAAATACCTTAAAAGCAAAGTAAGAATATGTGTTTACCTTTTCATGTATGAATATTGTATCATTTATACATGCAAGTATGAATATGAGCAGATAATTTAATTGATAGTTTTTTACTTAGAATCTTACTTGGTTTTACCAACAAAGCTGGCACTATGTTACAACATTTTATTATTACATGATATATATTATATACTATTTCATAGCACCTTATTGAAGTTTGATCTTATCATTTAAAAGTGAAACAATGTGTACTCTTTAGATCAATCCTTTGAAATCAGTGTTTTTTGTACTTAATACGTAAGTATTGAACTCCAACATATATGAATACAATATTTTGTTTTAACCACTTCATTACTTCTTAAAGACAATAACTTGGAATTGTTTACACTTGTACAATATCATTACTTATTTTTGTGATAGAAATGTTTGTAACATATTAGGATGGTACCACATTTTCGGTCAATAGTAAGTACCAAAAGTGCAAAGTCGGTTGATATGTGGATATCGTGGTACAACTATCGCCGTATCAGAAGACACCAAAGAACATTGAAAACACCTTGATCCTCTACTCACGGTGAAAAATTTTGTTTGACACTGATCGTTCTTTCCATAAATACAACAAGTTTCAAGTACAAACCAATCTTAATTGTCTATCTAGTCCAATAAATATTTGGTTAACAAAATACCTTGATTATTTTCTGATGATCATAGTAAATGAGCTTTGTCGTACGTATTCCATAAATATCTAAAGCATAATAAATAAACCATGATTTTATTCTATAAATATTACATTTGCTTCCGGATATTATTTTTGTATGATTTGTAACATTTACATGATGCATATTAGATATTTTTAAGCTACAAAGATGTTACATGTTCTCATTCATCCACTTTCATCACGAATAAAGATCATGAATGGTTTTAAAACATTCATGATCAATATTACATCATTCATGATGAAAATCATGTGAATGTCTGGAACATGCGATATACTCTTACTTGTTTCTCGATTCACAATTGAACTGGTCATTTTATATAGGGTTAATTACATGTGTATGTATCGAACTTGTCACGTTTTATCATTGTATGTACTCAACTTATAAACTTATCATTGTATGTATCAAACTTGCTAGACTTGCCATTGTATGTATCCAACTTTATCAAAACCTATCATTGAATGTATTCTACTTGTCACGAAAGTGTATCGAACTTGAGGTTTTGATAAAGTTGGATACATACAATGGCAATTTTAGGAAGTTCGATACATACAATGGTAAGTTTATAAGTTGAGTACATACAATGATAAAACGTAACAAGTTCGATACATACCCATGTAATTAACCCTTTTATATATAGTAGAGGGATGATCAAACAAAAGTGCTAACTATTTAAGATAATAAAAAAACGATAAGCCCTAGGGGACGCATTCTGGAGGTACGGGGGCTTCGACCCCGGGCTACATGCTTTAGCAGTCGAGCTTCGGCCCAAAATTGTCGAGGATTAGTCTGAGCCCAATGTGGTCTGGGATACCTCTTCTAAAAAAACGATAAGATCACCTGTGAAATTGCATGTGTTTTACGTTAACGGTAAAAAAAATGCGAACGACTTTCATCACAAGACAAAGTCACATAAATCATATATAATTTTTTACATGACATTAGTATAAAACCTTATAATTTAAAATATTCTTTAATTGAATATGCATTTTTCTCGTTTGGATTATATTATCTCTATATGTGATAAGATAAAAATACTTATTGTATAATATGGGTCATAAGGCCGTCCATCTTAACAAATACAACACATTCTATTTTACATTATTAAAAAATGAATTATTCTATTTCTATATAAGTATTTGTTCTCGATTTATTAACTTTCATTTATCAATTTTTTATTATATATCTTTCTTTAAACATTTAATTATTTCCATAAACTATCATCTGAGAATCAATTTTTTTCTTGGTCTTTGTGTTCAATTTTTTATTCATGATAGACTAAAATTATAATGCAATTAAGTAACAGCTGGCTGAGAATTTTAAGAAATTATTATACATAAATATTATATATAATATTATATATATTTAGACTACATTCATCCATCCGGTTTATTTCCCAATAAACTCGGTTTAAGAAATGGGTTATCGGCACCCCGAATCCCGGGTCTGCCTCATTATATTCTTTAACCTACTCCATTAACCGGTTTTTTTTATAACTATAATATCGACATCTTGTATTTAATCCCACCTATTTAATATAGACTTAATTAAATAAGACGTAATTAAGCACTAATATATGTTATTTTATATAGTTTTTACATCTAAAGCTAGCTAGGATATTATCAAGACTGTGTTTGACAAACTAGCTGATAAACTAATTGGTAACTGATAAGCTAGATGTAGCTGATAGTTTATGAATAAATTATATTTGAAAGCTAACTTATGAATAAATTATATTTGAAAAAAAAACTAGCTTATAGGTATGTAAAATGACCAAAAAATGTATATTGAGATCTAATAGTTAATATTAATAAAGGGAATAATTAGAAAAAGCTACAAAAACTCCTGAAACACAACCTAAAAGTATTGACTAACATATATTTGTTTTTCAATGTATTCGCTTCGTATGTTCACTATGTGTACATTTTTTACGTGTTTGTAAAACGAAAAACACAAAAAGTTTCACATTATGAAACAAATATATGTTAAACAGTTAGATTGTGAAAGAAATGTATGTCAATCAATACAGTAAATACCACCCTCTTATGAGAAAAAAGAACTTGTAAAACAAAGTTGTAAGGTAGAACTACTCGTGGATCTCACAAATTTTAAGTTCTCAAATGGTTAAGCCACTGCATACACACGCACACACACACTTACACACATAAAATAGGGTCGGGTTTCATTGGAAAATGGAGTCATCGTGAAAATGGTAAGACTGAATCTCTATGCTTAGTTACACATTAGGATGAGATGCACTAGAACAATTCCCTATCAAACGTAATTCTCACTTTAGCTCTTCACATGATCTCTTGCCTATCTATCTATATATGCATGAGATCATGTGAGAAGTGTCATTTTTTTGAGAAGTGTGAAATGTACTTTTAAAGCGTTAATCACGTTTTAAATACTCTCCATAAAGTGTGGATTTGATTGCTGCATCTTATCTCAATGCAACTCATCAAATGTTCATTCATCTAATGGTTGATAATTATTTCTCACGCCTCTCATCAAATTTGGCACTTCTCATCGAAACCCAACCATAATATATAAGGGAGGTTTCAATTATAACCAACATAATTCTAACAAACTATACAAACCATTGTATTATGAAATGATAGAGATATTTATGAACAATTATCATGGTTCATTAATTAGACTGAGGTATATATGGAACGTGATAATATCTATTCATTATGATGATGACTTTATGGTTAGTCCCAACAAGAAGAAAAAAACAAGTAATGACTGTAAAACTAACAGGTATTGTAAAAGGGGTTAAATACAATACTCAAATTTTACTATAATTTAATTGTTCTTATTGAAAACTCAACTAAGAATTACACAAAGAAAACAAGTTGTTGTGGAAAAAAATAATTTAAAGCTATTCTAACATCTTTTACACTAAGATAAATGAAGAACAAGTACTTTAAGCACAAAGTAAAAAGGTAGATCAACTTCTTTTGAGAGAGAAATAATTATGCCGATTTTCGTACTAAGATATATTTCTTCCAAAACGCGTAATCTTGCATGGAAGGTATTCACCTATTTATATTCTCGTATGCATTTAATGCAAAGAATACTTTCACATGTAGATTCGTCCTCAAGTCTGATAAGAAGTGAACTGCCAATTCCTACTATGCCTCTCAATTGTACTTTAAAAGTCTTGTCTAAAAAATGATATAAACCATACTTAAGAAGCTCTAGAAGATAGTCATTCTCTTTGTAGACAAAAAGAAGAATGTTTACATCATGGAAAGATTTGGTGAATCTTCCTTAAAGTCAACATAGTGCAAAGTGACAAGGGGTAATTTCCTAAGTAGAAAATCGACATAAAGCATCTACCAATTTTCAAATAGATCAGCATATAGCTCTATCGATACCCTTTCTTTAATCGGCGGGTAGGAAGAGGATTCTTTCTTCGGTGCACTCCCGAGAATTGGTTTCCTGATGGTTTCCTCTAGTCGTCGATTTTTCCGAACATAAGAAGTACAACTAAGCTATTTAAAATTTTCAAAAAGATAAGTTCATAAAATTAGGGAAATTGGAGAGATTGAGATAAGGTCTTCAAATCAATGCCTCAACACTTTAAATTAGGAACAAAACGGAATCATGTATTTATTAGAGTAGATGAACAATTACGGTTGATTTGTATAGTCTGTTAGAATTACGTGGTTTGTAGATGAAACGTCTCATATATATATTATATATAAAAGAGAGAGGGAGAGAGAGAAGTTCAAATGCAAACTCAAATCTAATTGCAAACGTTAAAACCACTAAGATCGCGCCACGTAGCACATTCACTCTGAATAATCATGCATTTATTCAGAGTAAATAATACAGTGTTCTATTATTCACTCTAAATAACACTGAATGTTGTGTTATTCACTCTGAGAAATACATGATTATTTAGAGTGAATATGTCATGTGATGCGCTCTTAGTTGTCATCACGTTCGCAATGAAATTTAAGTTTTCATTTGAACCTGACCCTATGTATATAGGGTTAGGTTCAAATGTGAACTCAGATTTCAGTGTGAACGTGAGAAATACTAGTATCGCGCCACGTGGCAATATTCATGCTTTATTTTTGTATTTAGTTTGAATACTCATTCTTATATTCAATATTGTTGATCTAGCTCCTCTATGACTTGATAAAAATATCAGTGATCATTTATCTAATAACTAAAAATACTTAGCACTGTGTTGATGAGTTGAAAACTTCAGCGAGCTTATCTCGCTGATAGTTTAAACATCAGCGATCGCTGATTATCTGACTCCGCTCAGTAACAGTGAGAGCTGACATCAGCTAAGTATCTTTGAAGATAAATAGTCGTGTCACTAAGAAACCATCAGCATCATCTATTGATGCAAGCTGATGATAGAGTCAGCGATGCTTATGATCTGAAGTTGAAATCAGTGACAGTAAGCTGACTACATAACATGACGTTCATAAGAGAACAAGTCACATCGCCTCCCTGATCCTTCCCATGGATCAGCGATCCTAAGGCCTGATCAGTGACTTGTCCTTCAAGAATTCCATATTTGTCTTCTTGTCCTATATGCACAAAAAAGATTTGATTTTCTTTCTGACAATAGTACAAAAAGGGATGTCTCTTTACTGTTCCCTCGTACTTATCACCCATAAGGCAATTGTTTACCATAGGTCCATGATCCCTACCAAGCATGGGGATTATTTTATGGTACAATAGTACAACAGACCCAATCTTTACATAACACGTGTAAAGTTGGGGATGGCATGCATTTAATGCATGGGGTATAAATATGAACGTTGGTTGTTCTTCAAACCACCTTGGTCCATCTTCTATACCCCAAATCCTTTCACTCCCTCTCAATTCTTCTAAGTTCTTTCTATTCTTCTTTACTTGCTTTGTGCATAAGCAAAGGCTTAGTGTCTATATTCTAAAATTGTTTGAGATCTTGACATAGTCTTGATCTTTATCAACAAACAATCTAATAGTAATCTATACAAAGACTCCATAGGAGTCATAGATTAAAAATATAGAAGAAACTGTGTTGATTGTATTCAACCCCCCCTTCTACAATACAAAATACTATAATCTATCTTATTGGCCATCCTATAGGGACCAACAAATATGAATAAACCTTAGGCGATGATTGTGGCTAATCTTTATTCAGACTAAGCATGCATGCATATTGAATAAATCTTAGGCGTCGATTCAGATTGCCATGTGGCATAATTTTGTTGGTCCTCACGTTCACAATGATTAGAATATTTCCTATATATATTAAGGATCATGTGAGAAATTGAGTTTAACGGTGATAAGCATCATAAGTGGATATGAACCGTTGATCACTTTTAATCTCAAACCCACCCATTTAATAGCATTTGATACATGGATTGATCCACAGCATCTTATCTTGATACATCTCATCCTAATATGCATCCAACGGTTGATAACCCTATATATATATATATATATATATGTATTGGGGGGGGGGTTTAGGTTTCGGTAATGATAAAAGTTATTGTGAGTATGTTAAGAAGGAATTTCCACTCTTTAATCAATCATAATTGGAAAGACAACTAAATCAATATCAATTAGATGCATTTGATCAATTTTCTCTTCTAAAGAGAATCATTGGTTGTTTTGATATTAAAGGTGACCAAGGGTCAAATATCTTCTTATGTCTCTCACATTAACTTTTATTCTCACATGATCCTTCTTTTGTGTGTGTATACATACATACATACATACATATTACATATAAATATGTATATATATATATTGTATAAGGTTGGGTTACAATGAAAATAAATTAATGTGAGAAGGGTAGGATAAGAGATCTACCCTTGTATTAATCTTAATTGTAGAGAAACATTAAATCAGCACTAATGAGAGGACACACGATCAATTCACTTCTAAAACGTCATTTATGCGTTGGCATGAGAATGAAAGTGATCAAAGGTCCAAACCATTTCTTAAACTTCTATTCTCACACAATCCTTCTTGTGTGTGTATGTATGTATATATATATATATATATGGTTGGGTTCTAGTGAGAAGTTAGGTTAATATGAGAAGTAATTATCAACCACTGGATACATATTACGATGCGATGCACCAGATCAATTTATGTATCATTTATGATTTATGAATGGCTTGAAATTAAAAAGCGATCAATGGTTTAGATCTATTTCCCAAACTTCTAATGGTAACTCAACTTAGGGGATATGAATCATGTCTAGCTTAGGTGGTCTTCCTAAGGGCGATAACATCCAGGAGGAAACTGTGGATAGTATCCCAGTCTGTCTGGGTTCGAATCCAAGCAAAGTCAATTTGAGGGCATGAGGAGTATTCAGTCCTTGGGTTGATTCGGTCATAGGTTGGGCCCCTCCCCAGCCCAGTCAAAGACTGTGGTTGGGATCTAGGCCCAACGTAAGCTGGGCCGAGACATCGACAGATTAGTGGGCTACCCTTGGATGCCTGATACCGCCGGAGAGGCATGCGTGCATACGTGTGTGTGTGTTGTATGTTCATGTAGTCATTCGTTGGTTCAATGTCGTTATGCCTTAACAAAAAAACCTGAACTTAGGGGATGCACATGAGATGTAGAAATTGTATTAATGTGGAGACAGATTTCAAAGTAATTCGTACTTAAAACAAACAAAACAATTATGATTAAATTTGTAGTTTAACGAGATTGATATGAATAAGATTCTTTGTACTTGGGTTTTAATCTTATATGTAATTAAGGATTTAAGGTTACTACGTAGGAAGCTTCCTTTTATCTGCCACCGACCCCAACCGTATTAACCTATATACGATGCTTTCACCGCCGAATCCAGATTAAATTTTTTTCGTTTCGTACAAAATTATTAGTATAATATAAAAATAAATAAAATATTGATTTTGAAAAAAAATATGTTTTCACATAAATGATTAACAAATGTTTTTTACAATATACAAATGAGTTTTTTTGTGTTGTTGCTACCAAAAAAGAAAAAAAAATCAAAGGGATTTGAACTTTGAACCTATAAAGTAAATTGTTATTTGGAATAAAATGTATTGAAATAGTTAAAAGACAAGTGTGCAACTTTTACTAAGAGAAAAAGATTTACTTATTTAACAAAATAAGCCTCAAGTTCGAATCTTATGGGAGGCTTAGCTCGAATGTAAGAGAATGCAAGACCCGAATACTTTGAAATCAGAACCCGAATCCGAAAGAAAAATAAAGTGTTTATGGAAAACACGATTACCCTGAAAATCGAAAATCTGAAACCCGACTTTTGGAGGATATTTGGGTTCAGGTTAGGTTTGATCTTTGATCTTTGGCCACCCCGCCCATCGTCCGTCTGAAATAACGTACAAATATATTTTAAATATTATATAAATATTTTTATTTATCTGATTAATTTTTGAAACTCGCAAATTCTAGTCCATCTAAATGCTCTCTAATTTCTAAACTTACTATCCGTTTCATTAATCTCTCAATCAATTAAATCTCATCCTTAAATTCGATTGAATTTATATGTATTCTTTTACATTATAATAATATCTTAACCCGACCAATATATCCGAAGCCAACGCAATACGAAATCCAAAACTTAAAACTCATCTTGATTTCCATATCTGAAATCCAATCGAGCTTGAACCTCTTCATTACCCTCAGTGATCGCAGGCCCGGCCCTGGGCACGTGCAGCCCGTGCGACCGCACAGGGCATCAAAGCCCAAGGGGGCATCAAAATTTCATATACTACTAGTTTACGCCTTTTCGTTTGATAATTTAGGACTTGGGTTTAATGGAACATAATATTTAGACATAAGATTTGTATATGAAAAATGGATTGATATTTTTTGCTTCAAGAAGTGCACAAAAACATCATTTGAGGTTTTGGTTTTTATGTCTCTTTTGTATTTTTCATTTTAATCATTAAAAATCGATGTAGGGATAAGCCGCCTAACTTGACTAGGTTTCAAATCTTTTACAAAAATTGTGTCTTTCGTCATTTCATTTGCTTAGAAAGTAGACATAGGGGGCATCTTTAAGCATGTTTGCACAGGGCATCAAAACTCCTAAGAACGGCCCTAGGTGATCGAGTCAGTTTTGAAATTGTTTCCTTATAATTAGTTTTTAAAAAGCAGGTTTCAAATAAGGTCAATCGATATTACTGATAATATAAATTTTTATAATCATACTATTTTTTCGTTGTATTTTCAACTCATATCCAACCGATCAACGACACCACCATTTGAACATTTGTTACCTTTGAAATACTGACAACACAGATGAGAAACACACATGCCGTCACGGTTTGTAGTTCACTAGATTATAAAAAATAAAAATTATATTTTATAAATGATTAAATAAAATAATCATTTGTTTATTTATTACTACCAAACTTATTAGCATGAGAGTTTGTGCTTTAAAATTTATAGAAAAAGACAAAAATAATAATAAATCGAATAACGTGTGAAACTCTGTCGTCACCCTCATTCCGAGGTCCAAAACCATTTTTATTTTATTTTTTTCTCATTTCCCCTTTTTTTATATTAATTATTTTGGATAAATATATATATACATATAGATACTGCGAACAACCGTACTCTATCATATTGTACCTATAGACCCACTGTTTGAAATAATTCGATCAAGTTTGGGGTTTTGATATCCAACTGTTAGAAAACGGATTTAATGATAGATTTAGCTGTACCATTTGTCATGCTTATTTTTCTAGTAATTGATCTAATCATTGATATATAATAACTGAAATCACAACAAAGTACAATCAATTGTAATGAATGACGTAAACAATCTAGTATGCACGATTAACTTGTAGTACCTAATCAAATGGGAACATATGGCACTATGGTTTATTACAACTGGGTCTGGAATTCTAGTAGAAATGATAAATTAAAAAGAGTTGTTAAAGGAAAACCTTAAAATGTAAGCAAAATAGCATCAACTGAATGTTTACATAGTTCCTTAACAATCATTGGTCCCTGCCTTCTTGACCTCATGTGATGCATTCCACTGTTAGCTAGCGTTAAATAAGTTCCTTATTTTAAGTTAAATATTAGTTAGACAATATTTTCAAATAAAATATTATTTGAACTCAACTAAAATACTAAAGTTGTTATTTTTATGTACTTAATAGTTTTAAAGCATGACAAGCAACATCGAGTAACATAACACAATAACACATGAGATCTAAAATAAGTTGACATAATATGGGGTTAAACTGTGACAATTGAACCAATCATGTAAGGTGACCACAATATGTTCATGGTACCATATATAACTAGATAAGTTGAATTGAGTTGTGTTGTGTATGAAGGTACCCTTGCAACAAATTGACTAAAAAGTGCATGTTGTGGTTCCCCAACATGATACAAGTATCTCATATACGACCCTATGAACGCATATAACTAAACATATATGATCGACGGATTATGTAACCCGAAAATTACAAAGTATCAAGTATCGTTCCACATGGACAATTAAAAAGGCAATTAATTGCAAGTCAAACTTAAAAGGTGATTTCAAAAAGAGATTTGGAATGAATGATATGTAAGTGGGCTAACAACTAATTGAAATATTTAAAACAATATTAAAGAAGTGTATGGGTGTTACCTCCAACTAGTATTGTAACCAACCATGTATTGGGTATATTGCTACAACATGGTGTTCTGGCACTAGTTCTTAATCTCACTATCGGTTCACTCAACCCTTTCAAGGTTCATATAAAGTTAGCATACCAGCAGCTCACATTTGTGAGACCAACTCATATATCCAGGTATTATTTTTTTCCTCCTATACTTCACAATCAAGATTGAAGTGGTTTATAACACCTTAGGGCTCTGAACTAGTTTCTTATGAACCTTTAGAACATCTTAGAGCTCTAAAGTTTACGTTGGTTACTTGGTTTGCAGTCAAGTCCAACCCATCCAAGTGAAACAATGTAGTCACCTTTTTTTTATAAGGTTCATCTGGGTTTGCCCTGACTACATCCTTGGTAATTTTTATCGAGAGCTAAAGCATGCTCCCCTGGGATTAATACTCAGTGGCTCCTGGTTGCTCACCTCCGGATTCGAACTTGGATGGGTTTTTTCCCAACACCAAACCTTAACCGGTAGGATGCCCCATAGGGGTTACAATGTAGTCACCTTATCATCACTTAGATGAAACTCAGTAACAAGGAGTGAATAGTGAAGTAAATAGCTAGTAAGCAATTAACCATTAGGTTTTTCCCCCAACCGTCACTTACACCTTATAAATAAGTTGTGGTGTTCGGGTTATCAACTTACAAAACGCAAAATGTGCAACAACAAAAAACGCAAACAATTCTCGCTACAATTAATGGGATGGCTTCACTTAGTTCACTACAATCAATGATATGGCTCAAATCCGAATGTTTAAACGATGTATATTTTGTATATAATTAATGTGTTTAGTTTAAATTTTAAAAGTATAATAGAACGTATTTTTAAGAAGTAACTTGAGTTACCCTTTTTTATGAAGTTTATTAAATAAATAAATAAAAAACATTAACCGATCCTTAACCGAAAAACATGGCTGGTTATAACAAGTCAACGTTAACCAGTTAACCTTTTAGCTTAATCAGTTATAACCCCAAGCCTCCTTTACCGTAACCGGTTAAGGTCGTGCACTGTTTTTAACCGGCCTGACTCGATAACCGGTTATAACCCAGCCCGGCATCAGATTATGAATTATATGTTATATAGATTACTTATCTATTTTGGGCTGTAATGTATATTGGGCTTATTGAGATTTGTTCAGCTGGGTTTTATTGAAGAAAAGTCCATGTTGATTTTTTTTTTCCTCACTTTTCAGAGGCTAATTAACAGATAGAAAACCACAAATCAAATCAATAAATACATCACATATAGAAACACACCCAAACAGACTAATATCGTGTAAGGTTTTATATCAAATTACATCTTAAAATTATAGCATTCACTTTATGGTATTTAATTAACTATTTATCTAAACTTGGAGAATCTTGATTCTTGAAACCACATTTATGTTTAATTGTTTATATCTTCTAAGTTAAAGCCGGTCTAATTCATTATTCTAATATTATGAACCGAAAAAAGTTAGAATTGTCAGCCTTAAAACATCTCCAACAAGTATGTTAAAAAAGATAATATTTTAGCATTTTTATAACTCTAACAGGTAATTCTTTATGCTAAAATAGAGAAAAGATAAGAGATTAGAAATCTCTAAATTTAAATAAATTTCTAAAACTTTATAAACAATTTTTTATTCATTTTCAACCAATAAAGGCATTGAAGTTAAATGTGTAAAAGAGAGAAATAATATCATATTAAATATATTGAATATTTTATTAACTTACTTAATATTAAGATTGCTAAAATAGAATAGTTGTTATGTTATGCGTACCCGAACCCTCCCAATTCTACTACCACATCAGCGTCACATCAGCTTTTCTATAAACTTACAATAAGCTTTCTAAAACCCTCTCTAATTAGTACATGAACCCTCCCAACCCTCTCACATACACACCACACACACACAACAAAGGAGCGGTTTAGCGGTGTGGCCACGTTGTTGTGCTTCCAACCCGCCGAGCCCACTGGTGGCGTACCGGGGCCGCTCCAACCCACCGGCTTTGAGCCCACCGAGCCCCACTACCCGGTACGCATAGCCTTAAAGATTGGGCATAAATTTTCTAGAGATTTTAACTTTTCATACTTTGTTATAGAAAAAAAGTATAGTATATCTTTTGGAGATGCTCTTAAGGGGCGGCTAGTTCAACCAGGGTTAGTTCAAGTCCCCTTAAGGCCACTAAAGATTTTCTTAGCTATTATCTTAAGATCCGATGGGTATAAGTTGGATCAAATACCCACAGTTGAAAAAACACAAAAAGATCGGGCTTAATCGCTAACTCAACCGACGAATAAAAACCCGAAACACCCTAGATTTCTGATTGGTTCTATTTAGAGACCTACAGAAAATGGCTTGAAAACATCAAAATGGCAGCAGTCACCTCTGTCCATATTAAATGTGAACGATGGCTTAAATGGGAGGCGATCACATGACAGTGCGACTTGCAGAGGTTGCACCCCCATCTCCATATATCTATATTTATATATTCCATGTATCTATATATCTCTATATCTATATCCATAAAGAATCTATGCTACAGAAAAATGTTTCATTCTTGCTTTTAAGGTTTTTCACTGTTTAACTTTTACTCCAAAACATCAATACCATCACTTAGCAGCTAATCAAAAGACCCCCCCTATTATAGCCTTGTTTCTGTGTTTCATTCACATGTGAATGTTTCACAATACTTACTAACCAAAATCAATGCTTCATCTTCCTTTCTTCTTGTTACTCCTGTCCCAGAAAACTAATGGCCAAAACTTCAAGTTTCCTGCCATCCTCGTCTTCGGTGATTCAACCGTCGACACGGGCAATAACAATTACGTAACTACCCTTGCGAAAGCTAATCATTACCCTTACGGAAAAGACTTCCCCGGTCACGTTCCCACAGGAAGATTTTCAAACGGGAAGTTAGCTGTTGACTTATTGGCGTCTATGCTAGGGGTAAAACAGACAATTCCTCCATTCCTACAGCCAGGGCTTTCGGCCTACGAACTGCGGACGGGTGTCTGTTTTGCGTCGGCTGGAACTGGATACGACCGCCTCACGGCTGCTATCACGACAGCTGTGCCGATTTCACAGCAACTGAATTATTTCAAGGGCTATAAGGAGAGGTTGAAGAAGGTCATTGGAGAAGAAGAAGCACGGAGAATAATAAGTCGGGCGTTGGTTAGTGTTAGTGCGGGTACTAACGACTTTATTTTCAACTTCTACGACGTTCCCACGAGAAGGGTCGAGTTTGACATCCAAAAGTACCAAGATTTCATCCTAGAAAGGCTCCATGACTTTGTTAAGGTCATCTTTCTCTCCCTCCCTTTAATATGCATAAGAGTGTTCATATGTTCATGTAAGTATATTTGCTGAACTACAAATATATATATATATATATATATATATATAGAGAGAGAGAGAGAGAGAGAAAGAAGAAAGAGAGAGACGAAAGTTAGGCTGCAAACTCAAATAGTACAGCATTCAGTATTATTCAGTATGAATAATACTGAATGTTGTATTATTCAGACTAAATAATACAATGATTATTCAGACGGAATAATACATAAATTCAAACTGAATATGCCACGTGGCGCACTCTCGGCTGTCCTCACGTTCGCAAGAAGATATTTCATTTTAACCTGACCCAATATATATAGAGGAAAGTTCAAATGTGAACTCAATTTTGGTTGTGAACATGAGGACGAATCTCAGTCCTCATCCGGTCAATAAAGGCGGCTTTGACCGGTCCCCTCCTTTAATAATCTCACCCTCCCATGAATCGCGTCAGTCTTCCGTGATCGCGTCCACCGTAACCGAAGATGTGTGGCTGAGATTCGTCCTCACGTTCACAACCAAAATTGAGTTCACATTTGAACTAACCCTATATATAGGGAGTTCAAATTGTGAACCACTTTTTGGTTGTGAACGTGAGGACAAACGCCCTCGAGAGCGCACACGTGGCGGATGACTAGGCGCCACGTCAGGTCCACGGCGGATGACTAGGCGCGATTCATGGGAGGGCATTGAATTAAAGAGGGGAGACCACACTCAAAGCCGCTTATATAGTCTCTGCCACGTTTCGCCTCGGCTGTCCTCTACGTTCACAACCAAAAAGTGGTTCACATTTGAACTTTCCTCTTCCTCTCTCTCTCATCTCCTCTTCTCTATATTATATATATATATATACTTCCATAGACGAATCGACAAAAATCTCCAAGTGGGGGCACAAAATATTCGGAAAACATATAAAATAACAAAGACTGATTATAAAAACTGGTTGGGTTTTTAGTGTGCATATGTTTATGGGACCCACAAAACCGTAACTTGTATGAACTTAGCAGGAGCTCTTTAATCTTGGTTGCCGGACACTGATAATAACCGGGCTTCCACCTATTGGTTGTCTACCGATACAAATTACAGCCAGGTTTAAAGGTCAATTCAATAGAGCGTGTGTAGAGGAACAGAATGTGGATGCTCGAGCCTATAACAGAAAGCTTATAGAACTCTTGCCTCGTATACAGACATCTCTAAAAGGAACCAGAATCTTCTATGCAGACATATACAACCCCATAATGGACATGATCAAGAATCCAGAAAAACATGGTGTGTTTATGATTTGAAGTTTGTTTTTCGGTCCCTAAAACGTATTAGTTACTAGTGTGACTAAGAGAGCATTGTTTCAGGTTTTCGTGAAACCATGAAGGGATGCTGTGGAACGGGGTTGGTGGAAGCAGGACCTATATGCACCCCACTCACTCCATTGTGTAAAAACTCTTCGGAATACTTGTTTTTTGATAGCATTCATCCTAGTGAAAATGCGTACCGTTATGCTACTGAATGCCTCAAGAAACAACTTCTCGACAAGTTGTAGAAAATACACTGAATTGTTTGCTCATTTCGTGCAAATAATACAACGCTATTTTACTAAACCTATTTAGCACGATAAGTTTGGCGCTTGGTATTAGATCAATCCATACGATCGAACAATGGTCATACACTCATACTGTGTTATAGGTGTTTAGGATATTTCTATCGGAATCCATATACAGGCTTCAACACTAAGCTACGAGTTAGATATATGCAAAATGGTGAAGGATAGGGTGAGAAGTTGAGTTAACGGTGAGAAGTGGATCTGAACCCTTGATATCTTCTAATTCATGCCCTCTCATGAATTGCGCTTTAGAAGGGAATTGATTTGGTACATCTCATACCAATGTGCATCCAACGGATGATAACTACTTCTCCCGAACCTAAGCCTATGCAAAATACCCATCAAATAAATAATGTTCTTGTCATTTAACAACATGACCTCTGATATGAGTTCTTGGAGCCTTACAATTAGGGTACAGACCATAGGTGGGAACCTAGATGGGTGAAAAGAAGGAATAGAAAGATAGAGAAAGGGTAGCGATAGACGTTGGTGAGCCGGTGGTTAGATCTTCCGAGTCCTAGAGTAACTGACTAGAGGTGTGTAGTTATTTTATGCCTACTTCGGTTACGTTTTCTTGTACCTGCTTCTATTTTGTAGTGTTTTGGTTGTTTGTTCGTCTGTTGTTTGAATGTGGTTGCTTACTTCTAACTTGTTTTTAGAATTTAGCATTGAATTTCATTCTTCCAGTTTCTTTTATGCTCTAGTTCCGCAAAAAAGTTTAAGCGGTTTCTTTTTTTTCGCACACTTGCACAGGCTAGGGGTTTTCATGGAAAAACTGCTCTACTTCTTCAGGTATCCACCCCAAACCCCACGTCCAGGTGGGCCATTCCGATGTCTTTTTGGTTCAGGAAAGATGCTATGCTAGACCATCAAACTAGAGTGTATATGATCAAGTTCAATTAGGTTATCGTTTCCACAAAAGCTAATATGATCAAGTTCAATTAGGTTATCGATTCCACAAAAGCTAATATGATCAAGTTCAATTAGTTTCCATTAACAATTCAAATTTGGGCATCGATGGATCAACATTAACCACATACAAATGGCCAAAACTTAACAAATGTTACATGGCAATACAACATCCATAAACTAGGCTAGAACGTCATGCATACATACATAGACAGTATGATACAAAACCGAACTCGACCAACGGAACACAAAACAAAAGAGTTGCTTACTTGGTGGCTTTTCACTTCCGACCACTTCCTGATACAGCAGTTCCTTGAAACAATCCATCGATTCGGGCCTCAACATCTTCAACATTGAACTTAACATGTTTCTCTGCATATTTCCCAATATCTTGAATATTCTGAAACCTGCCAAGAAAACTTCTATAAGCAGGGAGCAAAGTCGCACCCACCGAAAGCTTCAATTCCTCTTTTAACTGCTCGTCAAATATAGCCCATGTCGATTGAGTTCTACAAATCTCCTCAAATTGAGAATTAAATAGCTTAAGCTTCTCTTTCAAGGCCTTGGAAGCAACATTAGGAGATAAGTTATTGTTGTCCAATTTTAAGGCATTCAGTATCTTATTCCACGAACTTCTTTGGTAATTCACGTGATATTGCCGGACTTTTGCCGTGTGCTTTCGAACCCAGTCGTCTCCCAAAAGCGAACCCAATTCATCGTCTTTAACCTTCTTAACAATGTACCTTCCGTTGTTCATCATGAAAACCGACGATAAAGCCGGGTCTCTATAAATCTTGGATTTTGCCTCTAGATTACTCTCCAAAACTTCCATTATCCAAGCCATTTGCACGGCTAATGGAGAAGATGATGATAGCGATCTATCGACACCCACGGGAGGTACAACATTTTCATCAAAAACTTGTTCTAGGGTCGGTCTAGAACATGCGGCTCGGAGGTAATTCATCACGTAACGGGTTATGGGATGAAGACCGCCACCTGGAACAGCCGCTTTGGCTGGATCTCGACGGATTAAGTTCTCTAACTCCATGAAAATTCCTCTAATTGATTCCCCTAATCGTTTCCAAACTCCCATGGCTTCGTTTCTTAGGAACAAACAGTATTGATCGGCAAACAGTACCTCGATTTCGGGCATCAAGTCCTTCACGGCTTCATAAACGTCGAGAATCTTGAACAGTCTATCCGGTGCTCTGCTACCCATCGCGATTCCGTTAGCGAAATTGAGCAGCTCCATGGAGGACACTCTACAGGCCTCCATGAACGAAAGATCCGCCACTGGGAGCCGAGGCGGAGGAGTACCCGAAAACACGGTCGCAGAGGCGGCGTTCGCTGGGGTAGAACACTCGAACGGCCATGTTGATTGCCTTGATCCACTTGTCGATCTCGACCTCGTTGTCGTCATCGTCCAAAGCCGTGTTTGATTTCGTTAGCCCTGAAAACCCTAACCTCGAGAGGCTTTCTTCTAAGAAATCCCTCCGGCAAGAACTATACGCAAGCGAACACTCCTTTCCGTATCCGGCCCCGACCATTCTCTTCGAGATCTCGTGCAGATCGTTGATCGTACCTGAACCACCAACAGGGGCATTGTGTTATAGGACATCAAATTTCCAAAAACGGCATTCGGGTAGATAGAGCCAAGTTGGAGGTAATTGAAAAACTACCTGAACCAACAACTATAGAACAACTATAGAAAGATATCAAAAGTTTCGTAGGTCATGCAGATTTTTCCAGGAGATTCATTAAAGGCTTTTAAAAAATTTCAAAACCTCTATGTTTTCTATTCAAGTTCAAATAAAAACTCGTTTTTCATTGTGAACATGAGGACAGCTGAGAGAGCACCACATGGCATATTCACTCTAAATAATACATTCATTGTTGTTTGGAGCAAAAATTACGGCACTGGGGGAGGCTAACTGCACCCCTACTCTTCTCACACACATCAACATCACAGTGTGCTTTTTACATTTCCAACGCACTGAATAACATACAACTAACATTAATAGGGGTGCAAATAGCAATCCCCACGGCATTATGTATTATTCAACATTGTTCCTTCTAAATAGCACTGAATGTTATGTTATTCACGTGATCCAAGCGGTGTTCACATTCACAATCAGATTTGAGTTTTATTGTAAAACTGCTTTTCAAATTTTGAAAAAGTCATTGGTCACTACAGATCATTGATCATACCTGACGGAAGTGCGTCGATTATGATGTTGTAATCCGACACCGGATGCGCCACCGGAATCTCTTCGTCATCATATCCATTATCATTCTCCTCCTCATCATCCGAATCCAAATAAGCACCACCACCGCCACCACCACCACCTCTCGCCGCCCCATCGTCAAACTGCTCAGCTCCACCGCCTTCCATCAGCAGCTTAAACTCCTCCTCAAGCCGAAACATACACTGCTGTAGCAAATCCTCGGCCCGATCAAGGCAAACCGTGACCGCCTTATCGGCAGCCAAGGGCGTCCACTCGCGGATCGCGGCCACAAGCTCATCCACGGCATCTAGAAAAGCAGAAGCGTCGGCGGAGTCGGACCAGATCGGGTGGTCCACCGTGACGTACCTGGAGATCTGGCGATCGAGCGACTTCAGCGTTTGATCGAGCACGGCCACACCGGTCGAACGCGAGTCTTCGGAATCGGTTAGGTTTTCGGTGAGCTTCTCGCGGAGCCTGCCGTCGAAGTTGGAGAAGATTTGGAGGATGTCGTCGGCCATGGCGTTGTCGGTGTGGCCTAGGGTTTTGGCTATGTGACGGGCGACGGCAATGAGCTTCTCTTCGCCATTATCAGCCATGGTGATTGAGATCAGGAATCTGGTAGTTAGGGTTTGGAGATTGAAATCGGAAATCTAAGTAGTAGTTAGGGTTTGAACGAAATTGGGGGTTAATTGTTATTATTATTGTGGTTGGAAGAGAGATGAGATGAGATCACGGGAAAGTTGATGGAAGACGCGGATTCTGTGAAGGAAATAATAATAATAATAAAAAGTACATCAGAGAGGGTTTGAAGGAGATAGATGAAGAAGAAGATGACTAGTACTGGAGAGAGAAATAGATTTTTATCCAAAAGTGATTTTTGTTTATGTTTTCTTTTATTTTTAAATGGAACTATAATAATTTTAAAAAATATATCTAAGAGAGTTACATATGAATTATATTTTTTATCTTTATAGATAATAAAAATGTGATAAAACATTTTACTGAAGTAATTTAGTTTGATTATTAATTAATTATGTTTCAAATAATATTAACTAATTAGGATTTGTGAGATTATATAACTTTTGTAGACCAACAAGGATATTTTTTATAAACATTGATGAAAACGTATCAAACAAGGGCGAATACAGAGCCGGTGATCGTAATTCGTAAAAGAAACAAAAAGAAAACCAAAATATCCAAGAAACCATCAATAAACAAGACCGTGAAAGAGTAAAAAAGACCCAAACAAATTTGGCAAGGTTGAAAGACATAACTAAGCCAACTAAAAGAGCCATAACTGTGATACTGAAGCAGACCTTAGTTTCGAAACCATCCGCAAACGGCCTCGGTTAACAAATGGGTCGCAAATTGAGTTTGAAAACAACAGTAAAACAGAGCGACACAAATGAATAAAACGAAGCACAAACCCGAACAGGACAATTAACGAAGGACCCGAGCCCTCTATCCTCTCCTATCATAACCTATGCAGAAGCTGACGCCACAAAGGCCCCCCAAAAAAGCAACTGGAACTACGCCTCCAACAGCCATGAGGTTTGGGTTAAGTCCTACAACGAGCACCGACAACCTTTACCTGGACAGTCCTGTTAGCCATTTGTACCTGTAGTTATTGTGAGATTATTGCTTTCATTTACAAACCATCATTAGAATACAAACCGTGCAACCCACTTAATCATCGTAGATTAAAAAAATCAATGGTCAATATTAACATAAGCTATATTTGGTATTAAAAAATTCATATACCAAAAATAGGAGAAAGTTCATCTTCATCATTGATTTTATTAATCTAAGGTTATTAAGTGGGTTGCATGGTTTGTATTTTAAGAGAGGTTTATAATTGAACTCTCATATATATATATATATATATATATATATATATATAGAGGGAGGTTCAAATGTAAACTCTATATTTCGTGTAAACTATGTAAACCCATCGTGGCCCTTGATCAAAAAAATCAAAGGAGGATATGGATTCATAGAAAATATGGAAATGTGAAATATATGGTAAATCAATGATTATGGAAATATGAAAATGTGAAATATGGAAATGTTTTTGAAAATCAATGGTGTGGATTGGTTTACATAGTTTACACGAAATATAGAGTTTACATTTGAACCTCCCTCTATATATATATATATGTTCCGGTCTCAGTAAAGAGTGTGCTAAATGATTATCAACCGTTGAATGAGAAATGAACAAATATTATGATTAGATGCATAAGGTCAATTATCTTTTAAGCCGCAGTTGTCACATGATCCTGGCCTATTGATGTAATTGTTATTTAAAATTGATCTAAAATTTTCCTAAAATTTGTTTTAGCAAATTCAAAATTTATAATATATAGGGTCATGTTCAAATGAGAAACTCATATTTCATTGTGAACGAGAAGACAACCGAAAGTGCGCCACATGGCATATTCAGCCTAAATAATCATGTATTATTCAAACTGAATAATATTGATGCATTATAATCCAATTTCAATAATATTGAATGTTGTATTATCTAGTCTGAATAATACATATTATTCAGACCAAATATGTTACGTAGCACGCTCTCGATTGTCCTCACGTTCACAATGAAATTTGAGTTCATATTCGAAATTTTGTGTTATATATATATATATATATATATAGAGAGAGAGAGAGAGAGAGAGAGAGAGAGTGAAAGTTCAAATATGAACTCAATTTTGGTTGTGAACATGAGGATGAATCTCAGCGACTCATCTGGTCAATAAAGGCGGCTTTGACCGGATCCCTCCTTTAATAATCTCCACCCTCTCATGAATCGCGTCAATTCTCCGTAATCGCATCCACCATAACCGAAGATGTGTAACTGAGATTTGTCTTCACGTTCACAACCAAAATTGAGTGTACATTAAAACTTGACCCTATATATATATATAGAGACCTAATTAAATGAGAATTTAACTCGATAGTTTGTGAAAATCAATATAGACTACTCGTTTTATTAAATTTAGTCAAATAACCGCTAGGTAGTTATTTTAGAAATTTTTATTTTTTCTTTCTTTTAAGTCATTAATTATTGAAATGATTGATCAATATTAGTTCTCGTAGTTTTCATAAACTACCGAGTTCTTCCATAAATGGTCCCATATATATATATATATATATAATATTGTAAGTCACTATCTTTTATCTAAATGTTATTTTTGATCATTTTACATCTATAATCTAATGTATCAACGGGTTTTTGCCAAACATAATTTTTCCTGAAAGTTTCTATATTTAAAGAATTTATCGTATTTTATTTATTATCAGAAAATTATAGAAAATATGTTAAAAATTACTATAAAATATTTTTTTAAAGTAATGAAATACTCCATAAAAAATCATAGGGTTCTTGACGGACATAAAGCAACATCGACATTATTTTTGATGTCGCTTTAAATATGAAAAATTAGACCTTTTCTTTTTGCTTTTTTAAATTTTATAGAGGGAAAATACACATAAAAGATTTCAAAATCTTTACTTTATATTTTATATCATAAGTGTTATAAATACTATAAAAAAATCATTTTAGTATTTAATACGACACTTGAGTAAATGTTTTTATTTTATAACTTGTAAATGGTGATTAAGATCCAATTTTGTTGATGCGATATTGATATTTTTATTTCTTTGACACATCAAGTAACTAAAACGATTTTATATTATTAACATTTAAGTAAATTATAGAACTCGTGAAATTGATTAAAATGTTGTTTAATTCACATTATCATAGTTCACTTTTCACAAAAAAAATGAAGACTTACCTTATAAAGTTTTGTTTTAATCCTTTCCACCTATGACAATTATTTTTCAATAGTCAAGTGACATCAAACAAAAACAAATTTATAAATTTAGCTGTTATACCATCAACGATTTTCGTATGTTCAGGTATTTCATGTTATTTAACGAATGTGCATTAGTTATTGTAGTATGAGTGCAAGGTTTTCAAATGTTGTTTGATTTAAAGCTATTATATTAATTTGATTTGGGATTTTTTTTAAACTGCAGTTTGATTTCTCTAATGTATTTACTATGAGTTTGGTATTTTGATTTAATATTCTTGATGGTGGTGGTTGGTTGTGGTGAGTTGAATTTAAGGTGGTCGTGTGGGTGATTAGATTCTTTTTACTTTTTGAATTTTGCATATATTATAGACTAAAATGTCCTTCATTTAAGGACATGTGACTCTAATTTAATAAATACAACAAAAGTTAGAGGTCGTTAATAAGAGGGATCGGAATCAAATAAAAACTTAATCGTTGATTATGATATTGCATATCTTTTTGTTAGCTATGGGTGTTTGAACCGGTGATCTTTGAGAAGGATCTCCAAAGATCATAACATTATAATTGTTATAACCATTTTATAGAGTTTTTGACCAAATGGGTGTTTTTAAAAAACATATTTACTAAATGGGTGTTGTTTTAAATATATTTACCATTTAGGTGTAGTTTTCTATTTAATGGACTTTTAATGCCTAAACATATTTACCATTTAGATGTAGTTTTCTATTAATGAGCTTTTAATGCTTTTTTCCTACTTTTCTTTACTATTTTTTTTGTTTCTTATTTTTTTTAATGTTTTTTAAAGATCATATAAATAAAAGCTTATGTACGGTTAAGTAAAAAAATATATAAAACAATAATACGGTTCTGAAAAAAATCATATAAAAACAAACCCGTCCGAAAACCCAACATTAAAACTGGTACAAAAATTGTGAGGAGTTTGGGTTCAGTTCGGGTTGGCATTTTTCAGAACCAAACCTACCGAAAAACCCGAGCATTTTAAATATATTTTTATTAATGTGAGTATTAATATATACTATTAATATGTTCCAAAAAAAATATATTGAAAAAAATCTCAAGTACGGTTAAGTTTTTATTGAAAAAACAACAATAAAACTTAAGTACGGTTAATGTTTTTTTATTAAAGTTTAAGTACGATTCAGGTTTTCGGTTAATATTTTCAAGTATGGTTAATGTCTTTTATAAAACTCAATAAACTCAATTAAATTGGGTTTTCGGGTCTTGGTTTTAAAGTTTATGTACGATTCAGGTTTCAAACGGGTAGTTTGGGTTGGACAGGTTTTGCTCACCCGAAAACCTGAATCGTACTTGAACATTAATAAAAACATTAACCATACTTGAGATTTTTTTTCGCAACATATTTATAGTATATATTAATACTCACATTAATAAAAATATATTTAAAATGTTCGGGTTTTTCGGTAGGTTTGGTTCTGAAAATGCCAACCGAAACTGAACCCAAACTCCTCACCATTTTTATACCATTTTTATACCAGTTTTATTGTCCGGGTTTTCGGACGGGTTTGTTTTTATATGATTTTTTTCAGAATTGTATTATTGT
The DNA here is from genome assembly GCA_030169165.1 of Centaurea solstitialis. Classification (NCBI taxonomy): domain Eukaryota; kingdom Viridiplantae; phylum Streptophyta; class Magnoliopsida; order Asterales; family Asteraceae; genus Centaurea; species Centaurea solstitialis. The sequence continues at coordinate 24,620,847 of CM058040.1, forward strand.
TTTATATATTTTTTTACTTAATGGTACATAAGCTTTTTATTATATGATCTTTAAAAACATTAAAAAATTCAGCAACAAAAAAATAATAAAAAATAGTAAAGAAAAGTAGAAAAAAGGCAATTAAAAGCTTATTAAATAGAAAAGTACACTTAAATGGTAAATATGTTTAGGCAATAAAAATACATTAAATAGAAAACTACACCTAAATAGTAAATATGTTTAAAACAACACCCATTTGGTAAATATGTTTTTGAAAAACACCCATTTGGCCAAAAACTCCCATTTTATAACAACCAAGTCCATCTAGTTGAGAGATGTTAAAATTTTCAATTAAAATTGGATCAAACATTAGTTTTTAATTCTTTTAAAATTCTAAATGGTTTATCATTGAAGCTAAAAATTATGAGAAATCAAAATATGTTGCCATGGATATATCAGTCAAGTGAAGCATTATTAAAGTCAAGTTTTGTAAATATAAGCACATTATCAATTACTTCAACCTCATCATTCTTTCATATGTAACAATCATCTTGAATGTAAAAAACAAATGCAAAGACCTTATAGCATTGTTGAAATTCATTTAGGGGCTGTTTGTTTTTTAAGAGATCTGAAGTCTGAAGTCTAATTTCATATCTGAAAAGTAAAAGATGATACTGAAGTCTGAATCTAAATATACAAGACTGTTTGTTTTTGTAGTATGAAATCTGAATCTGAAACTAACACATTTTTTCCTCTATCTCACTAATATTAATAAAAAAATCAAAAAACTCAATTAAAAAAAAAATACCAAGAACAGACTTCCAAAAACCCCCAAATCGAATTCCAAAAACCACCCCCACTAATTCCCATTCCAAAAAATCCCCACTAAAAACCACCCATTAATTCCCTTGAAAAACCCCACGCAACACAAATTCCAAAAACCTCCAAATCTTTGATTCCAAAAAGTATTCAAAATCAGGAAATTACCTTATATAATACCATAGATTTGTTGAAGAAAAATGGAAAGCAAAGTAAAGGATGACGGTGAGTGAAAGTTTTGTAGATTGACCGGCGGCAACGGTGGAGGTTTTGTGCGGCGGTGGAGGTTTAGGGCGGCGGTGGAAGTTTTGGAAGGCGGCGGAGGTTTTGGGCAGAGGTTGCATTTTCCGGTGACGTGAAAATTGGGGGTGAAAGAGAAGTAATTTCAGATTGGGGGTGACGTGAGGATGAGAGAAGCAATTTCAGATTGCTATATATCACTTTTCTATTCCGTGCAAATTTCAGTCTTAAGTGGGGCTGAAGTCTAAAAAAAAACAAACAGACTGAAAGCCATAAACACTGACCGAATTAGACTTCAGTGTTTTTCAGTGGAAAACTTTAAAAAACAAACAGGCCCTTAGTCACCGAGGTCTATGATGGAACATTTAATTCCAATTGCATAGTAGTCATTATTATTTTTGGTAAACATCATTGTCGTCTATTTTGAGACTCGACAGCTAACAATAACACACTTTAAGTCATCATATTGTTGATTTTATTGGATCGATGCAAGTCAAATAACAATTCATCTTTGATGCATTTAAATTCAGTTGTCAAACATGATTTGTTCATCAACTAGTTTATCAATTGATTTGTCAAACATATCATGAATTATATTATTAATCCCTGTGATAGTCACACAATTATCAACTTTAGTCTTTATTTTAATCTAGTTACGGTTTTAATCATTATGAGTTGTTACTGCCAATTTGTTTTACTTTTAACTAACTTATGCCCAAAAAACCACTTGTTAGCTAAGTAGCCTGTTGGTCTTTTACTCTTTTTACTATTTCTATAATTTTCAATTAAATTGTCAAATACATAAACTATGATTAGATAGTTATATACAGTGGCGAATCTATAACACAAAACCACGTGGTTCTCTATTTAAGTTTAGCTCAAAAAAGAAATTGTCAACTATACTTTTGTCAAGCCCGACCATTAAAATTAAAAATCAAACATTAAAGCCAATTTTTTGTTTGGTGTGGTTTCTTTTGTTTGGTGGGCCAAACTTAAAATTGTTAGGCCCGAAACAAAAGGTTTTAGTTTGTTTGATCCTACAACCTACTATACACAACTTTAGGCATTTTCCATCAGGACAATAATGTATTTATTGTTTTTAAGCTGTGAAATAAAATTTTAATATAGTTCCTTTAAATTTTTTAAGGTAGGTTCTAGAAAAATTTCTGTAGAACTTCTAATAAAAATGAAAATTTTAGGACGGACAAGGTAGATTCGCCCTTGGTTATATATATATATATATATATAGAGAGAGAGAGAGAGGGGGGGGGGAGGTTCATTTGTAAACCACAAAAAATGTGTAAACCGTGTAAACCAATCATAGTCGTTGATCAAAAAAATCAAAGGAGGATATGGATTCATAGAAAACATGGAAATGTGAAATATATGGTAAGTCATTGATTATTGAAAGATGAAAATGTGAAATATAGAAATGTTTTTGAAAATCAAGGGTGTGGATTGGTTTACACGGTTTACACATTTTTTGTGGTTTACAAATGAACTTCCCTCTATATATATAGGGGAAGTATCCGTTGCAAACCATGTAGATTGTACAAACTATACAAACCTAATCTTAATCATTGATTTTGTTTTCTTAACCATTGATTTTGTTTATCTCAACTTTTAGGTGATTTTCAAATGTAGTTGAGAGAAAATCTAGGAAACTAAATTAATCCACACCATTGATTATGTACATATACGGTGGAGATTGGTTTGTATAGTTTGTACAAACTATACGGTTTGTAACAGATACGACCCATATATATATATATATATATATATATAGAGAGGGAGAGAGAGGAAAGTTCAAATGTGAACCACTTTTTGGTTGTGAACGTGAGGACAACCGAGAGCGCGACACGTGGCAGCTTTGAGTGTGGTCTCCCTCTTTAATTCAATGCCCTCCCATGAATCGCGCCTAGATCCGCCGTGGACTTGACGTGGCGCCTAGTCATCCGCCAAGTGTCGCGCTCTCGGTTGTCCTCACGTTCACAACCAAATAGTGGTTCACATTTGAACCCACCCCTATATATATATATATATATATAGAGAGAGAGAGAGAGAGGAAAGTTCAAATGTGAACCACTTTTTGGTTGTGAACGTGAGGACAACCGAGAACGCGACACGTGACGACTTTGACTGTGGTCCCCTCCTTTAATTCAATGCCCTCCCATGAGTCGCGACTAGTCACCCGCCGTGGACCTGACGTGGCGCCTAGTCATCTGCCACATGTCGCGCTTTCGACTGTCCTCACGTTCACAACCAAAAAATGGTTCACATTTGAACCCACCCCTATATATATGTGATAGTTAAAACCCGGGCAAAGACGTATTTAATCTAACTGGGGTGTTTACTAACAACTAACCTGCCGTTTAAAAAAATTTTAAAAACCACTCTTTTAATACAATCCATGCAACCCACTTAATAATTTTAGATTAATAAAATCAATTACAAACCTTTATATACATACATATATATATATATATTTGACAACTAAACATATTTATTAATAATTGATATAATTAATAGCATTTGAAAATAATTAAAATTAATAAATAATGTATAATGTATAATTTAATAATTAATATTTATTTTTAATTAATAATAGCTAATATTAATAATGTGTATAACTGAAAAACGTTATAAAAAACTTCTCATAAGCTATCCAACCAAATGCCCTAAAAATAAGCTAGTTTATTTTTGCCAAACATGTCCTAAAAGTACACGACTTAATATAATAACAGATATACTAAAACATAAAATGTAGTAAACATAAAACTTGCCATTACCATCACAAGATTGCTACAATGGTGGACAAGAGATAAAAATGCAAAAAAAAAAAAAAAAAAAACTATAACTAGCTAAATGAAAAATGAAATGCAAGAGCAAAATAATTTGTTAGCTAATTCTCAATGTGCCAATTGGGTCCCTCATTTGAAATGGCAAACCCCTTAATATAGTGATTTTGAGGAAAGAATGAAGGAAAGCTACTTTGAGAGTGAATAAAGAAAGTGGCTTCCCAAAACTTGTCTTCTATCTCAAGCTTGTCTTATCTTCCTTGTCCATTTTTCTTTACTTCCATGGAAACTCAACATTGACCAAGGTCGAAACTTGCACCACTTTTTCATAAAATTTGACAACCAATGTTCAAATAAAGATTTTCACCATTATTGCTTGCCACAATGACTTAACAAAATCAAAACCCGACTTTTCAGCTATTTTCAACTTTAGGAACGATTTAGACCAATAAATGCTAGAAGGCTCAAATGGGTAGGGTTGAAAATAGTGGCAAATAACATTAAGAATTGAAAGTTATCAATATATTATAAGACTTAATAGTTTAAGAGGTCATAGTTTTGTAAGATTCAAGATATTAATTCTAATACATAATTGGAGACAACAATGTTATTTACTAAAGGGGAATTATAGATGGACATTTCTATAAGGGAAATGAGTTTTTTTATGTGAGAATACAGGTAGGACCCGGAATGAGGGGCTACTTTTATGTGAGTGTATTAAATATCAAAGAGGGTCCAAACTCTTAAAACAATCTATACACATTATCTTCCCCGCTCTTTCCCTCTGTATATTGTTATTATTATATCAAACAAAGACATTTCACAGAGTGATCATTTTCGTTGTCTCCCTCAACACCATATCAGAGTGACCATTACCAATGACAATCTCAACACCCCCACCCTCATTTCACGAGTTTTGACAAACACTCAATTTAACTCGAACCATATAACATCATCCACCTGAAATGATGAAATAAATAGGAAAACAATCGGTTTATCTTGTTGATCAAACTAAGGTCCACTCTTACCATTTTCAAACTACAATAATATGTTTATAATTTTTTTAAACTAGAACTAAAGAAATAATAAAAAAAAAAGATCAAAAGGCCCATCAACTAATAGTCGTGTTTTAAAAAAAATAATAGCTATAGGGATCAAAAGTCAAATAAATTAGCAACCACGACTGGTAAAAGTGTGATTAGTTTAAAATATATACTAAAGTTGATAACAATTGATAATCAAATGAACCAAAAATATAATTAATTATTATTTAAAGTGATTAATATTTGATGATATTGTTTAAGTTGTTCATGTATATAAAGTATAATTAGTAATGGCATTTGATCTATTTAATTTGTCATTTTATGTATTGAAAGAGAATATATTTCTCAAAAAAAAAAGGTGAGATGTATTATTTTTTTCTTTGCACATTCTTGTCTCATGACACTTTTGTGTAGTATTCGAAAATTAAAAGTTTCAAGAAGGTAGAAAGAAATGTTGTTATTTATTAAAAGAAAATATGTATAAGTTTCTTAAGGCTGCGTTTGGTACGTGGGACAGGACATGACAGGACGGAACAAAACTGTCTGTCCCATGTTTGGTGCAGCATGGGATAGAAACAGGAATTCACTGTCCCACGTTTGGTGCGACATGGGACAGGACAGAAACTGGGACAATGTGGGACAACATGGGACAAAAAAGACTATTTTTTTGTTCCACCAAAATAGGTGGAACAACATGGGACATAAATGTGACAGAAACTAATATATTACTAATTAACATTTGTTTGATATAATTTCAATATGGTATTTGTTTTTGTGTTTACCACCACTAGTCGTGGCCGCCGCCGCCATTGGTAGCCACTATCGGCCACCTTCACCTTGTCTTCCACTACTACAACCTCCTCCACCTCCCCTTCGGCCCTTCCCCTACAACAACCTCCTCCACCTCCCCTTCACCTCTACAACTGTCAACAATTACCTACCACCACCTTTACAACTGTCCATCTCCACCGCAACCACCACCACTACCCACCATCTTCACGTTCTCCACAACCACCACCACCACCACCATCGTCATCACTAGTATTACCGTCGGCCACCACCGATACCTCTACCATGACCATCAACATTAGTTACATAAAAAACATATATGTATATATATATATATATGTGTGTGTGTGTGTGTGTGTTTATGTTTATGAAAATTGTGTAATTTATTTTAAGTTACTAGTTTAGTTTATATGTGTTAATTATAACTATTAAGTAATAAATAAAATCATCAAATAATTTTTTGAGGGAACTTGTCTAGTTCTGTCTAGTCCAGTCCTAGGCGTACCAAACACAAAACAGACATTTGTTCTGTCCAGTCCTGTCCCGTCCAGTCATGTCCTACTCTCTTATCCTGTCCAGTCATGTCCTGTCCTGTCCAATTATGTCTACGTACCAAACGCTACCTAAAGGAAGGTTTTAAAACAAGGATATTTATTTGTCTGTCACAAATCAAAATCAAAACCAACTATTAATAAGAAAATAATTTTTAACTACAAGTTTAACAAATTGTGTTATGTTAACAAATATTGTACATTTTTTATTATTAGATGAAAACTTTTAGTAGAGTCTTAAAATACTTGAAAACTAATATCTACATGTGTATATTTTATTTGAAAAAAGTCTCATGGAAATTCACATGGGATTCATGATTACTTGACTTTAGATTGTTTATCAGTTATCACAAATATAGTCATCGTGCGTGCTATCTTTGTAGTACTTGTTAGGGGCGTTTGTGGTTCGGCTAGACGGTTTAACACCCCAAGCCACAAAACAAACAACAATGTCAGTTTATAAAAAGAAATTCAAACCGTGAAGTTTTACATGAATGTGACCACCATAAAAAATAGTATGATCTAATTGGTTTATTGGTTGTTTTAGCCTATTATCGATTTTAAATCATAAATAGACAACACATGCATCTCCACATTTACACGTCCACCAATGTAATATTAACATACGAACATTGATTTGATGAAATGAAGGACATTTTCGAACTATAGATTTCTTTTTTGCAGATTCCAGATTTTCTTGATTTGGATAATGCATACAATTTAGAAGTGAAATTAAAAAACCTAATGTATTGGAAACTATGTTTTTTAGTTATGCTACAAAAAATGGACATAACATGAAGCTAAAAATACAATTAATTTATGTGTATGCTTGCATGTATTTTGACAGTCGATTAGGTTGAAATTGCTCAAAAAAGTTCAATTTGCATATCGGCCAATTTGGCTATTTTTTAGACTACAAATATTGGACGCGACATGAAAACTAAAAATATAATTAATTTACATGTGTATGCTTGTATGTATTTTGGTGGTCAGTTATGTCTAAATTGCTAAAAAAAAAATCAATTTGCAAATCGTCCAATTTAGCTATTTTCAATTTTCACATAACATGAGAACTACAAATATAATTAATGTATATGTGTATACATGTATGTATTTTGGCAATCAATTAGGTCTAAATTGCTCAAAAAAGTTTTTTTTTTGTAAAGGGTTCCCGGGCCTTAGGCCCAGACTATTCCCTTGGCAATCCAACCGACATAAAAACCTTAAATATTCAAATTGGTGTTGTTTTCACTTATAGGTCCTTTTTCAACCAGATCTTTCATTTTTTTAATATAAGCCACATGCCAAATAATTGGATCAAAAACATTCAAACTAACTTCATCACTTACACGAATTCTCGTTCTATCTAGCTTCATTGGTACATACATTTTCAATTGTGTTTTCGGTATTTTCGACAAAATCATCAACTATTTCTTTAATTGAATTTTCAACATTTTCAACAAAAATCATTGGGATTTTCATGCACATTTTGATTGGGATGTTTAACCACATTTTCATATTGAACAAATATTTTATTTAACCAGCCTAGTAAAAATCAAGCAATTTTTTTCGGAAAGGTATCATAGGTTATGCTGCCTAGACTAATTGTTGGGAACCGGAGGCACAAACATACGCAGCGGATAACAAAAATCCGATTCCCAATCGAGGATCCAATCCTAAACGGTACAAACACAATACGAGGATGTTTTAGTGTATTTACCTTTTGCGAAAAACTCCGGATCGCTAATAGGGGATACACCGCTACTGGCACCACGTCAGACGGGTTGCTAGACCACCATGGATTACCCCGAAAAACGACTCCGTTCACCCACTGTGTTTGGCCGCCGGTTTTGGGAAGGGAGAGAGAGAAAAAAAGCTTGTTTGATTCCATATATAATTCCTTATAATTATCTCTATAATTAATCAAATAGATTAATTATATAATTTAGATAATTATCAATTAATTAATCATAACTGATTAATTAATTACAAATAAATAATTTAACTAATTATTTATTTATTTCTTTCTCTCTTTACATAATTAATAATCAATTAATTATTTCTCACATAATCCCATCATTCTCATTTTAGTGTGCAGCGGTGTGACCTACTAGTGTCTTATAACATTGGACACGGTAACCCTGTTACTGTCTCGCACATAATCCTAACAGACTCCCACTTGTGCTAGACACGTAACTGAACTGTCACCATTAGCCTAAGGAGGTCCCTAGCCAGACACTTAGGTTAACCAGGTTATAAGATCTCTTATATCCAGAGATACAATTCCACTTGAATTCGTACACCGGTTCATTCCTTTTGCACGCGATATTTCTAAAATGAATTTGAGACATGGAGTGGAGGATTCATTTCTCAAAAACAAGTATTTCTTGACTCTAATTCAGATTGCCTGCAGTAACAGATATTACTAAATAACAATTGTTATTCTATCCGAGCGTGGCCACGCGTTTTCTGCAAATCTTAATCGTCAAGGGGCCCGGAAATATCTCTCTACTGAAAGAGGTGCAAATCCCTTATTGACTATCTGCATTTGGATCCACGGCTTCCGCTGCATCTAGTCACGTTCCGTATGGCCGCCCTGTTACGGTGCAACGTTAGAACGCGCTAAGAGTACAGTAGTCCTCATGTTCCCAAACCAAATATCTCAGGTCTAAGGACAACCTATCATCAAGTCAATGCTTATGACTGGGGCTCCATGAAGCAGACTTGAAACTGGTCACTTCCAATACTCAAACATTCTGATGAGTATCAATAAATACTTGGTCACATCGCTTGTGCTTTTATTCTCTACTTCGAATAAATCATCAAGTATTTATAATAGCGTTAAACTCCTTATTGAAATTCTCATTTCAATAAGTGGCTACGGAAATTTAGATTTCATACAAAACTTTGTAAAATCATGGATATGTTAAATATGCAAAAACAGTTTAACTTTTGAAACAACCATGAATTAAAACCTCCATTATTTCTATCACACTGTGAAATAAAACTTTACATGATCTAGTGTCTCAAAATTAAAATACTGTAATAATGATAAACTAAAAACTAGCTACTGGTGTCCAGGTACTGCATCCTAATGGAATTTGCATGAGCCTCATGCTTCACCCTTGCTAGCGGCTTTGTCAGCGGATCTGCGACATTGTCCTCCGTCGGAATCTTGCATATCCTTACATCTCCTCTTCCAATGATCTCTCGGATGAGGTGATACTTTCTGAGCACGTGTCTCGACTTGTGATGCTCTCTAGGTTCCTTTGCTTGCGCAACGGCTCCCGAGTTATCACAGAATATATCGATCGGTCTAGAGACACTGGCAACGACTCTTAGATCCGATAGAAAATTCCTCAGCCAGACAGCTTCCTTTGCTGCATCAGATATTGCAATGTACTCTGCTTCTGTAGTTGAATTTGCAATCGTATCCTGCTTCGAGCTCTTCCACGAGATCGCGCCTCCGTTTAGGGTAAAGACGTACCCTGACTGTGATCTGAAATCATCTCTGTCGGTCTAGAAACTAGCGTCAGAATATCCGATGACACTAATTTCATCCTCATAACCTCCAAAGACCAAGAACATGTCTTTCGTTCTTCTCAGGTACTTGAGAATGTTTTTGACACCCACCCAATGAGGTTCTCCTGGATTCTGTTGATATCTGCTCGTAACACTTACTGAGTAAGCAACATCGGGCCTAGTACATAACATGGCATACATAATCGATTTAATTGCTGATGCACATGGAACCAATTTCATCTTGTCATGATCTTGACTAGAAACAGGACACTGTGTTTTACTTAACACTATGCCATGTTGCATCGGGATAAATCCTTTCTTGGATTCATCCATCCTAGATTTCTTCAGGATTTTGTCGATGTACGTACTTTGGCTAAGTCCGATAAGCCGCTTAGATCTATTTATGTAGATCTTTATGCCAAGTATATAAGCGGCTTCTCCAAGGTCTTTCATCTGGAAACATTTGCTTAACCAACTCTTTACACTTTGTAAAGTTGGTACATCGTTTCCTATGAGTAGAATGTCGTCTACATACAAGACCAAGAACGTTACTATGCTCCCACTGAACTTAGTGTAAACACACGGCTCGAACTCACTTTTCGCGAAACCAAACTCTTTGATTCGCTCATCAAAATGTAAGTTCCAGCTTCGAGATGTTTGCTTTAATCCATAAATGGATTTTAGCAATTTACACACTTTGTTAGTATTCTTAGGATCTTCAAATCCCTCTGGCTGTTCCATATAGACATCTTCTGTTAACTTTCCATTTAGAAAGGCTGTCTTGACGTCCATTTGCCAGATCTCGTAGTTAAAGTACGCTGAAATGGCCATTAGAATCCTAATTGACTTTAACATGGCTACTGGCGAAAATGTTTCATCATAGTCGATACCATGAGTTTGCGTGAATCCTTTTGCGACCAGTCTAGCCTTGAAAGTGTGTACATTCCCATCCATGTCGGTTTTCTTCTTGAAAACCCATTTACGTCCAACAGCTCTACAGTGTTGGGGTAAATCAGTCAACTCCCATACTTGGTTGTCGTACATGGATTGCATCTCGGCCTTCATGGCTTCTTGCCATTGTTCAGACTCACTGCCTGACACAGCTTCTCCATAGGTTGTTGGCTCATTCAAGTCTCCACCATCCTGAGAGACTAGAAACCCAAGATACCTATCTGGCTCTTGTCTTACCCTATTGGATCTGCGAAGGTCCTGTGTTTGCACTTCCTCAATCGGCTCTGATTGAGGTTCAACATTTTCATGTTGAATTTTTGGCTCAACAATTGGTGTAGTGTTTTCTTCGTCTACTACCTGTAGATCTACATCCTCTTTGGCGTTCCCGGAACTGAGAAACTTTTCTTCCAGAAATTTTCCATTTCGAGCAACAAAAACTTTGTTCTCTTCAGGGTTGTAGAAATAATATCCCACGGTGGTTTTGGGATATCCCACGAAGAAACACTTGTCGGATTTGGGCTTGAGTTTTTCTGAGGTAGGTCGCTTGACGTAAACCTCACAACCCCAAATTTTCAGGAAAGACATTTTGGGTTTCTTACCCTTCCACAACTCGTATGGTGTCTTTTCCACCGACTTTGTTGGCGCTCTATTCAGTATATGTGCTGCTGTTTCGAGCGCATGTCCCCAGAATGACACTGGTAGTGTAGAGTGACACATCATCGATCGTACCATGTCCAACAATGTACGATTCCTCCTTTCTGACACACATTCATCTGAGGTGTATACGGAGGTGTGAGTTGTGATACAATCCCACATTTTATTAGATGATTGCCAAACTCTTGACTAAGATATTCGCCTCCTCGATCTGACCGTAAAAACTTGATCTCCCTGTCAAGTTGATTCTGTACTTCATTCTGATATTCTCTGAATTTCTCAAAGCTTTCAGATTTATGTCTCATCAAGTAGACATAACCATATCTACTGAAATCGTCAGTAAATGTGATGAAGTACCGGTATCCTCCTCTTACCTCATGACTAAATGGTCCACACACATCTGTGTGAACTATTTCTAACAAGTCAGAAGCCCTTTCATTATTCTTGTTGAAAGGTTCTTTTGTCATTTTACCAGATAAACATGATTCGCAGTTGTCAAAAGGTTTGAAATCGAATGTGCCAAGAAAACCTCCTTTTAGGAGTAGTTCAACGCGTTTCTTGTTTATGTGGCCTAACGACAATGCCAGAGGTAAGTCTGATCCTTAATATCTTTGGATCGTTTACTTATATGATAGATTTCTTTATTAGCGTCTTGCAGATTTACTGTGTATAGACCATTCACACGTGTAGCTTTAAAGTAGAAAATATTATTTTTAAAGACAGAAAACATTTTATAATCATATTTATAATAAAATCTTTGGTCTACCAACAAATCAAAAGACATAACATTCTTAATCATCTTCGGAACATAATAACAATTTTCCAGTTCCAAAACTAGACCCGAGGGTAAACTAAGACTATAAGATCCTACTGCTTCAGCTATCAGCGGAGTGCCTTCGCCAACTCATAGGTTCGAACGGTCCTTCCTCAAAGTCTCTCTTCTAGTGAATCCCTGTAAATGATTACAAATGTGGTTACCATTGCCTGTATCAATTACCCATGATTCATAAGAAGTGATTAAGCAATCTATCATAAAGATACCTGGAGCATCGGGCAAACCGATCTCTATCTGGTCGATATTCATCGAGTACTCGCAAATATTCTGGATACTGCATTCTGGGTAACTCAGATCTCCCAGCTCATCAATCCAATCAGTGTCCATGAGTTCAGCAGGTGCTGGTTTCGGCTCTAGACTGGTGGTGTGGCTCTTGCTTCCAATCGACGCCACCAACGCCGCCACCACCACATACGGTGGTGTGGCGGTTTGTTCTTTGACCGACACCACCGCCACAATCGGTGGTGTGGTGGTGTTTCCTGGCCGTAGTCGACGCCGCCACCACATACGGTGGTGCGGTTGGTGGTTTAGATCGCGAGGGCAGCCGGCGGCCACCACCAACTGTGGTGAGCCGTCGCGGTGATCGAGGGCCGACGATCGGTCTGGTGGTTCGACCGGCTAACTGCCGCCGTTTCAGCACCGATCGTCTCGATTCACTAGGTTTGTCTAAAAATTTAATTTTTAAAGACAGTTAATCAGAAATCAAATTTTAAACCTAATCAGTTCAATAACCTGATCTGCAGGTTTAGGAAGTGGCTCTGATACCACTGTTGGGAACCGGAGGCACAAACATACGCAGCGAATAACAAAAATCCGATTCCCAATCGAGGATCCAATCCTAAACAGTACAGACACAATACGAGGATGTTTTAGTGTATTTACCTTTTGCGAAAAACTCCGGATCGCTAATAGGGGATACACCGCTACTGGCACCACGTGAGACAGGTTGCTAGACCATCGTGGATTACCCCGAAAAACGACTCCGTTCACCCACTGTGTTTGGCCGCCGGTTTTGGGAAGGGAGAGAGAGAAAAAGCTTTTCTTGGGGAATAAGTTTTTGATCTATCTTCTTGTTACCCATAGGCCTTTATTTATATGGATAAACCTGGCAGTGTTTGATTCCATATATATGGATAAGCTAGCTTATAAGCTAGTCCATCCAAACATGTATCAGAAGCTAGCTTTTTAAAACGCTACTTTGAGTAGCTTATGAGGAGCTTATTGTAGCTTTTTCCAATTATATCCTCATTAATATTAATTATTAAATTTGAAAATACTCTTTTTGGTCATTTTACATACTCATAAGCTAGTTTTTGCCAAACATAATTTGTTCATAATCAACAACTAAATTATCAGCTACTAGAAAGCTTATCAATCAACAACTAAATTATCAGCTATCAGCCTGCTTATTAGCTAATTCGGCCAATAGAGCCAAACCATCCAAATAAACCCACCCGTTTTGTGTATCGCCGTTTTCTATTCCGTTATCTCTTTCTTCTTCTTCTTCTAACAGTCGCGTTTTTCTCAAAAACCCTAATTAAGCTCGTATCCATGGCGTCGAAATTCGGGATGGCCGGCGGCATACCGGAACGCCGTGTCCGGCCGGTTTGGGACGCCATCGACTCTCGACAGTTCAAAAATGCACTCAAGCTCTCTACCGCTTTGCTCTCCAAATATCCAAATTCTTCATACGCTCTCGTAAGTTCTATTCTACTGTCTAATTCTCTTCGTTTCGTCTATGTTTCATTTATTTGTTTATTTATCAGAATGAATGATTCGATACGTCACACTGTTTCTCAAGATTTGTTTGTGTAAGAAAAAGAATTTGTTTTCATGTTATAAGTGGCTGATCTTGCACTCAAAGCCTTCAATAGATTTGATTTTTAAAAATTTTTGTGCTTTTTTGATGATTCATGATTCAATAGGAGTTAGGAGGTATTAGTAGAGTGAAAATTGCAGCATTTCTGTTAATGAAATGTATATAAACTATGAAGACTTGAGGTAATAACTGATATAGATGATAATCTTTGAGGTTTATTAGCCCTAATAGTCTTCCGTGGACACGATTAAGTTTTCAGATGAACTTTTTAAACAGCAAGTTCACAAGTTCAAGAACTCTTTCTATTATGATTCAAGTGATAAAAATGAGGGGATTCATGCGATCGAAACTGATAGAGTAGTGGTAACTTCTTGTTATTTAGGGTTTCAAATTTATATGTGAAATTACTAATAAATCAAGAATTTGAAATGCAGTTAGAAACAAAGTTGTAAATAATAAGTATTTATAGGTAGGTGTGCCTTTCTAGTTTCTGCAAAGAGTATCTAAAAGCGACATCTCTTATCAAAGAGATGTCTTTGAAGGAATTAGAGACATTTAAAAAGTTACGTGAACAAATTACTAGGGTAAGGTTTTGGAGATGGAATTGGAGATATGAATTGAACAGATTCTACTATTATTGATAATCCAGTTTTTCGAGGTAGAAGGTCCAGAAAATATTCAAGGTGTCATTTTTCATACCTTGGGACATCCACAATTTCCAAATATATTTATGTTGTTTATTGGATTATAATATATGCAAGGTGTGATGCCTGTGCAGTTGGTTTATTTTGGAAGAAGAGCTATGATTTATTGTTCTATTATTTGTTTGAATGTAATGCAGGCACTTAAGGCTCTCATTTTGGAAAGAATGGGTAAATTGGAGGAAGCATTATCTGTATGCATCAATGCTAAAGAGCTCTTGTATAAGAATGATTCGCTCTTGATTGATGATCTCACACTAAGCACATTGCAGATTGTGTTTCAACGGCTAGATCATCGTTAGTACCTCTACGATGGCCACTTTTTTGCATTTCTTTATAATCGTTTTTTAGTCACATACTTATTCTACTTGCATCATCAGTGGACATGGCTACCGGCTGTTACGAGTATGCATGTGGAAAGTTTCCAAACAATTTGGAACTGATGATGGGACTCTTCAACTGTTATGTTCGTGAATATTCTTTTGTGAAGCAGCAACAGGTTGATGGTATCCGGAAATATTGTCATATTTATAATTTGTTCTGACATTTACGTAGCTGTAAATGTTATTTGCTAACATGTACCTCTTTGCTGGTGTAGATAGCCATTAAAATGTATAAAATTGCTGGTGAAGAGAGGTTCTTGCTCTGGGCTGTCTGCAGCATTCAGTTACAGGTTCTTATTCTACACCCTCAAAGAGGATATACCATCCTTTAGGAATGATATTGTTAGCAAGGAGCAGTAGACAGCTTATTTGTTGCTTATGTTACAAGGCGTTTGCTTTTGGTAGGTCTTTTGTGGCAATGGAGGAGAGAAACTTTTGCAATTAGCTGAAGGGTTACTCAAAAAACACATTGCTTCTCATAGTTTGCATGAGCCTGAAGGTGCAGTTTGATTAATTATTGTTATTGATAATTATAAAAAAGGACAGACATGTTATTCATGCACAGTGTTCTGTCACCTGAGTCAATGATATTGGTTGCAGCTCTTAGTGTATATATTTCTCTATTGGAACAGCAAGCCAAATATGGGGACGCTTTAGAAGTTCTTTCTGGGAACTTAGGGTCTCTTATAATGCTTGAAGTTGATAAACTAAGGCTACAGGTACTATCTGATTTATTATTATTATTAATTGTTATCAATATTATCTTATGCTCCTATGTCATTACTACATGCTACCTTTGATCTTGTTGATGGTCACTGGCACTTATTGATTGAACTTAACGCATAAGTCATCATTTTGCCCTGTTGTTTGCTCAAGAGTCAAGACATAGGGGGACTAGTGGGATGTTTGTATATATGAAATGCCTTTACTGGTAGTGTCTACATGATACATATCTTTTATTAACCGTTTCTGATGTTTGTATATATGAAATGCATGTTTTCATTTGTAAACCAGTTTGTAAACCATTAAAATATCAAATCCAAGCTTGCAATTTAGTAAGAAAATTTCTAAAGTTTTTCAACTAATGTAGGTTTTCCATTAGCGTGAATGGTTACCGAACATCCGTTTTTTTGGGTTTTGCACTTCTTTGAAAACATACAAGGGAGCAGAAAGTGAGACATGAGCAATGACGCCTATCCTTTAAACTGATTAGTAGCAAGTCATAATCTATCAAGAAACATGATTACCTACCTTAGACATTTCCAAGGACATGACCTTTGGTAGTTGAACTCTACTAGAATAATTGGTTAGGGAAATTTAAATGTGATTCTTTTCTCTATTCATTCCTGTAGCGAAGTGTATGATTATTACCGGTAGTAGTTTTGTTTTATATGATTTATACAGGTTAATACAAGCTGTTGCAAATTCTTCAAAGAAATATATAAATATATATATATATATATATATTGTGTTTCTTCTCCTGGCATAGTTTGTTTGCATATCTTATATACTTGTGCTCTTTAACTTACAAGTTGACAGGGGAGGCTTCTTGCTCGGGCAGGTGATTATGGTGGAGCCGCTGAGATATTTCAGAAAGTATTGAGATTGTGGTACGTCTTCATCTTGCATCTGCTCTTCTTATACTTTGCGTACACACGTAAGTCCTTCCTTTGCATTCACGAACTCCATAGTGCTTGGTGTGGATATGCATGGATATACACACATATGTAAATGCATAGGATACAGGCATGGGGATATGGCTGCACAATGCATGGATTTCGGGATTAAAAAGCTCCAAAGAATTGACAATTTTAGGGTGCATTGATATATGTATGCATGTGTCTATATGATTAAAATTATAAAATAACACCTATACAAGAATAAGGTTATTTCATAGGGTACAAGTATGGGAGACAGGTGCGATGTGTTGATACACACATATGTAAATGCGTACGATACATCATAATTCATACAAGTATGGGGATTAAAAAGCTCTAAAGAATAGACAATGGGGGTGCACTAACACATATGTATGCATCTGTGTATATGATTACAATTCTAAACCAAAACCAATAAAAGATAAATTTAAATTTGTACATCAATATGTAAGAGAAGTGCATACTAAATTCCATCTTGTCATACTTTTACTTTTAGGTACATTTTTATATTAGTACAAGCTATTAGGAAAAATTGATATGTATTGTTGTTGGTGGTTTACTTTTTAATTTTAGTCTTTGTTTTTATTTCTTTGTAAAGTTTTTATCTTTGTAAAATTAATAAGCTGAATAAATGTACAGACAATAAATAAGTCAACCATAGCTAAAAAAAGATAAAAACTTTACAAAGAAATTGATCAGAAACTAAAACCGAGCTAAACTAATTAAGGGCCTGTTTGTTTTTGACTTATTGAACTTAATGGACTATATAACTTAATCGCACAGCTATATTGTATTGTTTGTTTGTGGCTTACTCAATAAATACATGGCTTATTCGCACAGCATTTTTGGATCTCATGTATCCAGTCAGCTCTCTAAATGACATGTACTACCCCTCTCTCTAATATCTCCTAGCCTAAAGTGAAAATCATTTCTTCTTTTTCACTCTTTGCTGTAATCTTCCAGGCCTTCAAATCTTCATCTTCATCTTCTTCTTCTTTTTTTCCTTTCCAGGCAAGCACAACTTGCTTTTTTGCTCTTTCCAAAAAAAAAACTTGCTTCTTTGTATTTCTGTTTTTTTCCATTTTTTCTTTTGATTTCTTTCATCTTCTTTCCAAACAAATTTGAGTTTTTTTAGGTTCAAATCTTTATCTTCCCCCTTGATTTGTTTCGATTCAGATTTTTTAATTTGGGGGGTTTGTTGGTTTTTTGGGTTTAGATCGTCATCTCTCTCCTCTTGCTTTTCTTTATTTTGGTTCAGATTAATTTGGGTTGCATTTTGGATTTTATAAATTTATATTTTTGGTAGAAACATGATTATCATGGAGTTGCAGGTTTTGAGGTATGGGAGATGGGTTGTTTCTTTTTCTTGGTGAGTTCATGAAGATAAAACTCTTGTTAACAGGAAGAAACAAACAATAGGGGTAAAATGGTCTTTTTCACCATTCAGACATATTATTCAGCATACTAAGCAAACAACAATCTTATGGTACCCATTAAGTCAACTTTATTCACACAGCCAACTTTATCCATACAGGACTTAATGAAAAAACAACCAAACATGCCCTAAGTATGTAGTATGGACAACATCCTTCCAGGCCTCCTGTTAAAGACTAATTCTATAGATATAGTAATCCTTCAAATCTCTTTTGACGTTTTCTATCAACTTTAGCCCTTGATCTTCATGCTTCTTTTTAAATCCCTCCACTTGAAACAAATCTTGTGTTCTTCTAAATATCTACATTCGAGATGACCAAACCTTTTCAAGTGGCACTTTACCATTTTTTTCTTCAATTGGAGTCTTTCCAACCTTCCCTCAATTATTCTAATACATATTCCATGTATCTCTATGGGACTGCACACATATCCACATTTCTGCTTTAAAGCTTGCGTACATGGTTGTTGATGGCTCAACACATTAAAATGCACTTCATTTATACTTTTTACCTGGTTTAAAACTCATTGATTCGTGGATGTTTGCCCTGTGACTCTAGTTTGGATCTGCACCTGGCCTAGTTGTAGCATCAGCACTGCACCATTGTCAAGGAGCAAATACCATGGATCGCTCCTTGTATGCTCTTTTTTAGCTCATCCAAAACCAAAGGGAAGAAATACAAACATGGTTTGCTTCTTGAAATAGTCCTGTTGTAATAGGGAAATAATAGTGTCACAAGCACAGGCTATCTCATTAGTCACCACACCTTCATACATGTTTTTAATCACAACATCCATCCCATGCATGGGTCTTCTTCTAATGATCCACCTTATAACTCTCCCTGATACCTATCTTATTTGTTGACAATTTGACAAGCATCATGTGGAAATCCTTTCTATTCTACAGACAAAGTAACAATAAGCTCGTAACTGTTAGTAATTACAATATTTCACTTTCATCTTTATGTCATAGAAGCTGTCTGTTCTTTGTCTGGATTAAGGGCAATTTGCATGCTCTTGTTTTTAATCAATGGTCCAATAGCTTTAATCTATTACACAAGCCTTTGAATTGGATTGATTTGCTTTGCTGGGAGTGTACTTGAGTTTGGATACTGAATGTACTTAAACTGCAAGTTAAACCATGTCAACTAATGTGCAATATCTATTTGGTGATGCAAGTGACCCATTGTTCTGGTTCTTTATTTTTTGTTTTGCAGCCCTGATGATTGGGAATGTTTTCTTCATTATCTTGGTTGTTTGCTGGAAGATGACTGTAGTTTGCCCAGGGTGGCTAATAGCCCTTCAATTCAGTTGTCAACGTCGATGGACTGCAATCATAGACACTTGGCTGATGATGTGGTATGTTCTTATGACTACCGTGTCATTATTATCTTCACAGATCTCAGACATTTCTTTGTAACAAGTCCTTGAAGTTTATTTTTTTCAAAACTTGTGCAGTTTGATTCTCGCATAGCAAGGGCCTCTGAGTTTGTAGAAAAGCTAATTGCAGAAGCAGAAGTAGGTAGCGATTCTGTAAGAGGCCCTGGATGGGCAAATCTTGAAATTGAGAGGAGGAAACTGATATTTGGAAAGGGTAATGCTGACAAACTCATGGAGGACCTTATTTTATACTTCTCCAGGTATAATCCGATGGTTGTGTTTAAATGTTACATTACGCGTGTCTCAATTTAAATGCTGACAACACCTTGTGAGTAACTTATTAACAGTAGGCTAGTGGTTCAAGTCTTTGTTCATTTGTTTTCCCTCTCCAACTCTATTCCCCTTCCACACTTACTCTTGTTCATGGTTTAGCTCTTCAAGATTGAGTAATACAACACAATAGAACTTTCTGAAACTTTTCTTCTCTTGCAACAGGTTTGGGCATTTGGCTTGCTTCACAGCTGATGTGGAGGTCTTCCTTCAAGTTCTACCTGGCGATAGAAAAAAACAGTTATTAGATAAGTTGGTCAAAAGTGTCACTTCTTCCTCAACAGCATCAAAACATGTTCTTGGCCAACACATAACACTCTTTAAGATAAGAGAACTAATTGGTGACATGTTCCCACTTCCTGAGAGAGGTAAATCCATTACTTTTTTCTTCTTGTAGATAATCTTTGTAATTTTGTCATGGCTTATTGTCTCTCCTTTAATTCGTCTCAATGCCCTTTGGTCTTCATTCTGCCAAGAATCACAATCACATTGATCACTTTTCTGGCTGCTGATTTGCTTCTACAATTAAGTATTAGAACTTATCATGACAATACATTGAAAAAGAAAAAGAGACTGGCACTTTGGAAATACAAGTAGTACCAAATAAACTTTAGGGTTTATCAATTAGTACAAAAGGATACAAGTAAAACAATGATCAAAGTATATGTGTGTATATATATATTGCTCTGCTGTTAAATGATCATTTACTTATGGCTGCATGATTGTCCTTGCTGATTGGCAAGAGCATATATATTGCTCAAGTGAATTGGGTCTGTGAAACAATAAGCAACAAAGTTTTGGGTATTTTTGAGTATGTAAGGTTATTATGTTGAAAAATATGAGTCACATTACTGCAAGGGGATATCTGCATTACATAAATTTTTTCAAAAATTATACTGCTGCCTTTTTCTGCACAGATCTTGTGGGCTTTGCAGTTCAAATGACAGAGATGTATTGTCAGAACCTTCCCCTTTCAAAGGACTTGGATGTACAAGAGACTATGTATGGTGAAGAGTTCCTTTCTATGACATGCAATGTACTGGTTCAGGTGCGTAACTAGTCTATATATTTGGTTATAAATTTTGTTCATATTGTACTCTATGCATATTGTTTTACATTATATTTTCAATATGAAATTTTTTTTTTCTTGCCTCTGGTTCGGCTCTAATTTGTATATCTGTGTCTTCCTGGTTATTGTTCTCTTTTCTGTTGAGTGTGATTCTTGTTGCTTGTTCAGTTGTGCCTACCAGATATATTTGTCACTTCTGAATAATTTGTACAATTTATGTGGATATATGGAGAGATTTAATAAACCTAGAAACAGAACATGTGATGGTCTTTTTGGTGTTGGTTTTCTTTGGCACCCCAATAGATACATGCCTTGGTCTAAAGTAGATTATAAGAATATTAGAGGAGTGTGATATTGATATTGGGGGGGGGGGGGGGGTGACTGAACAAAAGAAGAATATGCAAATGCAAAGTTAGCAGGCATTAGAGAGATGGTTGAGCTGTGAATGTAGGTTTTCATTGTGCACATAATTTTTTTGACCTCAGAATTAGGCTGAGATATCACATGATATGTTGTTGGGAACTATCATTGATTATTTCATGACTGTCACGAAGGTAATATCTGGCTGAATGAAATTGAGGGATACATGAAAAAGAAATTAGTATGCATGGTTTATCCGTTACTAATTTAATAACGTTATGTTCCTTCTTTGCGCAAGTTATTTTATATCGAAGTTTTTGTTTTAGTTATTTTTATCGTGGGATCCTCTGGAAACATATGATCTTTCTTCTTGCTTTTGATGCTTTATTTAAAGCCTCTATTTTCTTGTTGTAGTTGTTCTGGCGTACACAACATATTGGCTATTTGTTGGAAGCTATTATGGTGTTAGAGCTTGGCTTGACAGTTCGAAGGTTCTAATTTCTTGTACTGTTTTCATCTTGATTATCTACTTAGTATTAAAAAGTTCCAAGTCATCAGTGAACACATCAATTGCCAGGACAATCAATCGTTTTTTGTTGACTATTTGTAACTTAGAAGAACAAATCTGATCTATGGATCCTTTCTTGACGATGACTGCAAATTTTCTTTGTGGTGGATGATATGATAAATAAGAATATATCTAGATGTCAATTCATTCCAATCTTCTCTTTTTTTTACCCCTCATGGTATTAGCCTAAAATCTTGTATTTAATTGGCTTTTATGAGTCCATCAAAGCAATCTATTTGAAATGTTTGATGCTAGTGCATTACCCACACTACTGGTCATCGTAGTTGCTACTTTGTCCTGTTTGGATGGTTGTATGTGAATTTATTCCACCTATGCTCTTTCGGTTCTTCTGCCTCTCTTTAAATATCCACTACTACTAAACATTTAAATGCTGGTTCTTTTTGGCAGATATGTATGGCAGTACAAGATTTTGTTGTTACACTTGTACTCTTATTGGAATGCTCTTCCGTTAGCGTATGAACGGTAAGATATTTCACAAGAAAGTTGATTTAGGGCTATGGATGCTCCTATACTCATTTACGTGCCTATTTTTTTTTTTTTTTGCTACTGTTTTTCTTTTTTGCAAGTTATTATTCTTTGTCTAAGCTACCTTATGGTTACTCATCTTATTTAGGTACAAATCATTGGATGTGAAGAATATTCTGCTTGAAACTGTCTCGCATCATATTTTACCCCAGATGTTGACATCTCCCCTGTTGGCAGATACTAATGATCTTTTGAAGGGTTACTTAAGGTTCATGGATGAACACTTCAAGGAATCTGCAGATCTTACTTTTCTTGCATATCGTCATCGAAATTACTCAAAAGTACATGCATGTTACATTTATATTTGTCTCTACTGTTTTGCCTCCCAATTCTTGGGTTTTGTGGTTTACTAAGTTAAACGAGCCCAATGCCTTGGTGAACACATTCTTGTGGCTTTAAACTTTCTGTAGGTAATTGAATTTGTTCAGTTTAAGGAGAGATTGCAACGATCCAGCCAGTACATAACGGCAAAAGTTGAAGAATCAATTCTACATTTAAAGAGGAAAGCAAATAGCATTGAAGAAGCGGAGGTTTTTACGCACGCCAACCCTGTTCTATTCAACCTTTTCATGTGGCAATATCAAACTGACATTTGTTTTCTTTTTTCTCTAAGTCTGCTCTTGAGAGCCTGAAATATGGAAGTGACTTTCTTGATGTTTCGAATGAGATCGGATCCAAAAAGTTGACCTTTAATGAAGATCTACAGTTACGGCCTTGGTGGACCCCATCGTACAACAAAAACTACCTCTCAGGTAAGCATAACTTGCAAGATCTTTGAGTAAACCAAACATACACAACATATCCCACTTGGAGGTAGGGTCGGGTATAGAGATGGACAAATACACCTTTTTAGTTTTATTTTTAAGATTTGTTTTACAAATCAAATTAACAGATGCAATTTTGATGAATAAAATTGTTTTTGATTAAAACGTAAATCGTTTTTACATCCAAAAAGTAAACTCATGTTGTAACTTTTAATGCTTAGTATACAAGAAGTCATCATATTAAGTGTTATTATTAACAAGATAATAATTTAAACACAATAGTTTGAATAGTTCTTTTACAGTTTTACTGTAGGTTCAAAATAAGTTTTCCCTCCATAAATTTAGTCAATTCTTAATAATGTTTGATGTAGAGTGCTTAAGAGAGAGTAGTGAAGAGAAGGCGTCCAAAATGAATAAAAAGGGAGTATAAACCGGCATTCTTCTCATTGTGTAGATAGTCATGGGATTTTTACTAGCACTTTGTTCATTGCAACTGCTGATTAAGTTTATTGATTTTTTCATTTCATTTTTGCTTGTAGGACCGTATGAAGACTTGTCTTGTCGTCCTAGAGAAAACGTGGTATGATGCAGCAGCTCATCTTTATTTTCGTTACGTCAAATGCGCAAATGGGTCCCACACTAATTGGGCCGTTTGTAAAATTGTTGGATGCTTGTCCTCGTATTATTCATTTTTAGTTGAATACTTAGAAGTTAAAATGTTACTTCTTTAATCCTCTGTTTTAGCGGAACGAGGTTAAGGAAGCAGAAGCAAAGGTGACGAGAACCATTGAGAAGAGGTCGCTACTGCCACGCTTGATCTATCTGTCGATACAATGCGCTTCTTCATCAGTAAAGGGGAATTTAAACGTCAACGGTTTTGATTCCAAAGTTTCCTCAGAGCTCAAGTCCTTGCTTGAACGCTATGCAAACTTTTTAGGGCTCTCATTCCAGGATGCAGTGGAGCTAGTTATTGGAGTTTCATGTGGTCAGAAATCTTTTGAGGTAAGAAACTATACTCTTTTCATTCCAAAATAAATGTTCACACGGAAAAAAGGCACACATAATCAAGGATAGAGTTGGAAAGTAGGCGCTTATGTATGAATTATTGATTTACTTTTGTTAAATCCACTGTGGAAGCTAAACTGAAAAAAAGTTGTATTTTTGATAGCATAACCTTAACTTGTATGAAAATATAATGTACTTTGGTCAAAATTTATACTTTCAAAGCCTTCATAGGACAGAATAAGTATATCATAGGACAAGATGTATACGTTTCTTGTCCACAAATATTTGCATTAGAATCTGCTTGATGTTATGTCGTTACATTTTTTTAGCACATCTTATGCTTTCATAAGAATAATGAAGCTGCATCAGTTTCTCTTCGTTTTATGAACTTGTAGAAGGTAGATTCCATTTTTATTCATTAATTAAACTTTGGATTTTGATGGGAAGCAGGTTTTGTCATCAAACATTATCGACTGGATGAACTTTGCCGTTTTTTTAAACACATGGAACCTGAGTTCACACAAAGCAAATAGCCCGGATGGACAAACTTTCGCCATTAATTGGCAAGTTTTATGTTCTTTGCTAGAGCAATGCATTACAGCAAAGATAAGTTCCACGCGACCGTTACTCTCTTCACCTGGAACCGAGCTTTCCGTTTTGATCCAATTGGTGACGGAGCCGTTATCATGGCACGGTCTCATCATCCAGTCGTGTGTCCGAGCATCCCTTCCATCGGGAAAAAAGAAGAAGAAAGGCGGGACCTCTGAGCAGTCGAACGCCCAGCTCTCTAACGAAATCAAGAACTCGGTCTCGTCGCTCTACGGCGTGATCGAACAAGTTACGAAATGGATAAAGGAACAAACCGACAAGCCGGTAGACGGAAATGTCGACATCTTGTTATCGTCTCTCGATAGAGAAGGAAACGGTGACGCACCCGGAAAAGTCGTTAAAATTCTCGAAAACGTGGTGTTATCCGTGGACGATTTAGAAGTCGGTGAGAGAATTTCTCAGGCGCTTAGGTCTTGGAAGCCTGCCGAGGTTGCAAGAAAGATAGTTACGGCACAGGGGACCGCTTTGACGGAGTTTTTAAACGTATGCGAATCGAAAGCTAAGGTTTTGCAGGCATTGAAACAACAAATGTGATTCTTGAAATGGAGATGAAGGTGGTTTGATGAATCCATGGCAATGGGAGGTTTGTTTGATGAGTTTCTTGTACACTAAATGTTGCAATTTTTGTTGAATTTATTGTTTACTTTTGAGGTTTGATTTTAGGGGCTATTTTTTGTATGAGCAGAAATTTTGGCCATCTCTTTATTTGTTGTAAATTGATATGCATTTGAAATCATGTTTTGGAGATTGGTTTTTTAATTTTACATGCACATCTTATTTGGGTTAGTGGTTGCACCAAAAACCCTCTTTTGGTTAGACAAAGTTGTCTAATCAAGTTTCTTTTTTTATTCATGACATAATGTTGTCTATAAAAAAAGTTCTAACTCTATCAATCCAAGTTGAGCTTAGGGCTAGTTTGGTTTGTAGGTAGGGATTTGGGTTTAGATTTCATTTCAATTAATAAAAAATAGTTTATCTATTTATGTCTTTATGATTTTGATTTACAAGTTATCTAGAAACAATTTAGTTCAATTCGATTATAAATCAAATATGCCAAATACATTGAAAATTTCAAATTCTTTAACAAAATCCAAATTTTACAAAAAACATTCTATGAAACCAAAGTTAGAGTTTGGAAATAGGTGTAATGTCACCACAATAAAAGATAATATGATGAAGTTGTTCCAAAAATAGTTGTAAAAACTTTTAAACCATTGATCACTTTTAATTAAATATCCTCTTATAAATTGCGGTTTAAAAGAGAATTAGTTTGGTGCATCTTATCTTAGTATATCTAATTTTTGTTCATTTATCATCCAACGATTGATAACCAATTCTTATCAAATTTGGCATTTCTCACCAGAACCCAATCCTTAACTTTAAAACTCAGTCAATCCACTATTGGTTTTTGATTTTGGGAGGTTAATGTAAACCACAAACAATTTGGAAAATGTCTTATAAAAACAAGTATTCTCTAAAAATATAAAATTATTTGATATGGCATTTTATTTTGAAACTATCTTATAAAACTTATTATGACGTTCAAAAGAGTCTAATGAACTTATCGTAACACCTTTAGATAAGACATTTTTTTTTGTTTCATAATATGAACTTTGGTCCTATAAAATATTTTTATTAGAACACTTATTTGTTTTAAATGTACTATAGACTTATTCTTGTGAACTAAAATACCACCTGAGTAATTGCAATTTATTGATTATTATTATTTATTATATTAAGCAGGGTCAATTATGTTTATAAATAGAAAGAGGGAGACATATTTTCCTTTAATTGTTGAGAAGTGAACCAACCATATCAGGAAATGCAACCAACCCTAACCATAACTCTAATAATTTATGGTGGTCACTAGGACCCAACCGCCATAGGCACCTATACAAACCACTCTTGTAATTAATAAACCACAAAATACACAACATATATATGGGAAGGTTCAAACGAGAAGTATATCAATTTAAGAAAAAATGAGAAGTAATCTCAGCCACTCATCTCTCGGTTACGGACCTTACGGTGGACGTGATCACGGAGGATTGACGCGATTCATGGGAGGGTAGAGATTATTAAGGGGGGGGGGGACCGGTCAAAGCCGCCTTTGTTGACCGAGATGAGTGGTTGAGATTGCTTCTCACGTTTTCTTAAAAAGTTATATTTTTCATATGAACCTCCCTCTCTCTCTCTCTCTCTCTATATATATATATATATATATATATATATATATATATAGGGGTGGGTTCAAATGTGAACCACTTTTTGGTTGTGAACGTGAGGACAACCGAGAACGCGACACATGGCGGATGACTAGGTGCCACATCAGATCCACGGCGGATGACTAGGCGCGATTCATGGGAGGGCATTGAATTAAAGAGGGGGACCACACTCAAAGTCGGCACGTGTCGCGCTCTCGGCTGTCCTCACGTTCACAACCAAAAGTGGTTCACATTTGAACTTTCCTCTATATATATATATATATATATATATAATATATATATATAAAGGTTGTCCCGACTAATCCTTGGTAAGATCAGGCTAAAGCATGCCCTTTTGTAAATGTCTAAAAGTTGCACATGGAGGAACTCGAACCCAGGTTAGACGTTATGAACCCCTAAACCTTATCCACTCCACCACAACATTGATAGACTACATAACATATATTTGTTGTATTAAAAAAGGACTTGTTAATTGTTATATTGCCTTTTTTTGTAAATCAGTGTATCTGAATTAGCATACATGCATCGGCTAATTTTTCATCATGTGACCACAATTAGTTTTGGGTCATCACACGCTACAAGGATTTGGAGGCGTTTAGATTCAAATAAGAGCAGGTGTGATTTCTACTGCATCCTCCTGAACCTTAATCAACATGCTAGAATTCAAATGTGTTTTTTAATTGTTTTTTGTGTTTCCTGATGTAGGTTTTGAACTTTCGATCCAATACGTTTGGAAACACTTGATGCATCACGGGTTATAATCAACAAATAATCTACGTTATAAGAACACATGAATCGTGGTCAAAACTCGTTAAATTCGTCGGATGATTACTTCCTTTTTGAGCATTTTAATTAGAGAGAATAATATTTTGACCATTTTCACTATACGTATGACATTGAGTTAGTGACAAATTATGAGACATTTTTCAGCTAGACAAGGTCGTTCTTAAGTCTATCACAAATTCGTATATTTAAAAAAAATATGTCAAAACATTATTTTCCAAAAATTAATTAAATAGTAAATAAATAAATTTCCAATTGAAAACATAACCATAGTTTAAACATACCAAATAAACTAGTTTCATGCATGCAACACTACAAAAACCGTTCTCCTGCTTCATGTGTTATTAAATTAAAACCTAGTGGTTGCACCAAAATCAACCAAGTTTCCACTAATTCTAACTTCACTATTGACTCATAACCTAACCCTTAATTAATCTCTATATAAACCACCCCTTAATCTCAATCTAAACACACACATTAACATAAACTATCATACTTCTTTCATCACTCGAAAAACTCTTCGAAAACCCGATTACAAGTTTAACACGATCGACACACACGATGCCCATCTCCCGGGGTCTCTTCCTAATCCTTCTGCTTTCCCTTGCTTTTACTGCGTACGCGAAAACGCATTACCATGAGTTCAAAGTATGTCTTCAGTATATATGTTCGTCCTTTTGTCTTTATTATTTGTTTTTTTTTTTCCGGAGGTTAATTGAATTAGTTTTTTGACTTTGGTTGTTACAGGTTCAAGAACAAGCGGCAAATAGGCTATGCCGAAATCATAGGATAGTAACGGTCAACGGACAGTTCCCAGGACCGACTCTAGAAGTACAAAATGGGGATAGTCTCGTTGTCAAAGTCACGAATGCTGCTCCTTATAATGTCACCATCCATTGGTGCGTATTTATATCATTTAGTCACTCGTCCTAACATAATAAGATGTTATAACGTATTTGGAAATTTTAACAATTTTGAATACATCCTGAAATACGTTGTCATATTTTTGTAAGACACTAGTTTTAGAAATATAAAATTTTTAATTATGTCGTATAAAAAACTAATATGACAATTTATTTCAAAACTGTTTCTAAAATAACTTCTTAGGACGAACAAAAACACCCTATTAACTTCTTATAGCACATTTATTCAAAAACCATATTTGTTTGGTTCTATAAACTTCAGTTTTACTAAGGAGTTTTTTGAAATAGTACTAACATATATAATATGACGTCTTATAAAACTAATTTTGGTTTTCAGGCATGGAATACGCCAATTGCGAAACCCATGGGAAGATGGACCGGAATTTGTGACCCAATGCCCGATTCGGCCCGGAGGAAGTTACACATACCGCTACACCATAACAGACCAGGAGGGAACACTATGGTGGCATGCTCATAGCCGATGGCTACGATCTACGGTCTATGGTGCCCTCGTGATCCGCCCTAAGTTGGGTTCTTCATACCCCTTCCCAAACCCCAAAGTCGAGTTTCCTGTTATTCTAGGTACGTTTATAAATTAAACTAACTTTAGTCGTGAGATGATCAATGTTTTTTTTGTCAACTTGAAACTTATTAGTTCAATGTTATTTGACGATAAAACAGGAGAATGGTGGGATAGAAAGGTTATCAGTGTCCTACGACAAGCGTTATTCTCTGGCGCCGCTCCAAACGTTTCAGATGCTCTCACGATTAACGGGCAACCTGGTGATCTTTTCAGATGTTCCACCCAAGGTATAATTTATCAGTCCCAACTAACTATAAAACTATCACTACAACAAAATTGTCTCCATAGGATACCAAATATGTTAAAATATCATAACACACTGTTTTATAGGAAATGAACATTTGGGGTATCCTAACACGTCTTTTAATGTTATTTTTGAAATAAAGTGTCATATTATCTGTTTGACAGACACATAATTTTCGTTAACGATGATTGTATTATATATACAGGTACTACGAAACTTGTGGTGAACAAAGGCGATACGGTTCTTCTAAGAGTCATCAATGCTGCACTCAATCAACAACTCTTTTTCAGCGTGGCGAACCACAAGCTAACCGTGGTCGCCACTGATGCGGTTTACACCAAACAGTTTACGACGAACGTGATCATGGTTGGGCCTGGTCAAACCACGGACGTCCTCCTGACCGCTGACCAACAACCCGGGCGTTACTACATGGCTGCAAGAGCCTACGCAAGTGCTAGAAACGCACCATTCGACAACACCACAACCACAGCCATCTTAGAGTACAAATCCACCACTTCGCAACCCATTTTACCGCAACTTCCGGCCTACAACGACACCAACACCGTCACCGCCTTCTCGAACCAACTAAAAAGTCCCGGGAAAGTAGCAGTCCCAACTAAAATAGATGAAAACCTCTTTTTCACAATGGGGTTCGGGTTCTTTAACTGCACCCCGGGACCGAGATGCCAGGGGCCGAACAACACACGGTTCGGGGCCAGCATGAACAACGTGTCGTTCGTGCTTCCGAACCGGGTGTCACTGCTTCAGGCGTATACGCAAAAGGTTCCGAACGTCTACACGACCGACTTTCCGGCTGTTCCACCGGTGCGATTCGATTACACGGGCAACGTCCCTCGTGGGCTTTGGCAGCCGATTAAGGGGACGAAACTTTACAATCTCAAGTTCGGTTCTAACGTGCAGATCGTGCTGCAAGACACGTCCATCTTCTCGACAGAAGATCATCCGGTCCATCTCCATGGTTATCATTTCTATATCGTCGGTCAGGGTTTTGGAAACTTCAATCCTTCGAGTGATCCTTCAAACTTCAATCTTGTTGATCCACCGCAAAGGAACACGATTGATGTTCCGGTTGGGGGTTGGGCAGCTATCAGATTTGTAGCTGATAATCCAGGTAAGATAAAAACCCACATGAATTTATGAATCTTTAATAGCAAAAACACAATCTTTTTCTTCAAAATCATGATTCTTGAAACTAAAAACTTGAATTTATGAATCTTTAATAGGAAAAACACAATCTTTTTCTTCAAGATCATGATTCTTGAAACTAAAAAACATGAAATTATGATATTTAATAGGAAAAACACAATCTTTTTCTTCAAGATCATGATTCTTGAAACTTAAAACATGAAGCTAATTATTAATCAATGGTGGGATGTTTTTATGTTTATTATACAGGAGTTTGGTTGATGCATTGTCACATAGATACTCATTTGGCATGGGTTTTGCAATGGCGTTCATCGTCGAAAACGGAGTTGGTGAATCTGAAACATTAATGCCTCCTCCTGCTGATCTTCCTCGATGTTAAGATGCATGGATGGATGCCTATATATGTTTGTGTGACGTCATCAAGTTTATACTTTATAGTTAACAGTGTTGATGGGTATTTAGGGTTGTTGATCATATCCTAAATAATCCATGCATTCTTGTGTGCAAGTTCTTTTGTGTTAAAAGAAAGAAGCAAATATATAGAGAATGATCATTGATTCATGATCTCAGTTGATCATATATAGAAGTTGGTCATGTGTTCTTTTGTACCTATGAATTACTAAATGATATATGGAATTGAGTACTTTTTAGTGTATTCTAGATATGCAAAAACTATTCCTTGAACCCTTTTTTATATTGGCCTCAAATTCCTTTTGGTTGTTATGTCCTTCAGTACAATGTATAGTTCTTTCTTTATAGACAAAACAGGGTAGAATTATCCATCTCCATCATTGATGATTAATATTCTTCGATATAACACCAAATCGATAGTGGATCAATCATTTCGGCGTTCTCCCCTCATGATTTATCCTCTAATGCCTGAAATTTTGTAGACAGGAAACTAAGGGGCCGTTTACTTGAACTTACCCGGTAAATACTTACCGGGTCAATTTACCTTACGGGGAGAACATGAACACGACTACAATCTTACCCGGTAAGAGCGATAGCATGGACCGAAAGTCTTACCCGGGTAAGTGAGATCCACAACTCTTACCCGGTAAGAGCTTACCGGGTAAATTGTTGCATACGATACAGTTTTAAGAGACTTAAATGTTGTACCATATGGTAGCTGATAGTGTTCAATTTTACCGGTAAGCACTTACCGGGTAAGTATTCAAGTAAACGGCCCCTAAGTCTTGGAGTCTTCTGACTCGCGCTCACGCCTTAGCTTTTATCCTTGGAACCTCCTTCTTTTCAGTACCTATTCGGAAATGTTTTATGTTTGAAAAACGAAGGCTAGACTATAAGGTCTAGTGAATCTCTTAAAAACACTTAAACAAGACATGTCAGTAAGGCAAAACGGTTTAATAAACAATTAGCATCACAAAACTCATTCCCTTAGAGTCAAACAACAAGGGTTATACCTTTGAAATGAATATAAAATATGCAATCTAAGGAGCAAGCCTATATGTCATAAAACAGATTCATGCCCAAACATATCGTTCCCAAGTGGCATTACTGCCCCGAGGTACTCTACCATGACAAGCATACCTATTACCTACACACACCACATAGAGCATGTAAGAAGATAATTCGGAAACAATAGCATGCTATATAGATACCCAAATGCATCATTTGAAGCGTCTCCCACACCACTTTTGCCGTATCCTTTTCCCTAACACCGACAACATATCTTTAGGGACTGCTTGAAATATTGCAGCCAATGCCGGCCATGCGATCCAAGCGTTCTCCGACCACTTTGTTCTTCACTGCTTGTGCTTGTAGGTTTACCTGCATCTTCAAGGCCCATATTGCATCTTTTTGTTAGCATCGGGATAATGCAGGGTACACTACCCTTTTCTCCAATTCTCTAGATGAAATGTGTCTATGTTTGAAGAACTTGAACCTGAAGCACTTGAACCTGCCATTGCTGACTTTGGCATGTACGATTGGTCATACACAATCAAGCTCTGATACCACTTGTTAGTTTAAAACAAATGGATCGAAATATGTATATGACAAAGTGAAGAAAGAAACAATAAGAGAAGTAAGATATAGCATAAAGCTTAATTCATTCAAACAAAACAAACTACAATACTTGGAAGGAAAAGCTACTACTGTTAAGAAAAAGAAACAGAACATGCCTTTAAATGACAGTGTGGCTCCTTGACCATGGGCGAACCTAGTGTAGCGCAAATGGTGACACACATGTCACCGTTTCGTCCCTCTGTCGTAGTGTAAAATATTATAGGGTTGTGAAAGTACTGCACCGTATGTATTTGAAAGTACAATTGAGACACAGGCCATCCTTTATGGTACCCCTCATACCTGTTGCCACATCAGCTGCCACATCAGCTTTACCACTATCCTACCAACTCCATACATTTCATCCACTATCATACCCCTCATACCCCTCATTAATTAATTGATTTAAAAATAAAAGAAAAATAATAGATAGAGAGAGAAAGAAGAGAGAGATAGAGAGAGGAAAAAAAAAGATTAATCAATCGGTGTGGGGATGCCGACGGGGTGGGTACCGGTACCCCTACCGGTCACCCACAATGGTGTTCCCGATCGGTATGAAGGGTACCGCCCCTCCATACCGATTGCATAGCGGATGGCCTTAGTAGAGTTGGTTAGTTCCTTGTTTTTAAGAGGTGAGGTTTGGGTTTAGGTTTTATTAGAGTCATTTTTCTAGTTTTTAGCTTTAATTTTAGATTTATTATGTTTCTAAAAGATTACAATGAATCAATCAATACCACCAAACCGATATTGATAATTGTGAAAAATATCTCTATATTTGTTTCTAATAGTCAAATGGTGCTATTGTTTGAAAAAAAAAATCTAGGCGCGCACCTGTATTTAAACTTAGCTTTATGGCGATCCAAGGTGATAGGACCAACATTTATGAATACTCCAGACCTTCTAAAGTCAGGCCCGTTCCTGACAATTTTTGGGCCTGGGCGATATGTAAACTGGGGACCTGATAACTACAGGTTTTCTTAATTAATAATACGAAATTACTATATTTTAACAGGAAAAACAAATTTCATGTGAATGGAATAATCAAAAGAGTATGTGAAAGATAGGTAATGAAATATATATTAAGGTTTCTAAGCAAAAGTACTTTTTATATATGGTACAAGATAAAAAAAACTTAGAGAAACAATAAACAATACTATAAAAAGAAAAACCAATTAGCTATTTACAAAGTTTTTATCCAATGCAATTAATTAATATATGTTTGAGCCATTAATATAATGCTAAATATTTTTTGGTCCTATTATATACTATTTTTTTTGTTTTTCTATTAACAATTTCTATAAATTACCACTATATAGTATACACTAAAGAATTTTGAACCCCCTATTTCGTTTAGGCCCTGGGCATACGCCCGAGTCCCAACCCGCCCTCCCCAGGGACGGCACTGTGACACTGTCTAAAGTCACGTATGGTTTGGGTTCTCACTTTATTCGATATCAAGTAATTAAATCACAAATGCATTCAAAATAATTGATGAAACTAAACATATGGCCACTTATGGAATAACGACTTAAAAACCAATATATTGCTTCTTTAAGATAAAAAGAAAAGTTACACAACAGAATACAATGAGCAAATGACGATCGACCTCAAATCAATCTA
This sequence comes from Centaurea solstitialis, assembly GCA_030169165.1. Taxonomy (NCBI): domain Eukaryota; kingdom Viridiplantae; phylum Streptophyta; class Magnoliopsida; order Asterales; family Asteraceae; genus Centaurea; species Centaurea solstitialis. The sequence goes on from CM058040.1 coordinate 24,655,221, forward strand.
TCGATAGTTGCTACAAACTTTTGCATCAATAAGCTAACTAACGAAAAGGAAATTGAAGAACATATATATAAATTAAAATACTCAGTGATCTTAATTGTTTAATTAATTAACATCGAGGAAGATCAGCTGGAGGAGGCAGTAATGTTTCAGATTCACCAACTCCATTTTCAACGATGAAAGCCATTGCAAAACCCCATGCCAAATGAGTATCTATGTGACAATGCATCAACCAAACTCCTGTATAATAAACATAAAAACATCCCACCATTAATGAACAATTGGCTTCATGTTTTAAGTTTCAAGAATCATGATCTTGAAGAAAAAGATTGTGTTTTTCTTATTAAAGATTCATAAATTCAAGTTTTTAGTTTCAAGAATCATGATCTTGAAGAAAAAGATTGTGTTTTTCCTAATAAAGATTCATAAATTCATGTTTTTAGTTTGATAATCATGATCTTGAAGAAAGAGATTGTGTTTTACCTTTAAAGATTCATAAATTCATGTGGGTTTTAATTTTACCTGGATTATCAGCTACAAATCTGATAGCTGCCCATCCCCCAACCGGAACATCGATCGTGTTCCTTTGTGGTGGATCAACAAGATTGAAGTTTGCGGGATCACTCGAAGGATTGAAGTTTCCGAAACCCTGACCAACGATGTAGAAATGATAACCATGGAGATGGACCGGATGATCTTCCGTCGAGAAGATGGACGTGTCTTGCAGCACGATCTGCACGTTAGAACCGAACTTGAGATTGTAAAGTTTCGTCCCCTTAACCGGCTGCCAAAGCCCACGAGGAACGTTGCCCGTGTAATTGAATGGAATAGGCGGCACAGCCGGAAAGTCAGTTGTGTAGATACCCGGAATCTGTTGTGTATAGGCCTGAAGCAACGACACCCGGTTCGGAAGCACGAACGATACGTTGTTCATACTGGCCCCGAACCGCGTGTTATTCGGCCCTTGGCATCTCGGTCCGGGAGTGCAGTTAAAGAACCCTAACCCGACTGCGAAAAAGAGATTTTCGTCTATCTTAGTCGGGACCATTACTTTATCGAGACTTTTTAGTTGGTTCGAGAAGGCGGTGACGGTGTTGGTGTCGTTGTAGGCCGGAAGTTGCGGTAAAATCGGTTGTGAAGTGGTGGATGTGTACTCTAAGATGGCTGTGGTTGTGGTGTTATCGAATGGTGCGTTTCTAGCACTTGCGTAGGCTCGTGCAGCCATGTAGTAACGCCCGGGTTGTTGGTTAGCGGTCAGGAGGACGTCTGTGGTTTGACCAGGCCCAACCATGATCACGTTGGTTTGCAAATTGCTTGGTGTAAACCGCATCGGTGGCGACCACGGTTAGCTGGTGGTTCGCCACGCTGAAAAAGAGTTGTTGATTGAGTGCGGCGTTGATGACTCTCAGAAGAATGGTATCGCCTTGGTTCACCACAAGTTTCGTAGTACCTGCATGATACAATCATCGTTAATTATAATCACGCGTCCTGTAAAACACGTAATACGACACTTGAGTTCAAAACTGACGTAAAAAACGTGTTTCCATTATGCCCAAATATCTCATAACATCTTTATATAGGATTCCCTAATGTTCATTTTCTATAAAACAGTTTGTTATGACATTTGAACATATTGGTGTCCTATGAAGACAGTTTCGTTAAAATAATAATTTTATAGTTATTTGGGACGGGTAGAGTATAACCTTGGGTGGAACATCTGAAAAGATCACCGGGTTGCCCATTAATCGTGAGAGCATCAGAAACGTTCGGAGCTGCACCGGTGAATAACGCTTGTCGTAGGACACTGATAACCTTTCTGTCCCACCATTCGCCTGTTTCATCGTCAAATAACACGGACTAATAAGTTTCAAGTTGACAACAAAGTGACAAACCCATCAATTATCTAACGACTGAAGTTAGTTTAACTTATAAACGTACTTAGAATAACAGGAAACTCGATTTTGGGGGTTGGGAATGGGTACGAAGAACCCGACTTAGGGCGGATCACAAGTGCACCGTAGACTGTAGATCGTAGCCATCGGCTATGAGCATGCCACCATAGTGTTCCCTCTTGGTCAGTTATGGTGAACCTGTATGTGTAACTTCCTCCGGGCCGAATCGGACATTGGGTCACAAATTCCGGTCCATCTGCCCATGGGTTTCGTAGTTGGCGTATTCCATGCCTGAAAACCAAAATCAGTTTTATAAGACGTCTTATTATGTTAAATATTTTAATAGACTGCTTAATAGAACCAAAATTCATAAAACTAGACAATTGAGCTTTCTGTATAAATGTATTGCAAGAAGTTGATAGGAAGTTTTTATCCGTCCTAACAAGTTATTTTTTGGAGAGTTTTGAAATAAGTTGTCTTATTAATTTGTTTATGTGACATTGTTTCGAAATAATAATATTCTAACACGACTATCATATAAAAAATCTAATATATAAGACACAATGTATTTCAAAAGTATCATAAGAAACTTGTTAATATGCCCAAATGCATTGTGTGATATTATTGCAACACATTATATAGGAAGAACGAGTAAACAATATAAGTACGTACCAATGGATTGTAACATTGTAAGGAGCAGCATTCATGACTTTGACAACGAGACTATCACCATTTTGTACTTCTAGAGTCGGTCCTGGAAATTGCCCGTTGACTGTAACTATTCGATGGTTTCGGCATAGCCTCCTTGCCGCTAGTTCTTGAACCTGTGACGATCAAATTTATAAGTAATAACGATCAAGCACCTAGAAAAACCACAAACTGGCTGGGACATTTACAGTTGTTTGAAAATAGACAAATAAATTATAATGGACGTACTTGAAACTCATGGTAATGTATTTCCGCATAAGCAGAATAAGCAACCGAAAGCAGGATACTCAGCAAGAGAACCCAAGGGGTGGACATGGCGTCGTGTTAGTTAAGCTTCGTTTTCAAACTCCCGAGTGAAGGTTTTGTTGTGTGTTTAGATAACGATAACGAGTCGGGTTTATATAGAAAGGATGGTGGGTTGAGGTGATGGGGTTAGGTTTTGAGTCAATAGTGAAGTTAGAATTAAAGGAAACATAAACCAACTACAAGATGATTTTGGTGCAACAACTTGGTTTAGTTTTTTTATAATCAAGCACTTGGAGACTTGCTTTTGTACCTTTGCATGAAACTGCTACATGGGTGTGGTTTGTTATGATGGATACTTGTTTATAAATATTTATTAAAATATTTTAACTTTGAAAGATATAATGGAATGATGATTATTGGAGGTCTATCTATATATGTTGATTAACCTCAAGACGTGGTTTGGATATTTGAGGTGTGCATAAATAACTTTGCATTCTTTATGTTATAATATAGAAGTTTAGGATGATGTATTTTGACATCTTCATAAGTTTTTTATTTTTTAAGAGACTTTTAAAATAAATTATTATTTTGTTTTTAGGGCCTTTTTTGAAGTGTTAATTTTCAAATAATATTATATATAAGAATAAATAAACTTGTTATAATCCATAAAAATGTTTTATCAACCTATTGTATATATATAACACTAAAAATAAGAACTAATTATAAAGCAATTTATTAAAATATTTAAACATTTTTAACGTCTTATTAAACCAGTTTTACTGAAGTGAATTTCACCATTTCAACGATTTTTTTTAATGTTTTTTGGCTGATTTCAATTTTTAAAGGATTTTTTTGGTTGATTTCGAGGGATTTTTTCGTTTTTTGGTTACTTTGAGGACTTATTTCGGTTTTTTGGATGATTTCGAGACACTTTTGTTTCTTTGTGGACTTTTTTTTCGGTGTTTTGATTAATTTTGAGCGACTTTTTTATTTGTTTTTTGTATGTTCTAATATCTCATAGCACCCTTTAAAATTTAGCTAAAGCATCTTTCATACACCGGAAAAATTCGACTAGCGAAAATAAGTTAAACGGATGCATCGGATCCTACTTGGAATTCATTGATCAACCCTTGCCTGGGATACTACTATATGTTGGGCATACGAAAGCGCTAAAAATACCCCATTTGACACCACCACCGTCGTTGCATACAAATACACTCCATGAAGTAGTCAAATCCGAGCAAGTTGATGATCGGCGTGATGGTTGCGAAGTCTTTGTAAAGGTCCTTGGTTACTAGGAGGTCTAAAGATCGAGGCAGCTCCTATGCGTTCCATTTTAACCACAAGGGTTGTGGCGTAGTGGTTGTGGCATTGGGGGATGTGGTGGAAAATCCCCTCTACCCAGGTTCAATTTCAGGCATACGCAACAATTGTGGCCAGACTTAGTCTCATACGGTCGTAATTTAATTACCAAATTCCCAATGATATACTCTAGCAAAAGTCTAGATGAACCTTTACTAAAAAAAGTAGTCATATCTGACCACCATTAAAACCAACATCACCAAAATTATCATCATTCAACGACACAACCACTAGGATCGCATTCATGAGCCAGTTATAAGTTCTTCCAAGGTTAAGTTTCCCAACAGATATAAAGGAAGACCTTTAGGTTTGGTGAACTACAACCCTGGCCCGACTTGCCAAGGACCAGACAACACCCAATTTGCGGCCAGCGCAAACTAAGTATAACTGGTATTTACCACAAACCACTTTATTATTACCAAAACCATTGCAAAATACATTCACCATGGACTTCCCTCCTGTTCCACCCTTGACGTTTGACTAGACCTGGAACGTGGCTCATGCACTTAGGCAACCCATTTCTTAACTGAATTTTGTAAATTGAAGTCGGTTCTTGAGTACAAACCATGTTACAAGATGCATCAATTGTCTAAACCGAAGATCACTCGACCATTTTCACCTTACCAATAACCTAAGATATTATTTTAAAATCACCAACCAATTCTTTTAGTATATATCCATATAGTGCAAATTGCAAAATACTCTTAACATACACATTCACAAATAAATTTATAGTACTCTAAGATCTAAATGATACGATCGGGCCAATGACCCATTTGTCTTAATTACTCTATTACAAGAATATGGGCCATTTTGACAGATAGCCCACCAAATTATTAAATAAAACTGGTCAATGTTAGGGTCGTATTTTGTTTATGGGATTTGGTTAAAACCAAAAAGTGTTGCTAAAATTAAAGAATTCAAAACTTAATTAAATAGCCGGAGACTCGGAGAGCAATATGTAATTTTTTGGGTTAAAGCAAGTAACTTTTAAGGTACCATTTATCAAATGCTTATTGAGTGGACATCTACTGGTTTAGTTTTGGTAAGAAAGGACTAACAATTTTACCTGGTAAGTCAGGCTGGACATGGGTTGAAATTGGCCGGTTCAACATATTTGAACAACTCAACTTAATGTTTACAGTTTGAAATCAATCTAACCCAAATAAAAGTACAAACCAACCTAAACCGTACAGATTGAGTTGAAACTTTGATAGATCATTCTACAATCTAGTTAAGCATATTGTGTTTAAACGAACTAAATCAAAATAATAACATACAAATAAAGTCAAACAACTACATAAAATCATCAGAGATGTAAAAAAAATATTTGCATGAGACTTTACATTAATACTTAACAATCATATTAAATCCATCTATCAAACAACATTGAGTTCATTGGGTTACGTTAGGTTGAAATGGCTCTAACTTGATACCAACCTAGTAGTTAGGGCTTGAATAACTACTCAATCAGTCAATTGGTTATTGAGTAACTTCGGTTTGGGTTAGATTTATCGGTTCATGGGTTGATTGGGTTAGTCGGTTCATTAAGCATCCTTAACTATAAGTAGGGATGGAAACAAAGAGGGTGTTGCGCGGGAATATATCCCCTAACTCCGATCCCAGTTCGTCTCCGACCCCATCCCCACTAATTCCCAATAGGCTCGAGGAACCAATTAGGTATTTGTTTAGTAAAAAATAATGGATTTTAAACTCAAATTATAACGAATCATCACTATATTAAATTTCAATGTTGAAAATAAAAATATATTTATCATTTAATGATAAATTATACACATATACATACTTATTTATACACATAACATATACATAAGAGAAATATAATTTTTTTAATTGGGTTAGATATCCCCAACCCCTCCCGGCCGTGCTTTTGGTATGAAATAAATATTTGTCTCCTTCCCATCACTTGTTAAAATAGGGGATTCCTCTCTGTTAAAGATTCCATCTTTACCGATAAATGAGAATAACGATTTTTATTTGATTAACGCTTATCATGTAACTTCATTTATATTTCACGTCATAAAACTTCTTGTTGCAATTCTATTGATTTCTATCACAATTACGATAAGACTTAATTATTGTTAAATTGTTGTTAAGATCAATTATTTAAGATAATATTATAATATAATAAAGAAAAAAAAGAATAAATATCTATCCAAATCGTTTTGCTTGAGATTTTATTATGTATGCCCGTTTGGCCAATTTATAAGACATCTAGATGGTATTTATAGACAAATAAATTTCAGATAAAAACCATGATTAATTTAATAACTATATTATTATCTTATATATAAAATATTCTAAATATGAAAATAAATATTTATGATTTATTTATACTAACAGTGACGGGCAATTAAGTGGTCCTAGCAAAACATAATATCTGGTTTCATACATAATTCTAAAAATATATTTATTTATTTATTTGTCTAACTACTAAAACATTGTTCATGGATCAAATGAAATAGAAAAATAATATATAGACCAAATTCAATTAGTTATACAACAGTTAATGTTTTTTGATTTAGTACATACTTTAGTAGAATATTTCATTATGTTTTGCATGTGTAAAACACGTTTTAATAAAATATTTGTATATATCTTCTGAAATATTAAAAAAAATGTTTGTCTATTAAAATTATGTAAAATAAAAAAAATACAATAAAACTCATTCAGGATGGTGTTTGAGAGTACTTATCATCAAAAGTCCTTGTTAACTTATCAACTTCTCCAAAAAGTTAAAAAAAGTTGGCTTCTTAATTAAAAAAACAGTTTACTTCACGGAAAAGCTGTAAGCACTTAGGGGTTGTTTGGTAGTTGCTGAATGGTTTGGTGCTGGATGATTAAGTAGTCAGAATGATTAAGAGGCTCTTATGATATAGTGCAAAATGAAATATGTTGGTTTGATAATCGTTGAGTATAAAATCACAACTCTGAATGGTTAAGAAACATCCATGATACTTAATCAATCAGAAGGTTTTGGAACCATTAAAAGGCAGTCCATTTTTTTGCCAAACAGAATTCACCTATTAATGATTCAAAGGTTGTCTTTTAATGGAAATGTTAAGAGGTAAACAAACACTTAGGTGCTGTTTGTTTTTTAAGTGGTGCTGAAGACTGAATCTGTTTCCACTTCTGATTGTTAAGTGATGGTGCTGAAGACTGAATCTGAATCTGTCAAGACCGTTTGTTTTTATAAACTGTCAAACATCTGAATCTGAATTTGATTATTTATAAGAACTAAAATCAATTGAAATACGTCAACTCAATCAAGTACAATAGTAAACTTTAACAATCCAACAACTTAATGAGCTTTATAGAACAATCTAAACAAGCTTAATAAGCTTTATAGAACAATTTAAACAAGCTTAATGAGCTTAATGAACAATCCAAACAAGCTTAATGAGCTTAATGAACAACCCAAACAAGTCCAAGTTTAATGAACAATCCCAAACAACTCCAAGTTTAATGAAAAAGTGAAAAAGTGAACAAAAAGTGGTTTTACCATCACTTTTTCAGTAAGTGGTGAAAAAGTGATAAGTGACACTTAATAAAAATAAAAAACAAACAGTCTGAATGGGAAAACCACTGACCGAATAAGTGGTTTTTTCCCAAAAAGTGCTGAAAAAGTGATAAGTGGAAAAAACAAACACCCCCTTAATCATCCAGCACCAAACCATTCAACAACTGTCAAACAACCCACCAAAGGAGTGTTAGCCTAGTGGTAAGGTTTGGGCACTACATAGTGGTGAACATGAGTTCGAGCCCTGGGGAAGCTTTCTGGAGGTACGGGGGTTTCAACCCCTGGCTGCATGCTTTTGCAGTCGGGCTTCGGTCCAAAATTGCCGAGGATTAGTCTAGACCCAATGTGGTCTGGGATACCTCTTCCAAAAAAAAAAAAAATTGTCAAACAACCCCTTAGTTATTCTTAGACCTTATTTTTTTTTCGAAAAATTAGAGTTCAAACCTTATTACAAATTACAATATATGTTATTTCATCCTTCAAAAAATAAAATCCCATGGATGTTTTGGAGATGGCGGAATAGGATAGCGCATGCGAATTCTCAAGACAAACTGAAGATAATGAACTTGATATTTTCCCGGGGATTCAACATATCACGGCTTTGTGGTTTGATAGTTGTAGTTCGGCCTGTAACGTTAAGTTTGATTGTTGGTGTATCAGCCCCTTGGTGTCTTTCGTATAGCTTTTATACTATGTTTGCTAGTTTCTTGCTAGCTTGCCTTAATAAATTTGGTTCGTTGACGGGGATGATGGTCATGTCAAAACTCTTGCTTTGGTTCCTTTTTTTACTCTTAAAAAAACCCATACTAAATTTTAATCTTGTCTCCAAATAATATCTTTTCAAAAGAAATATCTATTTTTCAATTTTATCTATAATTATGAAATTTAGAGATTAGTGACTATATTAGTTAAGAGGGAAACAAATACCACCTAACATAATAAAAAATCATTTTTTCTCTCATGGTAATCATTTTTAAAGATCTTTGAAGGCTTTTCAAAATTTAGAGATTTTTATACTCTAGGTTTCTTAGAGCATCTCCAACACATCCCCAAAATGGGGAAAAAGGGTGAAAATGGGGATTTTGAGTTCATTTGTTGCTCCAACAACTTCTCTATACTTATCTCCAAAATGGAGAAAGTTGGAAATAGAAGGTTTTTTTTCTCCAAATTTGGAGATCACCCAAAAAATCTTTACAAAATGCAAGAACCAATAGAAAGCTTTAAAAATAAAAAAGTAAGTGAGAGAAATAATATTTTAATGCATGAATATAATATTTTAATATTATAATCAAAGTTAAAATCTCCAAAATGGAGAATTCTTGGAGATGGATTGGATTTTTTTTTGGAGATTTTAACTTTTGCTTCTCTATTTTGGAGAAATTTGGGGAATTCTTGGAGATGCTCTTACGTTCTCCATTTTAAAGAAAGTTTAAAGAATATGTTAGAGCCCAAAAGTATGTAAAATCTCCATTTTCTTCATTTTAAAGAAGCCGTGGAGATGGTCTAATTCTTAGACCATCCGCAATGGAAGCGTCAAAACCATCGATAAGGGCTTGTTGTCGTCGTCAAAACTGACAACATGCGTGGTGATGGCAAGAGAAACGGCATGCCTTGCCGACTTGTTAGACCATCCCACCCCACCCCCTCTCTCCTTTCTCTCTATGTCCTCTCTTCTTCTCTTTTTTTTAATTAATTATTTAGATTGGTATGAGTGTGGTTGAATTAGTAAAGATTGGTAAGGTTTTGATAAAATAGTAAAAACTGATGTGATGCTGATATGACGACTGATATCATTGGCAAGAGATGTCACCACCGTAGATAGTCTTATGAATTCATAAATTTTTATTTAAAAAAGAATAACAGAAAATTTCTAGACATGATCACATGATTTTTACTGGCTTTAAAAAATAGAAACCGTATATGTAGTAAACTTGTAGCAAAAACGCTGATAAGTTATACAGGCTCTCATTTCGCATAGTACAAGTTATTAATTTAGTAGCTGAGTGTATTAAGCCATTTGAGGTCTGAAAATGGGAATTTGGTGAAATAAATGAAAAAAAAGAGTCAGCTGTATTGAAGCCGCCAAGTGACAGTACATGTACTCAACCACTGAGTACAAGTCTTTAATGCATTAAAAGCAGCAATTAAAGAGAGGTCACAACTCCAACTCACCCTTTTTAAGGCTGTAATCATTGATTGGGCCTACAACTTTCATTATTCCTTTTTTTATAATAATTAATAAACTACATGTTTAGTCCTTGTATTTAATTGATTTTAATGGATTAGGTTTTTTAACAGCGAAACGAAGTCAAGGGAAAAAGTTTCGGTATGACCACCATCCCAACCTTAAGGACCGAACTTTATTAACAAGCTAGCGAGGCGCTAGAAACAACTGTACAAGAAAACACGAAAAAGGGGTATAGCCCCAAGAAACCACCAAAGAAATGCCCCCAGAAAAAAAATCCCAAAAGGACATCAACTAATGGATTGGGTTTCTAAATTGGTTTTTCACAAACCGGGTCCTCATGGTTTGTTTTTTTGTCAATGATTTGTGTCTCTCCTGCAATCCTGCTACCTCTTGTTATGTTTGATATAGAGATGGAAATTTTATATATAGAGATAGATATTCCTCGCTTTAGTGAGTTTTTGAGAAGTTTCATTAGAAAAAGATTTTCAGTTCAATTTGACAATAATACAACTCGTTAGTTTACGTGAATGAAATTGATTATTTGAACTTGTTTACAAATACATGAAATGGTCCTCTAGATATCTTTGACCAGAAGCTTCTTTCTCCATCCTTTTCTTGGCACATATCTTGGGTGTCGTTTGTTTTTATGAGATCTAAATTTTGAATTCTAATTTCACATCTAAAAGATAAGAGGTTGATGGTGCACCTCTTAAAATTTCAGAGGACGGTAAGAGGTTTTCATATCTTTTTTAAAAGTAAAACAAAGTATTAATGTTAAGTTTGCAAACCTCTTAATTTTTAAACTTAAGTGATTTTAAGAGGTTTTTTTAAACAAATAACCCCTTAATGTGGGCTTTTGGGTTTTCAATATACAAAAGTTGTGAACTACCAAATAATTTTAGGTCACCAAGTGTATAATTCAAAACATTGCAAAAGTTTGTTATCGCTAATGAATGTTTTGTGAAATGATCAAAATATGCAACAATTCAACAAATATACAAGTGGTGACAATCAATACATCAAACAGATAAAATTAAGAGTTGTTTATCAAATGTTTATTGAAAAAGACATTACCTTCACTTATCTTGTTGAATAACATTCCAGTCTGATAGATCTGATAACAATTCACCATGATTAAGAAGCTTCAATTTCAATCACAAATCTCACTTTTATTGATATGAACAATATGAACACAATACACTCTCAACTTTCTCTCTCCTCTATCAAACTCTAGATCTGACAATTACGTAACTCTTTAAATTCTAATTGTTACAACTAACACAAAAGCTTTTATACCCCTAAGGTATTTACACTCAGCTCCCCTCAACTTTACAACAAATACAAATATCAACCCAAACTTGAATACAACTATATTTTTAACCCTAACAATCTCCCCCTTTGTATTCAAGTTGGAAATAACCAACTAACACAAAAACTTGTAAACATTTACAATCTTCTCAATCTTCACTTTACCAGATTCATCAACGAACAAAATTTTTTCCGCATCAGAAATCTTCATGGAATACAGATAACCAACTTCAAAACTTCTTAACCGAACTTAACTTGAGAATCTCTTGACTTTAACGATCTTCCACAGTCTTCAGAAAATATCTCAACCTTTTCAAAGTAAACAATCTCCCCTTTATCCGCAAAAACGAATTATCTCCTTTGAATTATCAACTTTCAATAAGCTCATCTTGAATTAGAATTCATCAACTGATAACCACTTAAGTATCAATCTCCAGATATCTTCATCCAATCAATCTTCAGAAAATAAACCAACTTTTTTTCTCCATAAACTTCAAACTCTTTTCTCATCATCCAGAAACAACATCTTTGAAATCTTCAGTCTTCACTTGACATTCCCCAGAGTTTTCAAATCATCGAAACTTTGACAACTTGATCATCTTAGTAAAACTTTTCATCTTGATCTTCCACTTAAGCACAAAATCTCTTCAGAACTTAACTTGAACTTTGAACAAATATCTTCAAGTACGTTGAAGAATCATCTTTCTTCGCTCTTTGAATCACCAAAACATTCACTAAATTTGAACATTTCTCAAGCACTTCACCAGATACAAATATCACATGTATTGATCAAATAATCATTTCTCTTTCGTTCTCCCCATTTCACTTTCATTCTCCCCCTATTTGATGAAAAAATGATTTTATCATCAAATCAAAATGTAGAAATGATTAATCTGCGAATCCACATAGCAACCAACTCTTTAGAAATGTTGTGATCAGTCACCATCCTTTTCCTCCCGAACCACCATCCAAAAAATGTAACCCATCCGTCAATTCCAAAAATTATCCGAATCTTTTCAAATTCAGACATAGAGTGGTAACCCTGAAACAACACATGAAACAGTTAAAATGCCTGTAAGTAGCACAAAGCCACTTAGTACAACGGATGTACTGTAGAAAGGGCTTTATTGACGTTCACCCCCCAGGACTTCCATTCAATCATTGAAATACCGGTGTATTTCTATGAATGTTCCGACAAAGAAACAAATTCCTTGTGTGCAAAGTGTTGAAAGAATTAGCATAAAATGCTTTAAAAGGCTCAAAATAGTGAAAAACATATTCACTGACTCGATGTGCAAGAAATGAAGTTCGAAGGCAGGGCAGATTCCTTCTGTTTCAATATCGACTTTCCGAATGAAAATCTGATAGATTATATGCTGCGTCCCCGTGCAAAAATGAAACATTTTCTTGTTGAGAAGAAAATGAGTAGCTGGTGGGGTGTAATCGAGAGTCGGCATTGGGTTTTGCCTTAGTTCAATATCAGTCACCAAAGAACGTGAACCGATAGATTATGTGGTTGCCCGGCTTAGAAATGGTTGGTGCAGAGTTTTAATTTTCTTTTAACTCTGTTCTCACACCCTCCAATTCTTTTAATCTTCCTCACTGCTAATCAAGCTCTCATATTCCATTTTTCCGCTCTAACACTATGAGAATAACTCAACCGGATGAGTTATCTCCCCCACTCATTGATTGAGACCCTTCACCCCTCATTTCTCTCAAGGATAACTTCTTGGGTAGGGCTACCGGCGCTGGCAGTCCATAGAAGTTGTATAACCTCACTCCCCGTGAAAGATGTTTCCTAAGCATGAAAAATCGATGATTCATCGGTTGAATCATATAGCCTTTGATAAAGTTTGCTCAAAAAATGTATAGAAACAAACACTTAAGCAAAATGATATCTCCAAACACTTATATATATTGAATGCACATGTAAAACAAAGAATTGTTTGATAAAACTGTTTCATCAGATGGTATGATCAAAAAGGAATGGTTCAGAAAGATAGGAAAAAATCTATATGAACGATATACAGATATATGTTTATGAAACAAGGTGTATCGGACTGATCAAACGAACGCTTAGACGCAAATTGGAATATCAAACGGGTGTATTACCATCGAATAATTGGATCGTTCTAGAGACATGGTAATAACTAAACAAGAAGAACATAAACCAGTGTGTATGAATACTTAAACAGTATAAGAAAAGATAATACACAAGTATCAATCTTTGGAAACACACGGTTTTAGAAAATATGCGTCAATTCCTCAATATGAAAACATTTAAAATTCACTTCTAGATTCATGAAAAACTTTGAGAATAGAGAAGTGATTTGAACAATTATGAAAAATGTTTTCATACTTGAAAGTTGTTCATCTTTCAAACATGTATTTATGCCAAACTATATATATACATATAAGCTCCCCCTCGAAATGTGAATTACCTACAAAACAAATAATAGAATTTGGTATTCATGTAAAATGAATCCTATGTAGTTAGTAGCTCCCCCTTAAAAATATGTTGTACCGAGACTTGAATGACCTCTTTTGTTTTATTTATTTATTGACTCCCCCTCAAACAAAGAAACACAATTTTTTAAAACTGAAAAAGAAAACAAATGTAGAAAGAAAATATACAAAGAAATAAAGTTTGAAAATACTATTTCAAGTTTTCAGTGTTCGCATACCAAGCTTGGTGATAAGAAAGTTAAACCTCTTTTCATCCAAAGCTTCAGTAAACAAGTCTGCCAACTGAAATTCAGTATTTACAAAATAAAGTTCTATTGTACCTTTCTCTACATGATCTTTAATAAAATGATACCTGATATCTATGTGTTTGGTCTTCGTGTGTTGAACTGGATTGCAAGAAATAGCAATTGCGCTCTTTGAATCACAGTAAATCGGGATCTTATCAAACGTGAATCCGTAATCTCGTAACTAGGTACGCATCCAAATAATCCGAGAACAACAACTTGCAGCAGCCACATATTCAGCTTCGCCGTTGAAAGTGAAACACAATTCTGCTTCTTAGATGCCCAGCTAACTAGCTTATCTCCCAAAAACTGTATGTGTCCTGACGTGCTCTTTCTATCTAACTTGCATCCTCCATGATCCGCATCAGTATAACCTGTCAACTCATAACCTGAACCTTTAGGATACCATAGACCAAGATTAATAGTACCTTTCAGATATCGAAAAATACGTTTGACCGCTTTAAGATGAGATACTTTAGGCTTTGACTGATAACGAGCACAAAGACATGTCGAAAACATTATATCAGGTCGACTTGCAGTTAAGTACATTAAAGAACCAATCATTCCTCGATAAGTTGTCACATCCACAGCTGTTCCATCAGGATCAGAATCTAGTGCACAACTTGGTGACATCGGTGTTTTCATAATCTTAGCATTTTCCAAATTATATTTCTTTAAAATATCTTTTATGTACTTTGCCTGATTAATGAAAATGCCAGCCGATAATTGTTTAACTTGCAAACCAAGAAAGAAATTTAATTCTCCCATCATCGACATCTCATACCGAGTCATCATGAGTTTAGAAAAAGTGTCACAAAAATTAGGACAAGTAGACCCAAAAATAATGTCATCTACATAAATTTGTACCAACATTATATGCTCGCCTTCACGTTTTATGAACAAAGTGTTGTCGATTTTACCTTTGGAATAACCAGACCCAACAAGAAACTGAGATAAGGAATCATACCATGCCCGCGGTGCTTGTTTCAAACCATATAATGCCTTATCAAGAATGTAGACATGATCAGGATGATCTTGATCAACAAACCCTTCTGGTTGTGAAACATATACCTCCTCTTTCAAGACGCCATTTAGAAATGCTGTCTTCACATCCATTTGATAGACAGTGAAGTCTTTGTGTGCCGCGTAGGCTAGAAACATCCTTATAGCCTCAATACGAGCAACCGGAGCAAATGTCTCATTGTAATCTATTCCTTCTTGTTGTCTGTATCCTTTGGCAACCAACCTTGCCTTGTTGCGAACAACAATGTTATCCTCATCTTTCTTGTTCTTAAAAATCCATTTTGTATCAATGATGGATTTTCCTTCAGGTCGAGGTACGAGTCTCCAGACTTTTAATCGTACAAACTGATTGATTTCTTGTTGCATAGCCATGAACCAATCTGGATCTGCAAGAGCATCAGCAACTTTAAGTGGTTCAACATTGCTCAAAAATGCAGCAAACAAACATTCATTTGCAGTCGCCGATCGTGTTTGCACTGGAGCATTCGGATCACCAATTATTTGATGAAGTGGATGATCTCGTGTCCACTTAGTTGTATGAGGGAGAGGCCTGTACAATTGAAGATCATAACTAGAATCAGTATATGAACTTATAGGAACTTCCTGCAAAGATTCAAATGAAGGAACAATTTGTAAATCTTCAGAATAATCATCAAATGTGGATTCCATTCGAATTGGAATCGGATCAGATATATCTTCACTTGAACCAATATCTGCCTCTTGAATTTGGGAACTATCAACAATGGGGGTAAGCTCTTGATTCTCGGGAATCGGAATAATCGAAGTCTGAACTTGAGGACTTTCTACACTTGATGTATCTTCCGAGATAGTAGAAGTCGACGGACCAGAAATAGAAACTGGTTCCTGAACATTCACTGTTGTTTCCCTGTGAATAGAAGACGAATTATTATTAGTTGTTGAATCGGACGATGATGAACCAAAATATTCATTATAAAAATTTTCAAACAATAAATCCAAGTCAGAAAGATTGTTTGTAGACGTTGAAGCTCCATCCTTTTGCTTTGTAGGAGTAACATGATCTGGATTAACCAAATTGACCGCTAAAACACCAGTTAAACCGGGTTCTGAACTGTCATGTTCAGAAGCCATTTCTGCATATGGATCAAACTTAACATTCGAACTTTCCATTACCAACTTTGTTCGCTTATTGTACACACGATATGCAATCGAGTTCTTTGAATAACCAATGAAAATAGCTTCATCTGATTTCGCCTGAAGCTTGTGTCTATCCTCTCTATCATTCAGCACGAAACACCTGCAACCAAATACTCTAAAATGCCCTATGTTAGGTACTTGATTATTAATAAGCTCATATGGTGTTTTACCAAACCTGTTGTTCACAATTGAACGATTCTGTGTATAACATGCCGTATCAACCGCTTCAGCCCACAAAAACATTGGTAACTTGGAATATGCAAGCATCGTTCTAGCTGCTTCTACCAAAGTTCTGTTTCGACGTTTAACAACACCATTTTGTTGTGGTGTACGAACTGCGGCGAAAGTATGTTTGATACCAACCGACTCTAAGTAACCACCAAGTACTTTGTTCTTGAATTCAGTTCCATGATCAGAACGAATTTTCTGAACCTGTGACTGTAAGTTCACTTGAACCTCTTTCAGAACAGAAATGATAATCTCAGGTGCTTCATCCTTAGAGCGTAAGAACTTTACCCATGTATATCTTGAGTAATCATCAACCATAACGAGAACATACTTCTTGCCATTAATACTCTGAACGCGCATTGGGCCACACAAATCCATGTGTATCAATTGTAACGGCTTTTCCGTTCCATGCTCAAGCTTTGACTTGTGCGAAACTCGTTTCATCTTTCCTAACTGACAAGCGGAACAAAGATGATCTTGTTGAAATCTCAGATCAGGAATACCAATAGCTAAGTTTCCAATCACCAACTTATTCAACCCTTTGAAATTCAGATGTGACAGTCTCCTATGCCACAAAATACTTTGTTGATTAGAAGCCTTTGATAACAAACAAAGAGTATTCTTAGCTTTAACATCTCTCAAATCAATCTTATACAGATTACGCCTTCTAGTACCAACAAGTAACTCCTTTCCAGCCTCAGTTTTAACGACACATCGCCTCTTCTTAAAACCAACTTCGAGATCTTTATCGCAAAACTGACCAATGCTAAACAAATTATGTCCTAAGCCCTCAACCAATGAGACTTTCTTAATCGTTACTTTGTCTTGAATCACAACTCCATATCCAACAATCGGAGCATACTGTTCATTACCAAACTGAACTGAACCACAAAACTTTGGTTTGAAATTATGCAAAATCTCCTTACGTCCCGTCATGTGTTTCGAACAACCAGAATCGAGATACCACACATGACGATTCTGCAAAACCAACTAGTTCACTTTAGGTACCCAACGCAATTTGGGTCCTAAGGGGTTAGAAGATTTATGTGCAATTGAGATCCAAGGTCTTTTCTTATAGAGATAAGGATTATAATCATGAAAAGCACTATTGTTTACAAAATCATGCAAGCCACAATTTGAACAACAAAATTTATCACGACGTTGATCAACAAATTGCTTTATTGAAAAATTTCGTGGAAAAGATACACGATTATTGTATGAAAAAGCAACATTGTTTCGTACATCATGACTAACTTTGGTATTACTACTACTAGATATAGGGCTACATGAATTTGTGAACTCCTTCCTCCTCCAAACTTGTTTTACTTGTCTTCTTTGAAAATTATCTGAAAAATCAGACGCACTTGAATTAGTAAAGGAAGAATAATAACCATTCTGTCGTTGAACATTCACTTTCTGTCTTGAATTCTGTGGATACTGAACGAATTTATCTTTTGATTTATTAGTATCCTCAGAAAAATTCCTTTGTGTGGGCTTTGAATTAGATGAAGAAGATTGATCTTCATGCATTTTCGGTTTATCATTCGAAACATGCTTTGCTTTTTCTTTGTCAGAATGAGAAAGACTAGACGAATCAAACTTTTATTGTCATTCACCATAGAAGTCATTGCTTTTGTGGAGAATTCAGCTAACTTATGTCTAAGTCTTTTGATCTCACATTGAAAGAACTCCTTCTGTTTTTCACAATCTGTTTCCACAACAGGTTCTTTCTTATGTGCAACAAACATTTGTTCTAAAGCTTTCTTTTCACTTTTCAAGACTTGTTCTTTCCTTTTGAATTTATTCCTTTCATCAGATATCTGATTTTGCAAGGCAACAATCTGTTGTCGAAGTTCTAAAGATTTCTCTTCAGAAGATTTAGTCACCGATTGAAATTGTTGTCTCTCGAAATCCATCTTAATTGCTAATTCAGAAATCTTGGAGGAAAGATCAAGTATGTTTTCTTGAAAAACTTTTCGTTCTTTCTCAAAATTGTTTCTTTCAAGAATAAGAAGTTGCTCAAAATCTGAAATTTGATTTGAAAGTTGAGCATTTCTTAACTCAAGCGACTTTACTTTAGAAACAGCTTCAGACTCAACAAACTTTTTAGCTGAACACACGCAACATATAGAATTCACAATGGTAGAGAGTTGAAGTGCATTTTCAGATTTTACACTACCTTCTGAAGCAGGTGAAGCACGAACAAATGAAGTATCAGAAATATTTGAACTCTTATGTACAGAGGAACTTGAATTTGAAAATTTCTGCAATTCTCCTTTTAATTTGAAAACTTGTTTTTGAAGATCAGAAATTTTACAAAGCATTTGATCTTTTTCAGAATAATTCATTCTTCTTTCATCATCAAGATCTTTAAGAGTCTTATAATATCGAAATTCGTAAAATTTACTGTTATCAACCGGAGAATCATCAGATTTGAACTGTTTAAATTCCTCTTCTGAATAACTTCTGATATAATCATCAGATAATGAGATTTCCCTTCTACTATAACTGTCATTCAGACGAGCGTAGTTGAAAGGAATTTGAACATTATCTTTTTGTTTTCTACGTTTATCATTTCAGCTTCAACTTCCTCAGATGATCTTGTAAAACGCATTCGATACTTTTTGTCCAGATTAAAATAGATAGTATCATACAGTGTAGGAACAAATCTGATTGCACGCTTCAAGTAATGAGGATTTTCAAATCCCAAACCTTCTCTAACATTGTAAGCTTTGAACTCTTTTGGTTTATTTAGAAAAATTGTTTGATCAGTCTGTCCTCTTTTTAAAAGCATCGTTTCAACCTTTTTAATATGCCCAAGTAAAACTTCTTTTTCTTCAGAAAGTGCAGAAAGTTTTGTTTGAATGTCATTATACTCCTTTTCCTTAACAGAAAGTTTATCTGACATTTCAGACAATTTAGCTTTTTGCTTATTATCAGAAATGACAGATTGTTCCAAGAACTTTTCATTTTCTTTCATCAAATATTGCACAAGATGTTCATTTTGAGCGTTCTTGTCGAAAGCTCAACTATTAAAGCATCATTCTGTTTAGAACGAGCTTCCCATTTATCTGTGAGCAATATTTGATCTTTTAACTTCTTCTTAAGATTTGCCATGTTTTCGTTTAAAGACTTGATGTAAGACTCAAACTCGACATAAGGATTAAGAGTTACCTCAGATTCATCCTCAGAAGAATGGTCGTCTGGATTTGCCATCAAGCAAAGTTGTTTTCTAGCTGAAGAATCTTCATCCTCTGAATCTGAGCCTATCACCACATCCTCAGTCTCATCATCACCTTCAGAACCATCAGACACATTGATCACCTCTATCGCTTCATCATTGGAACTAACTGAAACATCCATTATGCCCATTGAATCATCAGAAGAATCAACAAACCAATCATCAAGAGAATCAGCAAGAGAATCATCCGAGTCATGAGGATTACAACGCCTCAAAGAAAAATCAGTCTTTCGTCCACTCTTAGGAACCATCTTTGACATAAATGCTTTAACCATCATGCAAACGGCATCATCAAATTCATCGTCAGTGGCGTTTAACCAATGATCTTCTTCAGCAAGTAGAGCTTTTCCAGATTCCTTCTTCTTTGCCAAAGAAGCTTTATGACTGTAGTACGAATAATCTTTGACTCCAGCATTCGGACAATCTCTCGCAAAATGACCTGGCTTTCCACATTTAAAGCACTTTTGAACTTCATCATTCTTTTTCTCATCATTCTCTTCGATTCGTTTCTCTCCAAACTTTTTCTTCTCCTCATACTTTCCTTTCTCATAATATCGCGTTGAATCAGTCTTCTTATCACTCCTCTTGTCTTCATGTCTACCTCTGTACTCAGACTTCCGAGAGGTAGATGAATATCGTTGCTTGTTGAAAGACGGTTGCTTATAGAATCTCCTTTGAAAAGCTTTCGTCATCATAGCCATCGCTTGTTTAAATTCAGCAACATCAACATCTGAATCACTACTTGCTCTGATACCACTTGATAGATCTGAATAACAATTCACCATGATTAAGAAGCTTCAATTTCAATCACAAATCTCACTTTTATTGATATGAACAATATGAACACAATACACTCTCAACTTTCTCTCTCCTCTATCAAACTCTAGATCTGACAATTACGTAACTCTTTAAATTCTAATTGTTACAACTAACACAAAAGCTTTTATACCCCTAAGGTATTTACACTCAGCTCCCCTTAACTTTACAACAAATACAAATATCAACCCAAACTTGAATACAACTATATTTTTAACCCTAACACAGTCCATCAGAATTGATTGTTGGTAAGCGTTTTCAACTTAGTAAGCACTTATCAGGTAAGAGTCGTTTCCATTACTTACCGAGTATATAAGATTCTTGGTCTTTGTTATGTTCTTACCGAATAAGATTCTTAGTGATTTTCATACTAAATTGACAATAATCGTAAAATAACTAATACTAGTAAATGTTTACCCGGATATATGTTTGATAAACAACTCATAAGTTCAACTTTTCAGATAAGATGGACAATTAAATATAAAATTTGAATAAAACAAAAGCAATTTTTTTCCTTTTCCCAAATATAAATATAAGCTGCATTCCTTTATCCTTAGGCTTTGTTTAGCAAGCATAAGCTAGCTTATAAGCTAGTTGATAAGCTAGCTTATAAGCTAGTCCATCCAAACATGTACCAGTAAGCTAGTTTATCAGCTAGCTTATAAGCTAGCTTTTTGAAACGCTACTTTGAGTAGCTTATGAGGAGCTTATTGTAGCTTTTTCCAATTATACCCTTATTAATATTAATTATTAAATTCAAATATACCCTTTTTGGTCATTATACATATTCATAAGCTAGTTTTTGCCAAACATAATTTGTTCCAACAGCTAGCTTATCAGCTACTAGCAAGCTTATCACTCAACAACTAGCTTATAAGCTACGCTTGCCAAACATAGCCTTAGTAATCAACAAAAATTTCAACAAAAATCTTTTTCTTTCGATAAAATGAACACTAAGTACATTAAAATAAATAGAAAAATTAAATTAATTTTGTTTTGAAAGGGATTTTTAAATTTTTTAATAACTAAATCATATTTGTTTAATTTATCTATGATCAAGAATCCTTATTTGAGTTTTAGAAATTATTGAAGTTTCATCCATATATTTACCAACGCGTGTGCAATGTTATTGGATGACACATATAAAATAAATTTAACATTGAAACAGTGACCTCTATATATTTTCTAATCTTACAAAATAAATTTTTACTTTTTATTTTTTTAGAAAAGTAAAAAAATTTAGAGTTAATTACATATTTGGTCCCTGTGGTTTACACGAAATTATGATGGAGGTCCCTGAACCTTAATTTTCATGCCTACGGTCCCTGTGGTTTGTATTTCGTTACCATGGTAGTCCCTTGCCCTAACTTCTGTCAAAAAAAGCTGTTAAGAAAAGTGTAAAAGACGAAAATACCCCTAAATATATATCTAAACCACAGGGACCAAATTTGTAATTTACTTTTTTCTGACTACCTTTACCTTCATCAACCCCAAACCCTAGCCAACTTCTTCCTTTTTCCATTTCAAAGAAAAATCAAACCTGCAACCTATACCCTTCTTCTTCTTCTTCTTCCTTTTTCCGGCGAGTGCACCACCGGTGAAGAGCACAACCGCCAACCACCTACCCCTTTCTTTTCTTCTGGCGAGAGCCCCCTACCAACCACTTACGCCCTTTTTTTTCTTCCGTTTTCCGGTGAGGGCACCGCCGCCAAGGGAGGACGATGGGAGGACACCAGGAGAGCGAGATCTGAGGCGGCGCCGTATCTGTTCTGGCCCGTAGCCGCCCGTCGCCGATCTGTTCTAGCCCGTCGCCGCCCGTCGGTTTCAGATCCTTTTGATTTCGGTTTCAAATCATTTTGAATCTTTTCTGAGTTTATATGCATTTTTTGATGTTTCTGGTTGTTAGTGGTTGGTGTTGTTGGTGGGTGTTAGTGTTGGTGGGTGTTGGTGGTGGTGGTGGTGGTGGGTATTGGTGATTGTTGGTGTTGGTGAGAGTTGGTGGTGGTGGGTATTGGTGGGTGGGTATTGGTGGTTGTTGGTGTTGGTGGGAGTTGGTGGTGGTGGGTATTGGTGGTTGTTGGTTGTGGTGGTGGTGGGAGGTGGTGGTGGTGTTAGGGAAGGAGATAGAAAAATATTAATAGAAAACAAAAAAATTATGAAAAGACGAAAATACCCCTGCCCTAACGGAATTTTTTAACGGACGTTAGGGCAAGGGACCACCATGGTAACGAAATACAAACCACAAGGACCGTAGGCATGAAAATTAGGGTTCAGGGACCTCCATCATAATTTCGTGTAAATCATAGGGACCAAATATGTAATTAACTCAAAAATTTATGTATTCCAAAGTTTATACTGTTGGAAAATATTTATCTATCGTTCTTTTCTTATTTTTATATAGAATAAGAATTTTTTATTTTATAAAAACAATACTTTTCTGCCTCTAAAATGTGTAAGATTGTATAAAGCCGACGTCTCTTTGTACTTACAATTGACGAATATTTGTTTATTAAAATAAATTAATAATTATATGTTATTTATAAATAATTTTTTTTTTTTTTTTTATAAAAAATGCATTTGGTTTGACTTTGACATTGAAGACAAAAACTAGTGTTTGACCAGTTTCTAGTGGTGCCAGGCCGCCAACGGCGCAGCCTAATATATCCTAGCCCTACACGTGGCATCCTTTTTTTTTTCCTTTGTTAAATTGAAATCAAAAACTGTCTCTAGTAAAAAAGTTCTAACAATATAATAATATTGCTACAATCTATGGTATATGAAGGGGTTATTAGTTTGGTTTTGGATAATTAAATGATTAAAATTAAATATGATTGTTTGATAATTGTCGAGAATGAAATCAGGGCGCTGAGTGATTAAGGAGACTTCTTTTTAATGATAGATAACTCATGCTACGTCTCGATACGAAGTCGACGAGGTATCTGAAATTCATACAGGCACCTGACTTTTAGAGGGTTTTTGAACTATTAAGAGACAATCATTTACTCTGTCAAATATGATTTAACTCTTAGCAATTCGGAGTTTGCCTATTAATGAAACCATTAAGAGTTAAACAAACAACTAGTAACTATTGAGTGTTTATGGGTTAGGTTGAGGTGGTCGAATTGAAGATATTTGAACAATCAATCAAACTCAATGTTGGTGGTATAACTTTTTTTAGCTCAACACAACCCAAACAAAAGTGCATCCCATCATCCTAACCCGACCTAACCTATCATATTGGTTTGGTTGCGTTACAATGTAAAATCAACATTGGTAACCTAAAAAATAAAAGAATTAACCTTCATTTGAAATATGATCAACCATTTCAAAAAATATGCGAGTTCATCAAATATTTAACTACTGCACATAACTTACCAATAATGTCCTCGTATGCGTTCCTATGCTAGTTGTTTCCCAGGTCGTTTTTGGTAGCTTATACATATTTAAAAGAAATATAAATAATTATAGATAAGCCGCTAAAACTTTCATTTGGTTATCGGATTGATCTGGTCACTTTGGCCTAACTTAGTTTTAACCTAATAGATTTGGTTTGCCTAATTTGATATAAACTATATGTTGTTGAGTTACATTAGGTTGGGTTTTCCAGGATGGTCGGGTCGGTCGGTTTTTTTGAGCACCCTACTAACTATATATCATGTACATAACCATATGTTATAATATATATTTTCATAATCAGACACACACACCACACACAAATGTATGTATATGTATATATGAACACATTGTCGCTACTACAGTATGCAACTTTATGATCAAATAAAAATAGTTCATAACCACGTGTGATTGTGTACAATGTGAAATTGTTGCGTGTGTATGTAGTCACCAGATATTAAACCACCTTTGATCACATGCACAGTCAAATAAAATTAATTGTTGTTGGTGATTTTAGTGAATCAGCAAGTTATTTTTGTCTAACTAGACTCATAGAAAAATGAATGGTTGATAGTTAAATACGAGTTAGAAGGTGTGGAATACATACTAATGTAAATCATCTAGAACTTGAGATTGTTAGATGGCAACGTAATGCATGGTCAAGGAGGTTACGCCCTTTGTCCCTCCTAAGGGCAACATACTTGGCTAGTCCTAAAGGGTAAAGCCCCAAGTAGTTGATCATTGATTATTCATCAAATTTTTAGAAAAATACCGATGAATATGCCACTAGTGGTGGTTTATGTCATAGGCGACATATCGTAAGTTCATGCTATTAGCGGTAGTTGGTATCATCATTAGTAGCTGAAGCTACAGTGTTAAAAAAACCTTGCTAGATCACGAAGCAGTTTGAATGAACAAATCAGGACCACTTTTCGGCAGTTTGGCTTTTCAGTACTGAAAATATGCCAAACCGGTGGTCCAGTCTATAATTTGAGCATTTTCCCCTTGAATCCCCCTCTCCCTCTCTACACACTGATATATCTCTGAGAAATGAAATGCACTGATATAAGAAGCACCAGAGATGCACTTGATCAATTCTCTTTGAAGCCACACTTCATGGGAGGGTTTTTGATTAAAAGTATTCAGCGGTTTAAAAATACTTCTCCCACTTTTCACAAAAAATGGCACTTCGCACATGATCCCATGCCTATATATTAATGTTTAGGTTCAAATGTGAACTTAATTTTGATTGTGAATGTGTGGACCACTAAAATCGCTCCACGTGGCAATATTCACTCTGAATAATGCATGATATTCAGAGTGAATATTGTCACATGACGCGATTTTAGAGATCCTCACGCTCACAATGAAAAATGAGTTTTCATTTAAAGTTTCCTATATATATATATACACACACACATGTGAACGCGTGTCAGAAGTTTATGTTATTGTAAGAAGCGTAAGAAGTGAATTTGAATCGTTAGTCACTTTTAATCTCATGTCCTCCCATGAATTGCGTTCTAGAAGAGAATTGAGCCGACGTATCTCCATGCATCTCATCTAATATGTATTTACTGCTTATTCAACAATTGATAACCACCTTTCACGCTTTATGGTAACCACAACTTCTCATCAGAATCAATCATATATATAATATATATATATATATATATATATATCAACAGTATTAGGTTCAAATGAGAAGTGCTAAAAAATGAGAAGTAGAGAAGTGATCTCCACCACTCATCCGATCAATAAAGACGGCTTTGACCGGGTCCTCTCCTTTAATAATCTCTACCATTCCATGAATCGCGTCAATCTACCGTGATCGCGTCCACCATAACCGGTGAAAGTCACCTTTATTGACCGGATGAATGGTGAAGATCACTTCTCTATTTCGTATTTTTTTAGCACTTCTCATTTGAACCTTTCTCTATATCAATATATGTACGTATATAATATATACATATGAGCTCACAATATTATATTCTTTTATTTTCTAATTGCTCTTTAGATCTACAAATCGTGCTAATACTTACAATTTTTCAAAATTTTACCGTTTTAACATGATAGATTACTATTTATTAGATGTACACTTCACTAAAAACTATAATTTCATTTACGAATTATCAAATTTGGGTTATTCTAGTTCAAAAAGTGCATTTTTAGTTTACCAATACCAATTGGAGGTATGCATGATGTATCGACTATGGAATATGGTTGATTTGTTGATCTTTACTTGTAATTCTCATTAAGCTATATATTTCTATTAACTTTTTAATTTATAGTTTAAGCTTTAAAGCTTATAATGAACCCAAATCTATTGGATCCAACCATGTTTTGTAGTCTGGTTAAAACTTGGTCTTGTGTGACCATCTTGACACTTAATCATATAACTTCGTTTGGAAAAATCTCAAATCCGCCACTTATGGTATTGTCTATTATAAACAGTGTAAATTGTACATATCAAGTTTCAAAGACCCCCTAACGGAGGCCATCATAACCGATGCTAATAGCCGATTTTCCACATCGATTCATAACTACTTTAATTTGTTAAACTTTGTAATTTCCAATAACTCTGCTTAATATCCAACAATTATTTTTTTAATGGGACATTCATTATGGAAAACAATATAAAAAGCATTACCATTTCTATATGTTTACATGTCATGATTTTTTCCAAATTGGGGCTATGCATTGAGATTATTGTCAAGTAAAATTTATGATACCCATAAAAGATTATGGTCGAATATTACTTAAGGAAATCGAGCTGTTACACCATCTCAAAGTTTTATCCGAGTTATCACTTCGATTTCTCGTCAAACCAAGTTTCTCCCAACAATTATGTATAATATGACCATTGGCGGAGCTATGTGAGGGCAATAGGGGGCCAAGGCCCCCCTGTTTTCTGATGTGGTTTATATGTATTCATGGAGAGGGAGAATGAATATATTTTTAATTTTTTATTTGGGCCCCTCCTTTTTTACCCATATTTCTTTGGTTTTCTTTGTTGGATAAAGGCATCGGTTGCTCTTTTGTGGAGGATGAGAGATTTGAGATAATATGTATAGCGTTTAGTGTGTAAAACTTGGAAATTGAATTAATTAGGATTTAGTGAAATTTGGAAATTGGATACTAATTAGGTTTTACTAAATAATTAAAAGCTATAATGATTTTAATCACACTTTTTTCATATAGGTTAAGGTAAAAAATTTAATCTATTATTTATAGTTTTTTTTATTAGATAAGATATTAAAGATCCTTAAATACAACAAGGAGAGAGAATGCCTCTACATCTAATTTTTCAGTAACTAGAAACTCATATAAAAAAAGGTGAAAAGGAAGTTAAAGATGTTGATCTTAATATATTCTAACGAGATCCTCGTTTAATTATGTCCTCAAGTTTACACTACAACAAAAATAAAAGCGTTTAAAAGTGTTATAATACGTTTATAAGACGCCTTTTGACTTCGTAACAAATTTTGTAGGAGCTCTTGAAACAAAGTGTCATAAGGGTTTATGACACTTTTGAGAAGTGTTTCTATAAACCCTTATTTTATTGGACTTGTATTTATAAGACATTTTTATAAATAGCGTTATATAAAATGGGTAATACGATACTTTATTTTAAAACGGCCTTAAAAACTTGTTGCAACGCCCAAAAACTAACTATTATTGTAACACTTATAGATATGATTTTTATAAGGCACTCTTGAAACACTAAAACACATTAGGCGTTTTATAAACTCGGTTTCATTGTAATGTTATGTTTATCCTGTTAATTAGCAATCTATGGTTTGACGAAGTTACATGAATCTTCATCCTTTAACCAACACTTTCTATGTGTACAAACTGAAATAATTATAAGTTTTTAAATCCTAAGTTAGGTTAGGTCTGGCCCCTCGGGTAAGACAACTTGTGTTCCGCCACTGAATATGACATCCTTGTTGTATGTATACCACACACAAAATCACACATGATGGTCTATATGATCTTATACATAACATGCAATCATACATAAATCCTTTTTGATCTTATACACAATAAAAATGCATTTAATTGTGTACATGATCATAGCTTTGCATATGATTATGTACATGCATGCTCATAGTATTAATTTCTACGTGATGTTATGCATTATTATCTATTATCATAGTATTGTTTAAGCATCATATACAAAATTACATCTTAATATGAAAAATGAAAAATATATATTGGTGCAACATATGATAATATTAATGTGCATAATCATCATATTGATATATTTTGCCTCCATAAACCACCATGTTGTGTATTTATGTACATAATTACACATGGTTGTGTACATCATATTGTTATATCATCATGTGCATAATTAACACATCACATGTGAATGTTGTAAATCGTCATAGCAAGCATATAAGAATTAATTAATATCCGATAATAAAAATGATGAAAAATCATAAGAATATGTGAAATAAATTGAAAAATGCTTGTTTTTCTTTATATCTGTTTAGTTTCAACGTTTATTATTTTTTTAATATTTTAGTTTTAAAAGGGTGATTATTTTTCTATTTAATTACTTTTAGACCACAAATTAATTGTAAATAATAAAATATCATCTCTTAATTAAACAAATCACGATTTTTAAATGTTTGCGATAGTTATTAGATAATTCTTCTAACACAACTTACCATGACATAATTAACTTGAATTTGACAATTTAATCACAAATATAAGATTGGATGACTATGAATGATCATGATATCTTCTCATCTTTTTGTAATCTTCTGTCACTTCACGTGAACCTTGTTGTATATTTATACAACTGAAGTAGAGACGAACCTGCCTTGTTGACTTGCTTCCACGAGTCTCTTATGTTATCGTTAATGAGAAAAAGAATACGTCCAAAATATAAACATTGTACATTAAAATCAAAATCCTTGGACTTGCAAATTTCTAATTCTGTATACGATCCAAAATGTCAGCTAGAAACATAAACAAGCTCATTATATCTCTTTTCTTACACAATAAGTTAAGCATCTCCCGTAGACATCAAGAATATTCTTGATTACGTCAAGAAAAGACAAGTCAATATATAAGTAATCAATTAAAAACAAATATGATTTAATTTAATTATGTTACCAAACAAGATCAGAAAAAGATTGATGTATATGTAACGACCCCATTTGATCAAAAAATGAACTCTAATTGTCTTGATCTGTAGATATATACACGTTATTTAATTGTATTGTATAAACACGTTACATTACGACAAAACAAAAATGATTTTTATCGAAATGGTAAATTAATATAGTAATAAAAGACGACGTGATCCAAACGAAGTTACTAAAGGTGTCAACATCCATAACTCATTAAAGAGCCTCTGCAACCAAAACATGGATGATCAAACCCTGCCCATTATGGTTTCTTTTAAGATTTAAAATACATATCAATGAAATATATAAATTAATATTTTTATTGATTTCTATAAATAAATAAAAACTCTTATAATTGGAGAATTGTCAAAGGCTTTAACAATAATTTGAATGAGTTTAATTAGAGTTTTATATACCTATTTTAATATATTGTTTTATAGAACTTAAGTTCAGAAAATTAAAAAAGTAAAACCTAAGTCATTTTCAAAAGTGTTGTAACAAACTTATAATAAGTTTTTTAATATACATTTTTTAAATTAAACTTTGTATTATCTATCTTATAGGATAACATATCTTTATATTGTACCTCTGTATTTATAAGATATTTTTTTTTCTAAATAATTAATCTTCTATAAATGAAATATTGAAGATGACATTTTATTTTAAACACTTGTTAAAACGGTCAAAAGTGTCTTATAGACTTGCTGCACCTATTTTAAATGAAGATGGTTGAATCAAAGAAAAAGAAGTGAACAAACGTAAAGGAGACAATGTGAGAGAAGGGGTGGCAAGCAACTCGAAGGGATGCTAAACCAGCTAAGTATGCATCTGGATTTGTTTTTGTTTTTATGATGTATTAGGTCGGTTTAGTTTTTTTCTTCATTGTTTACTCTATAAACACAAGTCCTATTAATAGTCTATTGGATAATTTTGATATTTTAACATTCTATAAATCCAATTTTTATTATTTTTTTTGTGTTATTTCTTATTCTAAAATATTTTATAAATTTCAATAATTAATTTATTTGTTTTCATCATGATAGCTAGTATTATTATTCTACCAAGAAAGAAAAGAGTTTGGTGAACTCTAAAGTCATAATTCTACAAAGGACAAGATCCTCAATTTTAGCTACCAAAAAATAATTTTAAATGATATAAGACATTATGTGTAGCTGGATATATATGTTATCCCCTGTATAGAATAATTAAGCAGTGTTATAATCCTGAAAAAATCATTCCAGTGACCATAATTATATAAAGTATGTTCTTTTTTTGGATTTTTTTTGTTCATAATACATACATACGTTTGCATGTATATATATATATATTTATTTATATATAGAGAGAAAAACAATAGCTTCAACCTTACAAGAAGAAAAAGATCATAAGCATCATGAAAGGAATATAGAGACAGAGATGGGAGACAGAGAGATTTCAAGAATAAATAAATAAATAAACATATAATATAATATATACGTTATATACGTGTGTATAATTAAACAAGTATGGTATATTTATGCATTAATGCAATATATAGAGGTTCAAAGAGAAAGAATGGTACCAAGATATGATCTTGAACCGGTTTTCTGAATATGGAGTAGAAAGAAAGCCATAAGGCTCAAGATGGATAGCGCCTTCGATTTGATATTATCTGTTTACGTATGTATACAAGATGTGATGTATTTATACGTAGGCGCTATCCCTCCTGAGCTTTACAGATTATTCTCTACCATTTTGTATAACTCTATCAATCTTCATCTACTCTCACATTTTCTTCCAAACTTTCTTATGGAGTTATACACATACATATAAGTGTGTGTATATATATATATATAAATGTATATATTATGTATGTATACATACATGATACATAGACTAGTGGGGAGAAAGCTAAAGGGTAAGGTTGTATTTATAGGGGGTGGGGTGGGGGTGTATTGATTTGGTGATGGGAGAATGAATTAAATGGTCGGTTAATACCAAACAATTTATGGGTTAATTTGTTTGGTGGAAGGCTGGGACCCATACATACTTTTATTTCTATTTCTATATTTTTTCTGAACTTATTTTTGTTGTTATTATATTTCATTTTTGTAGTAATATTTTATTTAATTTGGTTTGTTTTTAAGAAATTTTTAAAGAAATCCAACTAAGTATCAAATTTTAAAAAATTTAAATCCTTAAGCTATTTGTTCGATGTAAAATAGTTAAATGACTTAAGCATTCAAAATACTTGGTTTTCCAAAAAACGAAACCGTTTTATATTATATTATTTTTAGTTTTTTTTTAATATATATAATTTGTTACAGACTTATAGTTTCCAATTTTATATTTTATATTCTACAAGTTGTTTTTTTAAAAGTTAAACATGATTTTTGAACAAATTAAAAGAAATTGACAAATTGAAAATAAAGACGAAATATATAACAAAAAACCGAATCAAATACGAGAGTGCTTGGTTCGAAAAGATTCCTATACTACATCTAGAATCACCCTAATCAAGTAGTATTCAAAGGCGACAAAAGGAACATTGCAGATATGTTATTTAATTTTCAAAGACGTTGTTACGAGTGGTTTGTAGGTCGATTTCATTGTAAAAAGCTAGATTGGTCAAGTTGTATGTGTAACCCAAAGAATGTTCTCCTTTGATCTCCGAAAAACTTTTTGAACCAAGCTTGGCTCGAGTGCTTATCGTTGTTCTCTGCTACTCCGTTTTTGCTGCTCGGTGGTAATAGTGAATGACTACAGGATCGATAGTATGTTCCAGGGATGTTAACAGTTTGTCTTTTGTTTTAGGTCCCATCGAACTTGGTCATTGTGTCGTTGGTTTTACTTCTGGTAAACTATTCAAGTATTTTTTTTAGATATTTTGTTCTTTGTGCTTTTCGTTTTTGCACAATGCTCGCCGTGTGTTGGGGGGTTTTTTGGTTTCCCCTTTGTAATCAGTATCCTTAGCTACTTCAATAAAATTGCATTGTCCTTCAAAAAAAAAAACTAGAAATTGGATAAACTAATTATATATTGTTTTAAAAATTAAATATTTTTAATGAATTTCAGATTTAATATTTAAGAGTTTGTGTTTGGGAGAACTCCATATAATCAATCAGTAAGCAAGAGTATATAGAACTTAACCACAAGGCTTGTGGCGTAGTGGTAAGACATGTGGGGATGTGGATGGTATCCTATTCACCTCATGTTCGAATCTATTCATGCACATCTTGTGGCCAGACTTAGTCTCAGACGGCTGAATTTTCAATTCCAAATTGCCAATGATGTAATCTAGGCAAAGCCTAGAAAAACCTTATCCCAAAAAGAGTATATAGAACTTGGATAAAACTTGAGATCGTGTGAGCGACACTGTTCGAAAAGACTAGCTGCAACACCCGTCAAAGTGTGTCGTGGCATAAGACTTATGTCTCATGCCACATTAAGTCTGAGAAACGCCATGATGCAATTTGGCGGTTTTTGTTACACAATATTTTATTTAACTTATCTTTTTAACATCTTATTTGTTAGTTTTAATATATAATTTAAAAATTTTTAATTGATTATTATCATTGCTTCATTAAATTAAATAATAGTAAGGGGTTGTTTACTTGATGCTGACCTAGTCAGCATTGCTGACGTAGAGCTGACTGAGATCTGACTAGGTCTGATATTTGACCGAAATCTGGCCGAGTGTCAAGAAAACAGATACGGAGACCACCTACTCTTGAGGGAATTTAATCGACCTCTTTTCAATATCTCTTTCTCTTTCTCTTTTTTTATCTTTGCCTACCTGTATCCTCTACGACACGCTGTAATTCTTTCGGACTATCAAAGGAACGGGAAAAAGTCAACCGTTCCCAACCGTCCGATCAAATGCAACGGCGCAAAAAACACAGATAGGATTTTTGTGAAGAATGCAAACAAACAGACCTCGGCCCAAGTATAAACCTCGGTCTTCTGTCGTTTTTAGATAAAACTCAACAAGTAATAAAAGTGGTACAAGTACCAGACATCGATCCCACAGGGAGGCGTGTGTGAAAACAACCTTTTGATGATACCCAGTTATAAAAGGATTTCCGTGAGGTTTTGGAATCAATAAGTTGATTTGTTTGGGTGCGTGAAAATTAAATTGACAGAAATCAGTTAAATTAAGAAGCAGATGGTGTAAAACTTGGTTGGGATAACATAGGTTATTCAGTAATATGATGATAAAAATAGCATCATGTATTTTGGATTTAATATTAAGCGTAACCTCTGAAAGATTAACACATTTTCATGTATATGAGTTATTATATAATTATGTCAACGCCATCTTTAATGTAACAGTTATCTCATAAACGGCAACGTGTAGACATTTGAATTGTCCATCGTGGAGAAATCTGAACTCAAATCTCAACTGGGTCAAAACTCCCGTTAAAAGCAATCTCTGAAAGATTGACTCATTTTCAAGCGTTGACGTAAAAATATAATAATTTCATATATAATCTTTAATGAAATATCTAAACCCAAAATAATAATATCGTCGTTAATATCTTATAATTAAGGTTAATAGTGACTTCTGGAAAGCCAACTCATTTTCATGTATATAAAATTATATAATTAAGTCGACATAATCTTCAATGTAACGGTAGTTTCATAAATGGCCACGTGTAGACAATTAAATTATCCATCGTGGAGAATCTAAACCCAAACTCCAACTAGGTCAAAACTACCGTTAGTGACAATCTCTTAAAGACTGACCCATTTTCATACGTAGAGATAATAATATAATATTTATATCATATTTCTTTTCTCCGTATAAATCTCAACTTCATTTTACACCCCTAGCTGTAAAGGCCCGAAACACCAAAATACTAGAAACATTTAAGATAAAAAAGTTTCGCAAATTCAATCCTTAATCATATCAAATCTCAACAAGCCAAACCGGCTAACAAGGGTTCCAATCCAACCCAAAAATAAAACTAAGTGACAAACATGAACATCTCAATGTTTTACTGTGGATAAACTCTACAGCTGAGAATTATTGGAAATACTCTAACTAGCTAGGCAAACCCTCTAGCTACTCGCTCGCTTTTCCCTTGCCTTTGTCATTTCTAGCTAACGCTTGCTTACTTGAAAAGGTTTGAGTTGAAAAAGAGATGGGTTAGACCTAAATGTCTAGTGAGTTCTCATTAAACAATTTATAAAAATTTCATAGATAAAACACTTTCAATAGACAAAGTATGAGCTTATGACTTCAATTAACCTTAGAGATTGCCATTCAAGGTAGGACATTTCCCCCATCGCCTCCCCTTCGCGATGAAATATTACCCACTCCAATGGAGCACCCCTAGATCATATACACTCCTCCATGATCTAGACATTCATTTACCTTCCCAAGAGATCACACGACCTCAAGGTACTCTACCTTGAAGGCTCACTCTAGAACTTTAAACATTTAAACACATCATTATCATTTCAAGGATTTTCACAATCATACATGTAATATCATATAATCATTTCATGTATCAAAGCAAGTTTCAATCACATAAGCGTTTCTAAAATCGGTAAATAGTGATAGAGAACTCACCTCGCGTGCGACCACAAGCTAATCCCTTGTATACGTCTATTTGATCCAAACCGAAATCTGAATTAAGGGGTGAATGAGGTGTTAAAACTCCTTAAACAATCCTAACATTCACCTATTAACATCTTAAGAAGAACCCTTAAGCTTAACTTTGAATCCTACGTGAAACGGAGAATTTTGGGAAAACCAACAAAAATCCATACAGCACAAACGGCGAGTCGTGACCCGCGGCTTGACCCGCGGATGCCTGCAGGTCACGCCTGCTGCACCAACAGCTCCGAAATCAGCCCCAATTTACATTTTTCTCTAATCCACAAGTTCCCAAACGATCCAAGATAGTTAATATGCTTAAACTTATCCCTTTCTAACTTGTTTCTATTAATAAAATCATTTCTAAAAGCATTGATTCAAAATCAAATGATCCAAGACCACCCAATTGGGTTTCCATGAACACAAACACATTGATCTCAATCAATGATTCACACACTACAATTTGCTATCAAAAGCTAATAGATGAATTTAAAACAAGTTTCCCATTCTCTAGCTAATCAAATCCTCAAGGTTGATGACCAAACAATTTGAAACCCATAACTCACCAAATGAAGATGGTAATAATCAAAACAACATAAAATTCTAAGATCAAGAGAAGAGTGTTTACCTTTGGAGAAATCCTTCTTGATTCCAATGGCTCCCAATGACTCCTCTCAAATCTCTCCAAACTAATTTCCTTGAAACCCTCCTTCAAAATGTTTAACACTAATTTCCTTTATTTGGGTCAAGAAGCCCTAGATTTCTATTGGGCTTTTATTGCTTGCTAGGCCCTGAAAGGAAAATTCTAATTAATGGGCTTGATTAACTCTTAATTTAATGATTAAAGTTTTGGGTTGTTACACTAGCCAGGTTGTCAGCCTGTCATGCTAGGTTTCTTAAAATAAAAGATTTATAAAAGTAAAGGAAAACGATAAATGAAAGTGGTAAATGATACGAGAAATGTAAATATTGCAGAAATGTAAATGTGCAGAAATGTAAATGCGGTGGAATTTTAACAATAAGAAGTGTAAAGGCAGTTAGATGGTTAGTAGATTGCAAGAAAAGTAAAGACGAAAGGATTCGTACAATACGTTCGTTAGTTATAAAACTACCGAAACAGAGTAACGAAATCCTTATAAGTAAAGTAACGAGAGCGTAGTAACAAAAAACTAAAGATGAAAATGACGTCGAACCAAGTAAATATATTATTTTAGGCACCTTCTAGCTCAAGTAGTTATGATAGACTATAAGGGTTTATTACCTAAAGTAATATATTACGAGAGAACGAAAAAGTAACCGGTAACCAAACTCAACTCTAACACCCGAGGAGAGAGCGACTCGTGAAAGTCTAGCACTTCAAATTACTACTTAAAGAAGTAGTAATCTTGGTGTAAGTAACTATTTTTGGCTAGTTCGATCCCGACACCCAAGGGATGAATAACCGACTAAACTACAAAGCGATAATTCTTCTAAACGAGAAAGACGTAACTTTTAAACGTAACTAGATTTAGGAAGAAAGGTGTAAGTAATACATTAGCTAGGCATACATATATATATACTAACTAACACGGGCCCATGGCCCGTTTCTAGAATATTCTAATAATGGGTTAAGCCCGATAGTTTTGGTGATAAAACGAGCCCAACGAAATCGATCCAACAAAATGTCCAAGCTCGGCCGGCCCAAGAGTGTAACCGGCGGCCCAAAAATATCCAAGAGTGTAGTAATTCGGCTTATTCAACAAAATAAACAAGTCCAACAAGAAATGTTTAAAATGTACGAGCCCAAAAACGATTAAACAAAACGATCCATGAAGTGTTTGGCAAGGCCACGGCCCAACCGTAACAAGGCTACGACCTGGTTTCTTCATCTTTGGCCCAACTAGCTGTTGTCTTCGGCCCAGCAGCAGCTACAAGCCACGGCCCAACAGCAGCAAAAGTCATCATTGGCCCATCATCACTAACATCTCCATCTCTAGCCCGTTGTCTCGATCCAATCCACGTCTTTGGTCTAATCTTATCACCATCTCCTCGCCATCGATCCAATATTTACAAATGACCCAACACCATCTCGGGTCCAAAAAGATCACCTGAAAATAGTCGAGAGAAAAAAGATAAAAAAACACGGCATTTTTAGCGTAAAAAGTGAGGATTGCACGAAAGTTACGTCAAACAATAAAAACTTCTAACTATAGCAAAATATATATATAAAAACTACTATAATAAATGAAAATCTACTCTAAAATGACGCTAAAAGTGCCTAAATAAGGGTAACTATTTTACCCTTACCAAGGCCATATTTGTTTATTCCTTCTTTCTTTCTTCTTACATCCAATTACAAAAAAAGATTAAAATAGTCTTTTTGTTTGTTGGTAATCATTTACCAAAATCATGTGGTAAACACTCTTACCCAAACAACACTTACTCGAGACAACACTTACCCGAGTTAACGCTCTTACCCGAATCAACACTTACCCAGTTAGAGCAAGTAAACTCCCCCTAAGAAAACATATGTTTGTGTATATGATATTATAAATGATATAATGATTTGCCATCATATAGTCACGCTTGAAAAATGTAATGAGCTCGTCGTGGCTTCCTAGGTTTGAGTCTTGGCCTTGTCGTCACGTACGCCATGCTTCACCTTGTTTAGATACTTGGTGAGATATCACTTTCCTTAAGTGATATTTCGACCATAACCATGTCTGGGTATCACAAAATTCATTCAAGGATAATCTTAAATTCTCACTCTCGATTTTGGTAAGAATTGTTCATATTTAAACATAAAGAATCATAACAATTTTGTATTAAAACTGATAATAACCACCCATTAAATGAGAATAATTATTGAAAATAAGTAGTGGCGGACTAGCGGCTACAAAACATATCGATTATAAAATTGATGATCAATGCACGACCCATACTATTTACATGTGGAAAAACGTATGGCCCGTACTGATTAGCTGATAATTCACATACGATAAATGCATCACTTGTGCCATTTTCAAAAGAAAAAAAATACATAACCCCTACACAATCTTCTGTTTCCAAACACGAGTCGTGCTCTTTTTATGACAAAATAACGCACGGTCCACACACCGCCATATGCCACTTGGTAATTCACCATACATAACCATAGAACTATCTCAAGTTCTAGTTAGCTTACACGAGTGTGCACTCTATACCTCCTAGCTTTTGTCATAGTTTAGCTAGTAACTCTATTATCATCTTGTGAATTCAATTACCTAAATTGAACTAATTATGTCACGTTGTTTATTAAAAAATCAATGACTTTTGTCTCCTAGCTTTTGTCATAGTTTAGCTAGCTTTTGTCTCCCAGTAAACACTTTTTCTTACTAATAAATTAAAAGATCTTTACTCGGTAAGTAAGGATAATGACTTTTGTTCATCGTTACGATGTTGCTTGGGCTACTCACTTTGATCATGGTATTCATGAGAAGGTGACACTAAGACAAGGGAGAGTCTTGTAGTTGATTACAGTTAGCATCTCTAGGAATATTGTTAATGGAGATCAAAATTGGATTTTATAAACTTTTAGAGGTTTACACACACACACACACACAGATATATTAAAGGTTTAAATGAGAAATGTTAAAAAAATGATAAATAGAAAAGTGATTCTAGCACTTCATACGGTCAACATTTGCGTCTTTGACTGTGAAACATCAAATAACTCATCACATGGATATGTAAAAGATAGAGGGCTAGTTTCATAACTTTTGCAAATAGATGGCAAAAAAGTTCACACATGAACTTATGATTGATATTGTTGAAACATTAATTTGAAAATGTCTTCCTTGACCCCATACCTTTACATACTTAATTAGAATATTTTTGGATTCTTTAGTTAGCTCAGTAGTGCTTACATTGTTCGGCGAAATTGAAGACTAACCGAAACCATTGGGACTCCAAATCTCAGAAGTGGACTGAAGATGGAATCGTTATCAAAAATCAACTATCGGTCGATTTGGTTAATCGACCATACCATCCCGTCGATAACTTGAAGTCGACATGTTCTACTTGCTG
Source organism: Centaurea solstitialis (assembly GCA_030169165.1). NCBI lineage: Eukaryota > Viridiplantae > Streptophyta > Magnoliopsida > Asterales > Asteraceae > Centaurea > Centaurea solstitialis. The sequence goes on from CM058040.1 coordinate 24,693,853, forward strand.
ATTTATAAAGTTGTCTTTTGTCATCTTTGTAACACCCCAAAACCCGTAACATAAGATAGAGCATAAATAAACAATCCCAGTGATCTAACGCAATGGAAACGTTCTAATTTAAGATAGAGGCAAAGTAAAAATGCACGCGGAACATCCCTCCACGGCTGAGATATAAATTCCAATAGTCTAAAGGGTATTATTTACTAAACTGGAATCTTCCTAGGAATCAAACCTTCTCCTTTCCCTTCCTAGCCTCACGCTCGACACCTAAAAGTTTTAAAAGATTTTGAAATGCGAGGGTTAGACCATAAGGTCTAGTGAATTCCCTCAAAACAGTTTATAAAACAATTCCGGCCCGCTGGCCGTAAAACGAGTTAAAACCTACTGAATGTGTGCGGACAAAGAAATAATACAGTCCAGGCCCAGTCCAGGTCACCTGACAATAACTCCCAAGGGACGAAGTCCCGAGGTACCCCCAAGTGGCGGATCAGACCAAATGGTAACTCCCAAGGAACGCGAGGTTCCAAGGTACCCAGTGTCCATAGTGCAACACATCAGTCCAATAATCACACAGTTACCATTTAAGCATGCTTTGAATGTAATTCAACAGTTATCACATTTACCACAAAAAAAACCAGTTATAACATCGTCATCAAAACATTTCGCAACTCGAATGGATATATTTGAAAAACGATAAAAACAATCCATTCATTTCAAGCAAGGGAACTCACCTGGGCTTGTCTCACAGATCACGGTTCTCCCGGATACTTCTTCTCCTAAAGGATCTGTAAATATCCTAAGGAATTAGTGATTCGCACTTGCTAAGATTTTCTAACTGAGATACCCCTAGGCAGACTTAGCACGGGGGTTCCGCTACTAACTCCACACTCGGAACTGCTCAAAAACCGACTCGGACAAAGGTCCACTTTTCCGATTCGGAAAAGGCATTTTTCCGAGTTACAAATTCCGAATCGGAAAACCACCATTTCCGATTCGGAGAACATCATCTCCGAAACCCCAACTCGAAAGGAAACGAGGTCAGCATAACGACTAGATCAGCCCATTTCCCGATTCGGAAATCAAGGTTTCCAATTCGGGAAAGGCATGACGAGACAAAATACCTTACCGAATTCCGATCCGGAAAAGCATAATTTTCCGATTCGGAAAACATGATTTCCGATTCGGAATTTATGATCTCCGATTCGGAAAACGTGGGCAGTTCCGAAAACAGCCTAAAATCGATCAAAAATCGATTCTAACTTAATCCAATTGTGCCCAAACTAATCCCAAAGCAACTATACATCGATTATTAGCAATCCTACATTTATCGGGCATTGAAACTTACCTCGGTGACGGTTTTCTCGACCTTGGTGATGAAATGCTCCAAGTTTCTCTCCCAAAACACACACTAAGCACACACTAATAATTTTACCCAAAATGGTTAAAATTAGGGTTTTTAGGCTATAAATAGCATGGGCCATGGGCTAAGCCCATACCCAAAATAGTTAAATCACTCCAATTAGTTAAGTTCTAACAATAGGCACAAATGGCCCCTCTCCTAGATATTCTTACAAAGTAGGTCATTTCTCCCTAATCCAATTTATTTCGAAATCCCGGTTATTACAATCTTGCATTATGTTGAGTTTGAGAAAGATTCACCAAATCCTTCTATAATGTAGACATTCTTCTATTTTTTCAAAAAAAGAATGTCTACCTTATAGAGCTTATTAAGTATTGTAACATCAAAGCTATAGAAGTATTATTAAAATACATTTTGGTGGTGGATAGAAACTGGGAGTTCACTCTTTGTTTTACTTGAAGAGGTGTCGTATGCATTAAATGCACATGGTAGTATAAATAGGTGAAGACCCTCCATGCAAGATCACACTTTTGAAGAAAAATCATCTCAGTGTAAAATCGGCACTTTTTGTTCGCTCTCAAAAAGTTTATTAGCTTTTCACTTTGTGTTTTAAAGTGTTTTGTTCTTCATTTCTTTAAGTGTTTAAGTTGTTAGAATTGTTTTTAAAGTGTTCTTATCCACAACTTGTGTTTTTTATGTAATTCTCGTTGAGTTTTCAATAAAAGAATTAAATTATAGTAATTTACATGTATTATATTCAACCCCCTTCTATAATACTTGTTTAGCTTATAGTTAACTTTTTAAGACTAACAAGTGGTATATGAGCAGTGGCGGATCTAGGAAATTTTCCTAGTGGGGTCACCTTTAATTTAGAATAAAGGTTTTCAAAGTCATTCGATATATTTTTAGCCTAATTACACCCTATGATGGATTTTGAAACATTTCTTTGTTGATTTCAAGAGATTTTTAGGTTTTTTTTGCCGATTTTGGAACTTTTTCGGTCTTTTGGTTGATCTCGAGAACTAGTTTTTTGGTTTTTTGGTTGATTTCAAGGTTTTCTTTAGTTGATGGGGTCCTGGACGAAAAATGACCGTGGGGAAATGTGAGAAAAACTTAAAAAATTTAAATTTTTAACTGCAAAATTTCAATTTCATAGCACTTGACTGGGCCCTTCCCCCCTCTAATTAAGGGGTGGATCCCGCAATGTATACTTGTGGTTCAGTTTAATATAATAAACTTGATCCGTAATGGTTGTCTCTTCTTGTTCTAAAAATGAGTCATCTGCTATCAACTCTTCTTCTCCAAACTTCATGAAAATGGGTCCATTGCTAAACCACCAATGTTCAACCCCCATAACTTTGCTATGAGGAAAAACAGCTTGATGTTGTTCATGGAAGGTATTGATAGCATATACCTTACTATCCCATCCTCAAAGTATGGGATCGTTCTTGAAAAACTAAAACCAAAAGATTTAAAGCAAAAGAAAAGGGTAGGTGAAATTTTTGATGACTCTACAAATGAGGGGAAAAATATTCTTCCATAGGAAGATATAATATATCATCAAAAGTGAAAGCAAGAAATGTCTCCATGGGTTGGCCTTCGGGTCGGCTCATGGGCACGGGGATTAGTCGATGCCCGTATGGATCCGGATACCCCCGGAACGTGTGTGTGAGTTAAAATGCCGTTCAAAAAAAAGTATATTGATGAATACAAACGACTTGTGTCTTTGGACACTAAAGTTAGAGTGATCATTGTTCTCTCCCTTCCTAATGAAGTTTATCATTCTTTGGTAAATTTTCTGACCACCCAAGAAATGTGGTTAACACTGTGTGTTTTCTATGAACAAACATATGAAGTTAAGAAAAGTAAAAGATTACTCTTGTAAGAAGATAGGAACTCTTTTCTTATGAGAAAGGAGAATCTCTCTCTCTCTCTCCTCTCTCTCCTCTCTCTCTAAATCTTTTACAAACCTCAATTAGTACAACCATCAAACAACTAATTATAGGGTGTTTGGGATTCCATTTTGAAACTCCTTTTTAACTTATTGACTTCTTCAAGAAGTCAATAAGTTAAAAAGCCTGTTTGGCAAATACAAAAGTCCTTTTGAAACTCCATTTGGAGAAGGAAGCAAAATGGAGTTTTCATAAGTAACAAAAACCTGACTTATTGACTTATTTCATTCACCATCTCACACAATCTCAATAAGCTAATCCAAACACCATTCTAAAAATTCCTTTTCCCCACCACTATAAGTCAATAAGGACTTTTGGTAAAAAGCACTTTTGAACTCAAAATGAAATCCCAAACACCCTCTTAATACATAACCAAGTAATACAAACCTGTAAAAACCAGCTAAATGTAAAAGAAACTGTAAAAACCGCTTCCATTTTTTATTTCATAGACGAAACAACAAATGTGAAAACCATACTCGTGAGAACCAACAAAAACACCATCTAAGCACTTTGAAATAATTAAGCTACGATTTATATTGTTTTACATGTTCTGTTCTTGCATGAGAGTGTGAATTTTTGGTTCATGTATAGAATGTAATTTTGCATTTCTTTTACACTTAAGACTTTGCATGACGCTTCATCTCTATATAAGAGCACCGTATAAATATTGCAAATTCATATGTGTTGTTTCATCTATGAAACAAATGCTTACAAACTAGTTTTTAACTTTTTGACAATTTTTATTTGATTATATATATATATTAGGGATGGCAAAAAAACGAAAACAATGGTTAAAGACTGACAACTGAAATTTTTTGGGTTGGGTTTGCGGACTGCTTATTGGGGAATAATGTTTTTATTCACTTTGAATAATGCATAATATTCGGTCTAAATAATCTTGTATTATTCAAACTGAATATGCTACGTGGCATGCTCTCGGTTGTCCTAACGTTCGCAATGAAAGTTCAAATGAAAACCGATTTTCTGTTGTGAACATGGGGACAAAGAAGAGTTTGACATGTGTCTCACACCTTCATAGGTTATTCTTCATGAATGTTGTATCATTTATCATTAATAATAAATAACTTAACTTAGATTGTGTTCGTGTATTAGTCATTATGAACGTTCATCTTTATTATAGGATACGTGTCGGGTTCTCTGCCACCCGATTTACAACCAAAATAGGCTTGCAGTTGAACGTTTCTCATATATGTGTAGGGTCAGGTTCAAAATGTGAACTCAATTTTGGTTGTGAACGTCAGGACGAATCTCAACTACACATCTTTGGTTATGGTGGACGCGATTCATGGGAGGATAGAGATTATTAAAGGGAGAGGACCCCTCAAAACCGTCTCTATACGAGCCTTGCGCAAAGGCATGCCACCACGGTTGGTGGCTGACATAGCAAGTCTTTTAGAGCAATCTATTTTAAATTATGTGATTAAACTTCGACCCTAGTCACCAAAATTTCTAGATCCGCCACTGTGTGTATATGTATATATGTTTTTATATATTTATCTAAAACATACGAACCACAATCGAAACTAGCTACTACCCGAGGAAAGAACATTTATATTTTGAAGAAAAAATATATTTTTCCATTTTTTCACATGTGCATACAATAAAATGGAGATATCTCCATAATCGCCTATGAAAGAGACAATACACAATCTCCATGTGGAAAAATATCAACAAATTTAAGATGATATTTTTGTGTAGATATTTTCATCATCACCTTTTAGTATCTTTTCATGATTCCCTCTTCACAAATCTTCCCTGTAAAAAACAAAAACAAAATGTCATGTACGTGTATGTATATATAGGCCATATGTATAGATTTAGTATATATCCGTATTAAAATACACATTTTGAACATCGTTTATCAAATTTTAAGCATATACTACATAAGTACATATTAGTAACGTGCAACCTTGAGTCTTGGTCTATTATCAGCATTGAGCTTTCGAACATGATATCTTATCTTTCTAGAAAATAGTCTGTTCTGACGCTTCTTTCTGTATCTGAGAACACTTGCTTCTCTTTTTGTTTTGGCTTCTTCCATCACCGGCACCTCTCCCCTCTAAAACATTCAGAACTTTTGTTAGTTTCAGTATTATACGTATTGTTGATTTTATACGACATATTCAATATGAAAAAGATCATAAATAGTTATTGGCAAAAGTTTGAACAACAAACGTTATGAAATGCATTTTGTTAAGAAATAGACCTTACTTTGTCACTATAACACCAAAAAGGAGACACCTTACTTAAAGAAATTCATAGTAAAAGGCAAATGAAATTGAAAAATGTAGCAACTGACATAACCATCGTTGCAGGTTGAAACAGCAAAATCATCTGTCCAACAAGGACCACGGTTGGACCATGCATCCATAACTTCTTGGTAATTCAAACTCAAATTCAAACACAAATTCTTCTCTTTATCTTCTTGACCATCTTCATCTTCATCGTCTTCCCAAATCCCACAATTTTCTCCTTTTATGTTTCCAATAAAATTGACCATATTACCCTCTCGATTCTCGTACTTGTCACCCGAATCCTGATCCTCTTCATTGATTGAGAATTCATCCCATTCCATGAAAGAATCCCAATTGAGTTCCTCATATTTTGTACTCGTAACACTTTCTAGTTGATTCCCTTCACCTTTGATTTCCAAAATGCCCTTGAAATCAGATAGATTATCATCGTTGCTTTCGAAAATTCGGCGATTACCGAGTCTGGGACTATTTGTTCTTCTCTCTTTGGAGATTTTAACACAAAATTTTGCCCCATTTTTTGATGTGTGTGTGTGTGTTTGGATATTCTTGAGCTATGATATGCATGAGAGTTGTGGTTGGTCTTTTTGTTGGCTGACATGGCCTTATCTTCCTCTTATTGGCCAGATATATATCCAATGTGGCAGTTGTGAATAATTAATGTAAGGCCACAAATAATTATGGGTATAACTTCCAAGGATTTTGGATCAAATTCACAACTTATGTAGAATGCATTGTTTTTTTTTTTTTGGTTTCAAAAGTTTTAATATAGAGTTGTAGTTGAAGAAGTTTCAAAAAGTTATAAATCAATTTATAAATTTTGTTCTCTTTCTTTATTAGACAATTAGTTGGTTTTTATAAAATCAGATTTTATAAATAGTCCACTAAAATTTGTATATATTTTTGACGTACTATAAATTCAATCTTGTTGTAATGATTAATAAACTTTCTTTTTACTATGTTTTCAATTACATTGTTTGTTAATGTGTATTAAGATGATGAACTTATATAATACTTAGAGTTAAATGCAAATTTGGTCCTTGTGGTTTACAAAAAATAATGACTAAAGTCCCTCTAATGAATTTTTAACTAACAAGGTCCTTGTATTTTTGTTTTTTATAACACATATGGTCCTTCTTATAAATAATATTAATAAAAGTTAGAATTAAGAAAGGGTAATTTTGTCCATTCACCTTTTTATTCCTTTAATTTTAATCTATAACATATTTGGTCCCTTTTTTATTAATATAATAATTCAATTTAATTTGGTTTCTTTTTAATATATTATACTATATTACTATTTTTATGTTAAAACATATGTATATATTCTTTTATATTGAATATATAAATTTTAATACCCCCTAACCTAAGTATATCAATTACTTTACAAACTATACAAATACATTTTATATTTTCATGTTAGTTTTACCATAAGTTTGAAACAAATTGCAATTTATGATTGATTTCGAGTTATATTATTGAAAAAGATCCATCAAGTAAAAATGAAAATTGTTTTATTTTTTTTATTATCATCTTGAATGTGAGAATTATGAAACTCTTACCTCTTATATAAATATTATGCACTGCAAAAATTAATTTGAACAATCCAAATTATATAAGGAACTCCTTTTTTTAAGATTATTAAGTGTGTTATATATATGGATATGTGTCAACCTGATAAGTCTAATTGAAATGATAAGTAAATATTGTTTTTTTTTAAGATTAATAAATTAGTGAGATTTATTTAATAAAAGGACACGTGTCAATAAAAAAGCTTAAATGAACTAATAACGTATATGCGTCCAGATACATATTTAGGCAAGGAAAAAACTCAAACGAGCTCACCAGACAAGGACACATGTCATCTAGTTACTTATTTATTATATATAGATTATTAGAGGATGAAATAATTTGAAAATACACAAAGCCTAATACATGATTTGTGAGGAAAACATATTAATTTTATCTAATTACGTGGATGATTTATATTTATATTTTTATCCGATGGATCTCTTTTTAATAATATAACTCGAAATTAACCATAAATTGCAATTTGCTTCAAATGGATAATAAAACTAACATGAAAATATAAAATATATTTGTATAACTTGTAAAGTAAATTGATATAATCAGAGGTGGTATTAAAATTTATTTATTCAATATAAAAGAATATATTCATGTTTTTAACATAAAAATATTAATATAGTATAATATATTAAAAAGAGACTAAATAATTTTAAATTATTATATTAATCAAATAGGGACCAAATATGTTATAAACTAAGGTTAATGAAATAGGAAAAGTGAATGGACAAAATTACCCTTTCATAATTTTAATTTTTTAAATATTATTTATAAGAAGGACCAAATGTGTTATAAAAAACAAAAATATAAGGACCTTGTTAGTTAAAAATTCTTTAGAGGGACCTTAGTCATTAATTTTTATAAACCACAAGGACCAAGTTTGCATTTAACTCTAATACTTATATATTATAATTATACATGTTCAAATAGTTAAGAATTAGTTGTTGAACTTGAATGTAATTGTTTAAGAGATTTTGAGTGTAGATACTTTATTTTAGAAAAAGTTTTAATATAATTCTTGAAAATGCTCTCACTTACTACAACTTTTTTTAATTATTCTTTTTAAATGTTATACTAATAGATATTATTAATGGTTAATAAAATATAAGCATTCATGTTGACAAGTTGTACCATGTATTTCATGACATTAATGGGCTTCCAAGAATCATGGTTGTGAGCCCAAATTCTTCCTCAGTTTGGGCTAAAACTGTAGCATGACCCAAAAAAGTTGTAATCCCATGTTTCTTTAACCCATTTTAGCAGTTGGGTTTTAACCCAAAATTGCCAAGGATTAGTCTGGACCCAATGTGGTCTGGGATACCTCTTCGAAAAAAAATTATCTTTTCTTTAATTAAAAATTGTAGTAATGAACTGTCATTTTTACAGAAGAAGTAATTAATAAATTTATAAAAAATGGTATATAAAAAATCTGAAGGTCTTATTGCAAAATTTCAAGACAATGTTAGATTATGTTTTTAAAGGTGCTGTAAGACAACACAAGAATATATAAGAATGTAAAGCAAATGCTTAAACATTTATTGTATAAAAAAGAATCATTATGGACATCTTTTAACTTCAAATTGCAACCATATGCCGATAGCAATGGTCGAGGGAAAACAAAGTATTCGTAAAAGTTTTAAAATCCCTTTACGACTCTAATAATATTTTATCAGATGTATATTAATTCACGACAATTTGTAAGTATCATAATCATTAATAATTGCAACAAAATTAAAACAATGCGTAGTCCTAGGTAAATGGATGAAAATAAAAGAAAATGTAACAAAGAAACTTGTCTATCCTGCCATAAGGTAAATCAGCAATGGCTCCTGTAATAGCCTACTTTGCGGAAATAGTAAAATATGACATAAAATAATCTCATAGAATCCGGGCTACAAAATTTTGGGTCTAAGCCCGTTACATCAACCGAATTAATAGTACTGGACTGGAAACAACTGAGAATTTCTAAACAGAAGAAACTAAGGTCATCTACATATGACTCCCTATCAAGTAGGCATCACACCTTGCACTTTTCCTTTACCTGCTACCCGCCTCCGTGAAAATGGTTTAGGGGCTGTTTGTTTGCATCTTAATGGTGTCATTCAGAGGTGTCCTCTTAATCGTACAGAGGAAGGTCTTGTTTGGCAAAAAAATTAAAGCCTCTTAACCATGACATTTACCTCTGAGCGATTCTTTACCTAGACCTATGCATAATGGTGCAGAGGTGCTACTCTTCCATATTTGCCCCTCCATCTATGGCCTCCTTCATACACCTCCACTCTTTCTTCTCATCTACACGATCCCGACCAGAGCTGCCCACGTCGTTCTCCGAGGATTCAACCCCACCACCGTCCCTTCACAGTCGCCGTTGCCGCCGTCCTTTCCCATCGACCCCCTCCGCCATCCCTTCTCTTGCTTTCTCATCACCTCCATCTGTTCCTCGTGGTTTTTCCGGCGACGTCTGTTCCTCGTGGTTTTTCCGGCGACATCTATTCTTCGTCGTTTCTCCGACGACAATCTGAGATACATAAATCGATTTTAATGGGTGAAATGGATTGTTTCAATAGATCTAAAATCAAAATTTTCAACAAATTTGAAACGATTGTTTAAACATATTGGTGGAATCAATTATTTAAACAAATGGGTGAAATCGATTTCTCCAGATCTGTTGGTTTTGGTATTGTTTCAAAATCGAAATCAGATTATTGTTACATTTTATGGTTTTTTGTAATAGGTGAATCAATTTCTTCACATCTTGCTGTTTGATTTTATCCTCGGGAGGGGTGCTATTCAATTTTAGAAAATTAGAAAAATAGGAAAGAATTGGCTTTGTGAATAGTGAATCATTTGCATGTTAAAAGATTCCTTTAATTTTTTGTATTATATGTTTAATAAAGTTCTTTTTTTCTTCTTCAAAATTTGTTTTGTATTATTCAATTTCAAGGATGGATTGGTTTCAGTTTCATAGTATATAACTTGACATGATTTCGAATTAAATAATATAGAGGGTAAATTGGTAATTTGTTGTCATTCAGAGTCTTCATTCAGAATGGTTACCAAATAAGCATATTTCATTCTACACTATATCATACAGAGCCTCTCAACCATTCTTACCTCTCGACCATCCAGCACCAAACCATTCAGCAACTGCCAAACAACCCTTAGTTTTGAAAATGGGGTTAGACCAAAGGACTAGTGAGTCCCCTAAAAACCGTCGGTTTCTTTCCTCCAAAGTTTCTCGTAGTTTATAAACAAAGCATTCTAAATAATTAAATAAATAAGTGATTCGTGCTCACACTCGCAACACATGTACCAGCTCTCGCCAAGGTATGGGCCACGCACACCTGTGACATCGATGGGCTCACACCTTCTCGATTACGGGTCACACCTCCCCGGTTGGCCAGTACATGCACCATCATAGGCGGAGCCACATCATCACAAGGGTTAGCGGTTGCTAACCCTCCAATTTTTAAAATTCTCCTATATACTACCTCAGTACCTAGTAACATATGATAAATGATTTATGGTTTAGAAAAAGAAAAAAAAAACTTACTTTAGCATTAATTTAGTTACAGGCTTACAGCTAGCCCCCAACTTCTTATTGGGCTTTCTTTTTTTTTTTTTTTTTACATTCTCACATTTTCATTGTCATTTGTCAATAATTTTTTGTTTGTGTATTGTCATGATTAGAACAAACCTTGTCATCAAATGAAAAATATAAAAGTTTTGAAATTTGAATCTCAATTTTAAAAATTGGTTTTCTAAAAGATAGGATAAAATTGGTTTCATTTTGATATAATTCATTTTTTTATTGAAAAATGTTAATTTAAGTTGGGTTTTAATAGAAATATGTTATTAAGTGTTAATTGTTAATCGAATAGTTATCTAATTAATTATTTAATTGGTTTGATTATTTAACTTATTCATTTTTATATAGGAGTGTATATTGCTACATGTTTTTGTCAAGTCGTTTATTTTAGATTTTTTTTAATATTTAGTTGAGTTTAACATTAATAAATATTTAACAAAGAGAAAACAAGAGGTGATTTGTCATTTATGATGGTTAAGAATAATTTTATTAACATTTAACTATCGCATATTTGTTTAGGTAGATAATCTAGACATCATAGATAAGTTTGAGAGAATGAAAACTCGTCAAAGTCACTATTAAAACTTTATATTACTTCTTTTTAGTTTATCTTATTCATAATTGACGCTCCCCCTACATTAAAAGTCTGGCTCCGCCCCTGTGCACCATGCCATGCAATGCTCGCAAACTCACAACATACAAGGCACAATGAATATCAATGCATGTTCGTAAATGAAAACTACCATTCCAACGTTATAAAATAAACTCATGCAATGCAATATAAATAAACCAAAGCGTTATAAAATCATCATTTATAATCTGTCAAAGTGAGAGAAACTCACATGCTCACAATAAACCTAGCTACCTTGAACTGATCTCGCTGCTCACCTACAGTTGACCCAAGGATACAATATGTGAGCTTAAAGTCTAATAAGCATTATACCCGAAAATAAGAATTACCGTGCTTGCTAATCCCAAAAATCACATTTTTATAGGGTCTCTCGGGACCTAATACCATTGGATCCGATACCATAGGATCCGACACCATAGGATACGATACTATAAGATCCAACACCATAGAATTCAATGCCCTCTATTGGGATCCTAGCTTTCGATTACGATTTAAGTTAAGATTTTCCTTAAATTAATCGATCTCATCCATTTTAAGCCTACAAACAAATTAATAAATCAATTGGTTGATCAAACGATTGATTGTCTAACCTCCATCATGTTTCAACTTACCGATTTCAAACTTAACCCATAACCAAGGCTTAAGTTGGTACTTTCCCTATTCTAAACTAGAAATGGCAAACTTAATCAGATGTAGATTAGAAATCCTTACCAGTTGATGACCTTTGTTGAGAATCCAAATCATATTTTTGAATGAATCTCCTCCCTGCTTGCCTTCTGTAACACCCGTAATTTCGGTGTAATAACGACTCTTTGATAAAATATTGAATTTAGAATCTTAGATCAAATCGTGCATTTTATGGTTTAGTATGTTAGAGAATCCAATTACGAGTCCAACGGTTCTTTCGGAATCGAAATCGGAGCTATAACGAAGAAGTTATGACCAAAACAGTTTTCGTCCTGAAAAGTGCAGCATGCTAGCGGCCGCTAAGGTTTTGGTCTAGCGGCCGCTAGAGTAAAAATTTTTCTTGGTTCTGTTGCCTCACAAAATTAGTTAGCGACCGCTAGGGGAGCTAGCGGCCGCTAGAGTAAAAGCCTAGCGGCCGCTAGCCACTGTCGGGTTAAATAACCTCTTTCTTCATTTTAACCTAACTTTCTCATCCCAACTCCGTTTTCTCTGGTTCAAATTGCGATTTTCTCCATTTTTAAAGCTCTTCAAGATCCCATTGATGGTTTGATACTCAAGATAACAAGACTTGAAAGCTAGATCTCCTCCACCTTCATCTTCTCCACCTCTCAAAACCCCAAACCTCCATTGTTGGATCTTGGTGCTTCTCCATCCTAGGGTTTGTTCGAGATCCGGCTAGGTAAACTTATCTAAACCATTTTTGGGTTGGTTAATCTACATATAGAGGTTATGAAACTAACCTAGGGTTCGATTTACTTGATTTTAGGTTTGTGCTCATTATTTGACCTAATTTTGGAATTGGGGGTTTTGACACAAAACCCTAAGGTGAGTTGCTAAAACTATTTTGTTAAAACTGAGAGCACATCATTTTGATGAAGTCTATTCCTTGCTTATTATGTGGATATATGTGAATTTGGTATAGATTACTTCTCATGTTTAGTTGAGGATACTCATGAATGTATAAAGTGCTATACTAGTATGAATGACTTGGATGGTGTTACCCCTTATATGAGATGAAAGTACCGTATGCTATTTCGTATGTGTTAAACCTACGGTTGTATGATAAATGTATTTATACGAAATGCACTACATGATACATGACTTGGGATTATGTAAGAATGGAATTGATATCCGAAATGGGGCATACCCGAAATGATACAAAGGGCTTGAGACCCTCGATACATACCTCTGAAATGATGCTATGCTAAATTCAGTGTCGAGGTTTTGTATGTGATTAATATGGACTAGATGCTATGCTAAATTCAGTATCTAGGTCTTGTGTGGAAATGATATGGACGTGACGCGATGCTAAATTCCGTCTCACGATCCTAAATGATAATAACATGGACGAACCAACGCAATGTGTCCACACCAAACAGTCTTGGGAGGTTCTGAAATAGGAATGCCCCTATGTCGCCGGCCCTCGGGTTGCTCCTTGGTGCGCGGGCCTCGGATGATGTTGCCATGCTAAATTCGGGACATCGAGGTGTTTGGAATTAGTGAATGTCGGGGCATTGGTTGGTGGAGGTGGGTCGCGCCCACTGTTTCCGCAGATAAAAATAATAAACCGGTTTAACATGCTATTTTGTGCTGCTAGTGTGGTCTTGTATATCTCGCATGTATTATTACATTCTTCATGTATGGGATTATTTGTACAACTCACTAGGCTCCTTTAGCCTAACACTTGTTTGGTGTCGATGTGTCTCTCAGGTGCTAGGGACGCGGTTCCCAAGTAGGAGCCGGAATTAAAGAGTGAGCTTTGGGGGACGAGTGAGGAGTCCGGTCTTTAGACCGCGCGCACATTGATAGAACTGACAACCCTTTTGTAGTCTTTTTCCTAGATAGGAATTAGACTAGACGGTTGTCGTACTCTTTAATTCGAATTACAAACATTGTAAATTATACACTATTTATACCCCTGTTTTTGGGATGAGCTCACGCCTTGGCGTACTTTGTATACCACCTTTTGTGCAATTGAAAGTTTTTGTTCGCCCTAATTTTTAGGGCGTTACAAGTTGGTATCAGAGCTTTAGTTTAAGCGAACTAGGTGATCACTGTAGTATGCCTAGACTTAAACTTAGCAAACTAGTAAATACGATACATACCTTGGGTAGAACCTTAGGTGGGGAGAGCAATAGGTTTGCGAATTCACGTTTATTCAAAGTTGTGGTGATGGTAACGAGGATGCTTATGTATGATTAGTTCATAAATCACCTAGCTACTGATCTATGAATGCGTTGTACGCGAGTGTTTGAGTAACTGTTATTATGATGATGATAAATGTTGAAGTTCGTAAGTACTCTATTCTTATCCTATTCTCGTGCATTTGTTATGACAGATCAATATGGCGAACACCCGTAGTCAGACGGGCGCCGCGAGAGGACCACCCGACCAAACCGCTTCGACCGCCGACCAACATGTTCGGGTCGAGACGGTTGAGAGCCCACCGAGGCTCCAAGTCCTAGGTGGGGGACCGGAGCACGTACCAAGGGTCAATCTCGAGGATCCAAATCCGGTCCTAACCGAGGTGACCCCGGAGATGAGGATGTTTGACAACGTCATGAAGGCCGTGAACGAGGCCATGAGCAAGCAACAAGAGTCCTTCATGAAAATGTTGGAGGATCGTGACACTAGCAACCGTCGTCATGAGACGGTGGGAGAGAACGCCGCTACGGCGTCGGGAGATGCGGAGGTGGTGGTGGTCACCGAGGAGACCCGAGTCACGGGAGATAAGGACAAAGAGAAAGGGAAAACTAAGGGGTGCTCCTACAAGAACTTCTTGGGGTGTAAACCGCCGGAGTTCCGGGGGTGTACCGACCCGGTCGTTTGCTTAAATTGGCTCCGTGAGATGGAGATGGCCTTTGAGGCTAGCGAATGCGACTCTTCCCAACGAGTCAAATTCGCATCCCACCTTCTTAAGGGCGAGGCCCTCACATGGTGGAACTTGACCCGCTCTTCCCTCACGCCGGAGGTATATGCTAGGCTCTCATGGGCCGAATTCAAGAAGAAGATGCTTGAAAAATATTGTAGCGAGCGAGCCCTCGACAAGATCGAGGATGAATTCCGGGCAATGAAGAAAGGCAACAACCCCATTTCCTTTTACGCAAAGGACTTTTTGGAGAAGCTCGGGATGGTGGAGCACTTGGCTCCCGATGAGAAGTCAAAGATCAAGGCCTACTCTCGTGGGTTACCGGCCGAGATGAGATCGGCGGTGAGGATCGCAAGGGTCACCACCCTACATGAGGCGATCGAAGAGTCTTTGCGGATCGAGGATGACATCACCCAAGCCCGGGTAGAAGGTTACCAAGCCGGGCAAAAGAGGAAGTTTGAGGAGGCCGCCTTGTCGGCTCGACCGAGCAAGACCTTTCAAGAGGTGAGGCGAGGTGGAAACCGGAATGAGGCAAAATGGTGCAACCGGTGCCGAAGCAAGCATCATGGACCGTGCCGCCGTGATTTGCCGGAGAACCCCACTACTTGTGGGAAGTGCGGGAGGAGGGGCCATGTGGCCCGAGATTGTGTGGCCCGGGTGGCGGTGTGCTACGATTGCAAGGAGCCGGGGCATTATCGGGATGCTTGCCCGAAATTCAAGAAGCCGACTACCGGGGGTTCGAGCGGTTCCGTTGCAAGAGGTGAAGTCCCGCCGAAGGTGACTAGCCGAGCCTTTCAGATGACGGCTACGGAGGCGAGAGAGGCATCCGATCTTGTATCGGGTACGTTTCTCGTTAACTCCATACCTGCACTTGTTCTTTTCGATACGGGTGCCGAACGCTCTTTTGTACATGACACTTTAGCTAGGAAATTCACTATGCCTACCACTCCATTATCTGATGCGTTAGTAGTAGAAGTAGCGGGCGGATTTCTTGTGACCGTTCGAGATTGCTTCGAGGGGTGCACCATAGAGTTAGATGGAGAACCTTTCTCCGCGACCCTTATACCTATGAATGTCGGTAGTTTCGACGTAGTGCTAGGGATCGATTGGTTGCGCGCACACGACGCCAACATAGGATGCGGCAAGAAGATGGTCACGTTACCGGCGCCTAGCGGAAAGTTGATTACCGTGTACGGGGATAACAAGTAGGGCACCTACACGACCATCTCGATGGTTAAGGCAAGAAAGTGCCTAGCCAAGGGATGCACCTCCTATCTGGCTTACGTTGTTGATACGAAGTTGGAAAAGAAAGAGATAGCCGATGTGGACGTGGTGCGGGAATTTCCGGACGTCTTTCCAGAGGATTTGCCCGGGTTACCACCGGAACGCCAAGTGGAGTTTCACATTGACCTTACACCGGGAGCGGCTCCGATAGCGCGCGCTCCGTACCGATTGGCTCCGACCGAGATGAAGGAGATGATGACGCAATTGCAAGAACTCTCCGAGAAGGGGTTTTATTCGACCGAGTTCGTCACCATGGGGAGCGCCGGTTCTTTTCGTCAAAAAGAAGGACGGCTCCATGAGAATGTGCATCGATTATCGTGAACTAAACAAGAGGACGGTAAAGAACAAATACCCCTTGCCTCGGATCGACGACCTCTTCGATCAACTTCAAGGTGCCGGGTGCTTCTCGAAGATCGACCTACGATCCGGATATCACCAAGTTCGGGTGAAGGAGGACGATGTGCCTAAGACGGCCTTCCGAACGAGATACGGGCACTACGAGTTCTTGGTAATGCCGTTCGGTTTAACCAACGCACCGGCGGTATTCATGGACTTAATGAACCGAGTGTGTAGACCATTCTTAGATAAGTCGATCATAGTTTTTATCGACGATATCTTGGTCTATTCCAAAGATGAGGCCGAGCATAAACGACACTTACGAGAAGTGTTGAACGTGCTTAGAAACGAGAAATTGTACGCCAAGTTTTCAAAGTGCGAATTTTGGCTCCACGAGGTACAATTCCTAGGCCATGTGGTGTCGCGAGACGGGATCAAAGTGGATCCGGCGAAGATCGAGGCCATGATGAGTTGGAAGTCGCCAACGAACCCGTCAGAAATAAGAAGCTTCTTAGGCTTAGCGGGTTACTACCGGAGGTTTATCTAAGACTTCTCGAAGATTGCATCGTCTCTCACTGTGTTAACAAAGAAGAACGCCAAATTCCTATGGACCGACAAGCAAGAGGAGGCTTTTCAGACGCTCAAGAAGAAGTTATGCCAAGCGCCAATTCTGTCGTTACCAGACGGGACGGAAGACTTCGTGGTCTATAGCGACGCATCCAAAATGGGACTCGGGTGTGTACTCATGCAAAGAGGCAAGGTGATCTCCTACGCCTCCCGCCAATTGAAGGATCACGAAAGAAATTACCCGGTGCACGACTTGGAATTAGCAGCGGTGGTGTTTGCTTTGAAATTGTGGCGACACTACCTTTACGGGACCAAGTGTACGCTATACACCGATCACAAGAGTCTCCAACACATCTTCAATCAAAAGGAGCTCAACATGCGGCAAAGGAGATGGCTCGAGCTACTAAAGGACTACGATTGCGAGTTATTGTACCACCCCGGTAAGGCGAACGTGGTCGCCGACGCCTTGAGCCGTAAGAACTATGGTGATAGCGTTGGTGTGACCCTTAACCGGATTAGTGTGGTGTCAAGCCTGATGGAAAGGATCAAGACGAGTCAAACGGAAGCTCTTCGAGAAGAAAACCTCAAGAGTGAAGTGATGGTGAAGCAAAAAGAATTGTTGACCGAAGATAGCCGCGGGCTTAAATTGTTTCAAGGCCGAATTTGGGTACCGAAACTTGGTGGCAACCGGGAGTTACTTTTGGACGATGCACACAAGTCCAAGTATTCCATACACCCCAGGAGCACCAAAATGTACCGAGACTTGAAAATGAACTATTGGTGGCCGGTTATGAAACTCGACGTGGCTAGTTACGTCGAGAAGTGTGTCACGTGTCTACAAGTCAAGGCAGAACACCAAAAGCCTTACGGTAATTTGCAACCCTTGGAGATTCCGGAATGGAAATGGGAGCATGTCACAATGGATTTTGTGACTAAATTACCGAGGATCTTGAGGGGTCACGACACAATTTGGGTGATTGTTGACCGACTCACGAAGAGTGCACACTTCCTCGAGATGCGAGAGACCCTACCCATGGACAAATTGGCCAAGCTCTACATAAACGAAGTAGTGAGGAGGCATGGTGTACCTCTATCTATTGTTTCGGATAGAGATAGCCGTTTCACTTCTCAGTTTTGGCATGGATTGCAAGAAGGCTTGGGTACGAAACTCAAGTTGAGCACCGCTTACCACCCTCAAACCGACGGGCAAAGCGAACGAACGATACAAACGTTAGAAGACATGTTGCGGTCATGCGTTATCGACTTTGGTGGGAATTGGGATACACACCTACCATTAGTGGAGTTTGCATACAACAACAGTTTTCACTCTAGCATTGGAATGGCACCGTTCGAGGCATTGTATGGACGAAAGTGTAGAACACCGACGTGTTGGTTGGAAGCGGGTGAGAAGCAATTCGCGGGACCCGAGATCATACAAGAGACGGCGGACAAAGTGAAGGGTATCCGCGAACGCTTGAAAGCCGCCCAAGATCGCCAAAAGAGTTACGCCGACAAGAAACGACGCCCCATAGACTTTTAAGTGGGAGAACGCGTGATGTTGAAAGTGTCTCCTTGGAAGGGTATCATACGGTTCGGAAAGCGGGGGAAGCTTAGCCCGCGTTTCCTAGGGCCGTTTACCATTTTGGAAAAGGTTGGACAACAAGCTTATCGGTTAGAGCTACCGCCCGAGATGGATGGGATACATCCCACCTTTCACGTCTGTTACTTGCGGAAATGCCTAGCCGAAGAAGAAAGCGTCATTCCCATATCGGAAATTCGAGTGGACACCGGTAACCGATGTATCGAAGAGCCAGAAGCGATCTTAGAAAGTAAGACGAAGAAGCTACGCCATAAAGAGGTGACAATGGTCAAAGTCCAATGGAAGCACCACCGAGGTGCTAATGTCACGTGGGAGGCCGAGGAGGACATGAAACGGAGATACCCGCAGTTGTTTGCGTAGGTATAGCGAATTTCGGGGACGAAATTTTATCTAGGTGGGGAGGATTGTAACACCCGTAATTTCGGTGTAATAACGACTCTTTGATAAAATATTGAATTTAGAATCTTAGATCAAATCGTGCATTTTATGGTTTAGTATGTTAGAGAATCCAATTACGAGTCCAACGGTTCTTTCGGAATCGAAATCGGAGCTATAACGAAGAAGTTATGACCAAAACAGTTTTCGTCCTGAAAAGTGCAGCATGCTAGCGGCCGCTAAGGTTTTGGTCTAGCGGCCGCTAGAGTAAAAATTTTTCTTGGTTCTGTTGCCTCACAAAATTAGTTAGCGACCGCTAGGGGAGCTAGCGGCCGCTAGAGTAAAAGCCTAGCGGCCGCTAGCCACTGTCGGGTTAAATAACCTCTTTCTTCATTTTAACCTAACTTTCTCATCCCAACTCCGTTTTCTCTGGTTCAAATTGCGATTTTCTCCATTTTTAAAGCTCTTCAAGATCCCATTGATGGTTTGATACTCAAGATAACAAGACTTGAAAGCTAGATCTCCTCCACCTTCATCTTCTCCACCTCTCAAAACCCCAAACCTCCATTGTTGGATCTTGGTGCTTCTCCATCCTAGGGTTTGTTCGAGATCCGGCTAGGTAAACTTATCTAAACCATTTTTGGGTTGGTTAATCTACATATAGAGGTTATGAAACTAACCTAGGGTTCGATTTACTTGATTTTAGGTTTGTGCTCATTATTTGACCTAATTTTGGAATTGGGGGTTTTGACACAAAACCCTAAGGTGAGTTGCTAAAACTATTTTGTTAAAACTGAGAGCACATCATTTTGATGAAGTCTATTCCTTGCTTATTATGTGGATATATGTGAATTTGGTATAGATTACTTCTCATGTTTAGTTGAGGATACTCATGAATGTATAAAGTGCTATACTAGTATGAATGACTTGGATGGTGTTACCCCTTATATGAGATGAAAGTACCGTATGCTATTTCGTATGTGTTAAACCTACGGTTGTATGATAAATGTATTTATACGAAATGCACTACATGATACATGACTTGGGATTATGTAAGAATGGAATTGATATCCGAAATGGGGCATACCCGAAATGATACAAAGGGCTTGAGACCCTCGATACATACCTCTGAAATGATGCTATGCTAAATTCAGTGTCGAGGTTTTGTATGTGATTAATATGGACTAGATGCTATGCTAAATTCAGTATCTAGGTCTTGTGTGGAAATGATATGGACGTGACGCGATGCTAAATTCCGTCTCACGATCCTAAATGATAATAACATGGACGAACCAACGCAATGTGTCCACACCAAACAGTCTTGGGAGGTTCTGAAATAGGAATGCCCCTATGTCGCCGGCCCTCGGGTTGCTCCTTGGTGCGCGGGCCTCGGATGATGTTGCCATGCTAAATTCGGGACATCGAGGTGTTTGGAATTAGTGAATGTCGGGGCATTGGTTGGTGGAGGTGGGTCGCGCCCACTGTTTCTGCAGATAAAAATAATAAACCGGTTTAACATGCTATTTTGTGCTGCTAGTGTGGTCTTGTATATCTCGCATGTATTATTACATTCTTCATGTATGGGATTATTTGTACAACTCACTAGGCTCCTTTAGCCTAACACTTGTTTGGTGTCGATGTGTCTCTCAGGTGCTAGGGACGCGGTTCCCAAGTAGGAGCCGGAATTAAAGAGTGAGCTTTGGGGGACGAGTGAGGAGTCCGGTCTTTAGACCGCGCGCACATTGATAGAACTGACAACCCTTTTGTAGTCTTTTTCCTAGATAGGAATTAGACTAGACGGTTGTCGTACTCTTTAATTCGAATTACAAACATTGTAAATTATACACTATTTATACCCCTGTTTTTGGGATGAGCTCACGCCTTGGCGTACTTTGTATACCACCTTTTGTGCAATTGAAAGTTTTTGTTCGCCCTAATTTTTAGGGCGTTACACCTTCTTCCTTTATTGATTCTTTTTCTTCTTAGTCGCGCGCACACACACACTGACAACTTTGAGATTTTACCGTAAAATGGCAAAATGATTGAGACAATGATGCATTTATACTTGGGCTCAAGCCCAACTTACAATATTTACACTAACAACCCAATTTTAAAATATTAAACCCTATCCTAACCCCAATTTACCAATAAGGTTTTAGGCTATTACAACTCCTCCAATACCAAAAAAAAATAGTGCATCATTCGCATACTGGTGACAACTTTAAATAGGTCATTTCTCTAGTTATGTAGATCATAGAGTAATGGAGTACGGTGAAATTTATGTAGATAGAGTCAATTCTCGCTGATTCTAGATTTTAATCAAGGTAAAGTTACAATTTTATTCGAAAGGGCTTTTTGGGACCTAGCCTAAGGATGAGTAAGCTTGGTCTTGCTCATCTCTAGTATGAACCCTAACATATTGGAAAATGAAAGTTTGAACCTTAAAATATTTGTAGAATGAAAGCATGGTCCTTAAATATTGATTTCAGAAGCACGAAAGAAAACAAAGTTACAATATACATCTTGGCTTCACCCCATCCCAAAGAGTGAGAATAATGTGTTAAACATAAACGATGAGTACATATTTTGTGTTGTCTAGTTACATATAAGTGTTCAACTTTAAGTTGGTATTTGATCATATATTGATCATTGTTGTAACAACCCAAACTTGCGGAAATAAAACTATCATAAATATTCAAAACTTCCAAAAATACGGATTACAGAATTCCGTGTTAAACGCATATAACATCATTCAATATAAGACATAATATCTAGCAACTGAGAATTAAGGAACTGATGTAGAAACAGGTTTTTATTTCAAAGTATCTATCAAAGTGAGAGAAACTCACATGCTCACGAATCCTCAACTAGCAAATTTGAACTTCTCAACGACACACCTACATAGTAAGAGGTATTATTAACTCTCAAAGAATCTAACTCCTTGAACCAACGTTCTTAATCCCAAATGCCCAATCCTAACACGAAAATATTCCTATCGGATCCAGTCGGGATCTAGTCGAACCCAGTCAAGTCAGGTCTGACAATCCGAGTCGGGAAACCAAAAGTCCTAGTCGAGAAACCAAAGTCCTAGCCGGGAAACTAAATCCGATATGAGACTTACGTTACTGGTTTAAACGATTGAAGGCTTAATCAGATAAAATGTATCAATTTTTACACCAAATTCAGTCTAAAAAAATCCCAAAACCATTCTACTAATCCCAAAACTACTGTACTAATCTATCCATGGATTATTTAATCCAAATCTAACATGATTGAACTTTACAGACTTCTTATAAAATCCTCAACCAAGGTTTTAGGGTTGAATTCCACAGTTAATTTCTTAGATTAACCATAAATATTCAACAGATGAGGATTCTTACCAAACTTGAAGCCCTTGGTGAATCCTCTTCTTTTTTCTTCTTCCTCTACTCTTGATCGCGGCTACACACTCACATTGATAGATTTTTTTACCATAAATGGTAAGGATTGAATTCCTTCTATTTTAATTACCTTGGGCCTAAGCCCACCCTTCTTCCTTTGTCCTATGGGCCAAAGCCCAACTTCACTTTTCTTTTCTTTTCTTTTTTTCTTAGCAAAATAAGTCCAATTGAGATTGGGTTATTACAATTGTCAATTTTAATATGCTTTAGTAAATTTAATACTACCTCCGTCCCAAAATTATTATTTAGTTTTGACTTTTGAAAGTCTTTCTTTGTCGACTTTGACCTTAAATATTTTTGTTTGTGTTATATAATACTTGATGAAAATTATACCAATGAAAATACATTAAAAACACAACCCATTCATATATTTTGCATCAAGTACTATATAACACAAACAAAAATATTTAAGGTCAAAATCGAGAAAGACAGACTTTCAAAAGTCAAAACTGGACAATAATTATGGGACGGAGGGAGTACTATTTAATTATTTGATGATACGCTTTAGTAAATTTAAGTACTATTTAATTATTTGATAACTTCACTTTTCTTTTTTTTCTTAGCAAAATAAATCCAATTGAAATTGGGTTATTACAATTGTCAATTTTAATATGCTTTAGTAAATTTAATACTATTTAATTTTGATGATATGCTTTAGTAAATTTAAGTACTATTTAATTATTTGATAGGATAGACATCCCACTCTCATGCTAGTAATTTAGGTTTTGCTGTTTGCAAACATTATTCTTTTTAGTACTACACATTAACAAAACAATCACACCACAAATCAAGCATCATAAATTAAGTTTGAATATTATATTAAAAAAACTTAAAAGACTATTTGTAAGGCTACACGCACCCATACTCTCCAATCTCTCAACCCACTCACTTTTTGAATGCCACATCAGCTTCCACATCAGCTTTTGGTCAACCCTCTCTCTACCCTCCCATAACCCTCTACAACACACACCCAACCCTCGCAACCCTCTCACACAATACACACACAACACATCATAATTTATCAAAGATAATGAGTTCTAAACCTTTAAAACACATCATAATTCATGGGTTGAGTTATAAACCTTTAAAACACATCATAAAACACAATCAATTCATTAAAACACACACACACCACACACAGGCTTCATCGGCTTTAGGCAACCGCCAAGCCCGCCAAGCCGCCGGTTTTGTAAGTGATGCACCCAACCCGCGCGAACCCGCCGAGCTCGGCGGCTTTACCCGCTGCCAACCCAAAGCTCCGCTGCGTGTAGCCTAACCATCTATGAATAAAAAGAAGTTGAAGTTAAAAACACACTACCACCACCATGTGTATAGAAAGAATTGATGTGATTAGGAAAATCAAAAGTAAATGTTTGAACCCTCTAAATTGTTCTTAAACAACTATTGGCTATATTTTTATATCAATTAAAGCATTATTAGAAACTTTTTATCCTGAATATTAAAGACGTTTTATTCATTTTTTCTTTAACAAAAGTTATGACAATTAACCGTGCTAATTGCTGATATATATATAAAAGAAAACATATATATAAAATATATACATATTACGGTGAGTAACACAAAAAATTACATATTTAATAGGTTTTTCTTACATTTTAATCAATATAAAACAAATACAGTTGTTATAACTTTGATATAAAGTCAAAAACAACCATCTAGATTTTTGTTCATGCATCCTTCCAACGTAGACTTTTTCATAATTAAATTAATAAAACCAAGAAGAAAAATGTGTTTAAGTCATCAAGTAGATCTCATATCACAAGAAACATCTAACAATTTCTATACATCTCATTTTCTAATGTCATTTCCGGGGCTTTCTACAACAAAAAGAAAATTAAATATGATTAAAACTTAAAAGAACTACGTTTATTAATACATTTTAAAATAGTACATCGGTTAACTTATTTACCTTCTTATACAATATAATTAACAATATATGATGCGGATTCGAAAAGACTTGGATTTTTAGCATCACTCCTAATTTTATGCATTTTTCTTTGAAGAATTTTTATACATATATGACATATATGTATAGAGTTGAGTTATAGCGAGACCAAACTGTTTTCCTGACACCGGTGAGACCAACACTTTTTACATGAAACTTCACCGCAAAACATTGTAAAGGTTAAAACAAATTCAAACATTCATCGTAAAAACATACTAAAAAACACTATCGGGAAAAAAAATACAAAAAAGGTAAAAAAACGAAACATTCAAAAAATTGTGAAGGTAACAAATAAATAATTCGAACTTTCACAACAAAATTGTTGTGAAGGTAAAAAAATAGAACATTCATCTCAAAAAAAAAACTGTGAACGTAACATTCACAGTGTTTTTACGATGAATGTTCGATTTTTTTTAACCTTCACAGTGTTTTGCTATAAAGTTTCATGTAAAAGGTGTTGGTTTCACCGGTCTCACAGAAATAGTCTGGTTTCACCTGAACCTAAGTCTATATGTATATGTGTGTATGTAGTTTTTAACCGGACAAAAATAATAAGTGAACTATATAAATGAGAACACCAATTTTCCTTGATTTCCATCTCTATTGTTTATTTTCCTTGCTAAAAGAAGTCTAATGTAGGGTAAGTCTATCTTCATTGAGACTATAAACGAAATATATACACATGTATAATATATTGTATGAGATGTTTTTGGTTGGTAGAGGGGTCACCTCAGGGCCGGCCCAAGGGGTGGGCGAGCCGGGCGACGGCCCAGGGCATCAAAGCCCAAGGGACATCAATCTAGGCCCAATGATGTAATTACTATTAATTAAAAATTAAATTGTTGACAATAAGGATTGAACCTTCTATCTCTAGGATACTCAAACACTTCCTTACCACTAGACTATTAATGCCCCTTGAAATTTATTTTGCATACTTTAATATTATTACTTTTTTTGCCGGTTTATTTTTATTTTCTATAATTCTTTTTTTTTTGCTTTTACTTTTGATTTGCTTTCATGGCAAAACTTATTAATCTTAAATAAAATAAAACAAATCATATTAAATAATTAAACTTTGTACGTGTTTTTGTTTTGAAAAAATTATGTGATAATATTTAAAAGTTTATTGTTATTTTCATCGCACATTTAACAAAAAATCACAAATATCTTTTGTTATTTTTTCTAAAATCAAATCTCGTATGAAATACTTTAGATTATTACATAGTTTTAGCTCTTTTATGTGATTTCAACGATCAAAAATATGATTCTCAAAAACATTTTTTTGTATTGTTTATTCAATGTCAAATCTCGTAAATCCAATATTACTCAATAAGTATATTTAGATATTTAAAAACATGAAATAAATATAATATTAGTGTTCCTATGTTTTAAGAAAAAATAAACATCTTATATGGTTGTATACAATTAATTCGAGCATAAGTATCATTATGTACAAAGTCTCCAAAATTCAATTTAGCTTGATTTTATATTATGATACCATGTAATTATAAGATATGTATTACAAAAAACACATTATTATTCAGTAAAAGTAATAAATATTGGTCTTTAAAAAACATTCTTTTATGTCTTATAATTTTAAAATAATGGGGCATTATTTTGCTTTTTCGCCCAAGGTGTGAAAAACCTTAGGACCGGCCCTGGGTCACCTTTTTGGAGTAGAAGTTTCCAGTTCAAACCTAGATAAAGACGTTTTAATCTAACTAAGGTGTATACTAACAACTAACTAAAAGTTGTCGTTAAAAAAACAAATTCATAAAAAGTAACCAAAATCATGCATGCTATAATTATAGTATATATTGTATAAGAAATTTAAGTTTACAATATCACCACTAATTAATTCACCTTCTTCTTCATGTTAATTAGTGTTGTTTGTGAGCGGTTTTCGTCAATAATCCAATCTTAAAAATACATTAGTTTTAGAACTTTTCAATTGTTTTATGTTAAGTCATATATAAGTTAAGTTATTTATTTATGTTAAATAAATTTTTGTTTGTTATGATATATAATCTATATAAATGACGATTTTAATTAATTTGAATATATGAATTAGGAGGGCACCGCCTATGTGAAAATGTAATCCCTACTTTACTCTCACTCTATATCTATATATCACATGATAGAGTTGACCATCTCTCTCTATCTAATATTATATATAAGGTCTCACATCAACCAATAAGTACTTTTACTTTTGTCTACAATTTAACATTATATATATATGAATCATTAGTAAATGATCAATAATCTTTTGGTCATGATGTAAATGGTTCGATGCACGTACTTGTTTTTATTATATAAATGTAAATATTCCTAATTTTATTGTTTATAGATATTAAAAGTGTTTGGTAATTATATTTGCAATTTATTCAATGATTTATATTTGATAAATTTTTAAATAATTAAGCATGTTTTAATGTACCAAATGTCAATAATTGTGATCATGTGTTGTAAATCATTCTTTGACACATGATACTAGCGTACTATTTCGTACAAATCAACTAAAAAATACTCACAAATTGTGCATTACTCTAATCTTTTATGAGTGTATATCTATATGTATATTAGTATATACACACATATATGCATGGATCACACTTCGCATATATAATCATTTAAATTAAGTGATCTCTTATAATATATGTTTTGAATGCTATGAATGTAAAACTAATCAAGTATAAATACTATACCATGCATTTACTTTTATTTAATTAACCTTCTCTTAAATAATACTTAATTAAGTCAAATGGCTTGTAGCCCAGCAGCATTTGGAGTGTTTATAAGGTGCCCTCTTCCCTTAGGCCACACACAGCGGTGTGCGGGTATGGGGGCGGCTAGAGGAAATCCAACCGGCAGGCTCAACAGGTTGGGTGTGCAGAAATCCAACCGGCGGGCTCAACACCTTTGCGGTCTCACCACACCGCCAACGAACCCATGAATTGTGTGTGTGTGTGTGTGTTGTGTGTGTGATGTGTGAGAGGGTTGAGAGGGTTGGGTAAATTTGTAGAGGGTTATGAAAGGGTTAAGAGAGGGTTGGAGAAAAGCTGATGTGGCAGTGTTAACCCGAAGGGCTCGGAGGGTTGGCTGTGTGCAGCTTTATGGTTGTGGGTTTGAGTCCCGTTATGGACTGTAGCGTAGATTTTAGAAGTTAGTTAGTGGTATGAGTATAGTCTACCGTTCAGAAAAATAATGATACTTAATAAAATCACATAATGTTTAGATTTTTACAAATTAAATGAAGCATGTGATATTTATATTTTCATTGCGTGTCTTTTAGAACGATGATCATGAACTGCTTAGTTGGAATGATGGTATTAAAAAACATACTCATTAATTAGAAGCAATTAATTAATTAGTAATTGAGAAAAGAAAAAAAAAACTAATTAAGCACCAAAAGCAATATATTAATAAACAAAAGCAGTTGGTGAGAACCCCAGAAACAGAAATCCATAAAAACTAGCTTAGCAACTGAAAGATCTAACACAAGAGAGATAGATCATCCATCATCTAGAGGATCATATCACAAAGTGGAAATTAAGTAAAATGGAAAATTTTATGTCCAAAGAGACTCTCTTTTTAGAGGGTCCTGGATAACATTATTATTAGAAGAAGTGTAGCTCAGGAACTGTGGCATCTGATCACTGAAATCGCTCGTATTACTGCCCGATAAAAGCAGCGATTTCGCGTCACAATCCATCATTGATTGATGATGATTAAGATGATGAGTGGTAGGCATTTCAGGCTCTTGTTGCATCTGAATGCATAAGATCTCTGCTTGAGCAACTGCAAGTTGCATTTGTAGCTGTGAAACTTGGTTTTGTAAGTAGGAAATTGCTCCCACACATCCATAAACCGGATCTCTCATTCTTGCGTTGGCTTCGTACACCAGACTGCTAACTGCATCCGCTCGTTGGTGAACCGGTAGCTCCTAATAATATCACAAACCGAGATATATAAATTAGACCAGATATATAAATTAAGGGGTGTTTAGGTTGCTTATTTAAAACAACTTATGTTTATTTGCTAGTTTTTTTTTTTTTTTTGAAGTGCAGCTTAACTAGTTGTTAGCAAACACCTTAGTTAGATTAGCCTCTGTCCAGGTTCAAACCTGGAACTTGTTTGCTTGTTTGCTTATTAGAAAACTTAAAACCTTTTAACTTCTTAAAAAACTCATCATTTGCTTGTTGGCGCAATTATAAGCCTTTTATCTAAACACCCAAAATTACTTGCATATAAGCAAATAAAGAGTTTGTATAAACATTTACTTAACTATTTCACTTTTCAACAACTCTCTTTGACAAAAAGGGTTGGTTAATTAAGTTGTTGAAACTTTAATTTGTGTTTCATGTTTTCAGGGTGTACAATTAAAAAATTACAGATTTCTTGAAAATATAACAAGGGTAATTTTTGTACTTGCATTTTGCAAAGTCATGATCTTCAAACCTTAATGATTATTTCAAGAGTTTTTAAATAAAATCTTGAAATCATAACATATATATAAAAAAGGTTTTTTTTTTTTTAACAACAAATCTAATCTAATCCTAAATTACATCTTTTTGCCCATTATGGGGCTTAAACCCCTGCCAAAGGCTAGAGAGGACACCTTACAAACTCTTGGGTACTGCTGGGCTAGAAGCCCTTTGGTAAAAAATAATAGTAATAAAAAAAAGGGGTTTATTTAATTAAGCCATTTATGCATCTTTATATGTTTCTTCATTGAATTGTCCCATTTTAGTTAGTTTGAAAAGAAACCCTAATTCATAATAAAAACTTCTCAGCACTTGATCACACAATTAAGGATACAACATACTAGAATATATGGACACACACACACACACATATATATATATATATATAGAGGAGAGAGAGAGAGAGATTATATATTATTATTATACCTGCAACATCTTGCTGACATTGCTAGCACCAAAGACCTTATGAACAATAGCAAACTTATGAGGATCATCAGGAGGGAAATACGGAGCAAAGATGCAATCTTTCGCACATCGACGTCTTAACAATTTGCAAGAGGCACATGGAGAGCTTCCTGATCCCATTTTTCTTCTAAAATTTCCTTCTTTGCGAAATGGATCAAATATTAATTTCTGAAAGAAATTAACTAAGGCTGCAAGATGAACAAAAGGAGAAGAAGTAGAAGAAGACCAAAAGTAAGAGAATAAACTATAAAAAGGTGTAGTTTGGAAGAGAATGAGCTTTGCCACCACCCTATTTATAATGCTTTTCATCTCTTGTAAAATGAATCATCAAAAAACAATATTTAATATAAATATATATATAATACTCCATTTCTCATTGGACATATATAAATTCAACAAAATCCATGTATGCTAATATAAATACAACTTTAATTAAAGAAAGATTATCTCATTATTATATGCTTTCAAATAATCACAACACACACACACACATATATACACAAATATATGGGTGTATATGTATATTACTTGAATCCCCAAATGATCATGATTATCAAACTGTCATTGAAATATTGTTTGAAAGCATGTATTTTAGACGGTTGTTTTTATAGTATATGTTTGGTATTTTAAGATATATATTTTAAGTAATTTGGTGAAAAGATTTTAATTATTTTGTATGTACTTGTTTAAAATAAAATAACTAAAAGTCAATCAAGAATCAAATGTGAAAGCCAAAGGCAGCTCATATAATTAAATAAATAAGTTAAACTGAAAAAATAATTTAATGATGATGAAATGAATATTAAGAATGAAAACCAGCTAAGACCAGGATGAGGAAATAGGGGATTTGCTTGGGTTTGAAAAAGTTTGATAATTGTCTCTTTTATACATGGAGTTTACACTTATATGCCCTCACTTTTGCAAACCATGTGAAAAACTATTTATTTTCAAAAAAAAAATTCCATAATACTATTTTGTTAGTTATTATTCACCGAAACATATTTTTGGACAAAACATGTCTACATTTTGTAAACTCATTTCACTAATAAAATTAAAATATTAGATATCTTCTTAAAAGCAATCCAATTCTCTATTATATTTAATTTGTTTTCTTTTTTTCAACATTGAAGGTTAATTTGGTAAATTGGCATTCAAAGCGATGGCATTGACCACCGCCTTGGCGCGTGATAGGTTGGCCATGTCCATGCAAATTTCTTTGCTTTTCATTTAAACAAATTATGTTTTCTAGTCTACACGTTCCTCTTTTGACTCATCTTAAACTTTTCAGTTACATTTTTAAATTATGTTATCTATAAACTAAGTCGTGAACTTGCGCAATGTGGCGAGTTGTAATAACGGAGGCTAATCGGCCAAGATAAAAGGAGCGGATCAGATACAAAAAGTTTGGTAAACGAAGGGCCGATGAGAAAGATAACGGATCAAATAAGAAAACGTTTTGGATAATGGAGAGTTGATGAAAGGGATCAAAGAATGGATAGAAAATGACCATTTAAAGGACAAATAGAAGAATGAAGTGACCGCTTATATGCGGTACAAATTTAGTTTACTTTTATCCTGCATGTTACTAAATAGACGACTTTCATCAATGAAAATATATATCCGACCAATTTTTTCCATCAATAAATCACAAATGATAAAAACCGCGTATTTGATAGTGGCGTAGCGACATGAGAGGTTGACAAAATTTGGTTTCTTCTACCATAATTACCAAATAACAAACAATAACTAGATCCTATTTTTATAGTCAACATATATATTAAGTTAAAGTACATTTCCAACCAAGTATTTTTTAGACAAATATCATTGGTAATTGTAAGAATAAATGTATACAAACTCGTCATTGTATTTTATATTTATTTTATAAAACACTTTTATTCTTCAAAGAAAAGATTCATATCCTTTGCTTCTTATCGGATAGGTTTCCATACATATATACACACAATCATTTAGGATAAGGCATGCATATAGATGATTACCCAATAGATGTTTAGTAAATTGCTTTAAAGCTCTTGATATAAAACAAATGAGAAAGTTAACTATTAACATATGTGTAATTGCACTGTTATAGTTTTATCTTAAAAGGTAAGTATCAACCTCATAAATGCATAAGAACGTAACAAAGATACAAAACAAATAACAAAGAAACATATAACTATATAAGCACCATCTATCTAAAATTAAAATCAAATGAAAAGAATCTATATGCAAGTTGTAAAACCTCATAATCCAATTTTTACCTTTTTCAGCAAGAAAAGTTGTACAAACCCAAACATGAGCTCCAAAATAATACAACAACATCATACTAAAACATGAGGAAGCAATTTCAAAGTGAAAAACAAATAAAACATGTATATGAAGTAACTTCTAGGACCTTGACTTTTCCAAGGATGTTCGTTAAGGATTGTGAAGAAAAGAGGCGTAGAACCATGTGCAAAATTCTTACCCATCTTTCGGAAATAGAAGAAATTTGAGATCAACTGATAAATCTGGTACAGCTTAACGATAAAAGTGGGATTCAAGTATAAGTTGTA
The DNA here is from genome assembly GCA_030169165.1 of Centaurea solstitialis. NCBI lineage: Eukaryota > Viridiplantae > Streptophyta > Magnoliopsida > Asterales > Asteraceae > Centaurea > Centaurea solstitialis. The sequence continues at coordinate 24,725,858 of CM058040.1, forward strand.
TGGTGAAATAATCTACACAATGTCATACAAATCACGTTTGATGGCCATTCTAGTATCTTAAAGCCACTTTTTTTATTATATACATCAAAATAAAATCATCATGCAACTACAAGAAAACTGGGAATCAACGACCAATATTAGCGACAAAATTCATCCCTTGCTAATTAGCGAGGGATTGCCCAGAAAACCCATCCCTCGCTAATCCACGCTAATTAGCGAGCCATTAGTGAGGGATTAGCAAGAGATATTTTTTTAGTCATTCCCTTGCTAATCCGTCGCTAATTAGCAAGGGATTAACGAGGGATGTTTTTTCTAGTCATTCCCTCACTAATTAGCATGCAGGTAAATCATAGATTGGACTCAAAATCACACAATAAAATCACAGACTAATCATCATAGAGTCAAAACATGTGACAAAAAGTGGAACCTTGTTAGCTAAAACAATACCACTGTCATCGGTCAAAGTTATCTTAGGCAACATATAAAGTATTTTCTTTTGTTGCTTAAGATCTTTCATAAACAACATAGTCTATGTTGCCTAAAATCAAAATATAAATAAATATAAGTAGTTGAATTTTTTTTAAGGTTGATATACTGACACTTTATTAATATTGGTCAAAGTTAACTTAGGCAACATATAATCTATTGTGTTTGTTGCCTAAGATTTGTCTTGGGCAACATATTGTGTTGTTTCTATGTTGCCTGAGATCAAAATCAGAAAATAAAGATAAATAGTTCCTCCATTTCCAACATTACTCTCCACTTTCGACATTACCATTCCCTTAAAAAAAATTGTTTTGATGATTTGGGACCGCGATTTCAAACCGTTTTGGCGACTTTTAGCTTCCAACAAACATTGTTTTCATCATTAAAACGTGGAACATATAAATTTTCATTTAAAAAATGTTGGTATATTAAAAATTAATATTGTATGAGATCAACATGGTGAGGTTACAGACATACCTACTGTTAAAAGAAGGTTGAATATAATACGCGATCAAGCATATTCGAGTCATAATGTCAATCCTATTGTAAAAATTGTTAAAGATGTATTTCCATTAAGTGAGCAATACAATGGTAATGTGTTGGTCCCATATGCATACTCTCCTGGGTAAGACTCTCATCCTTGACTTCATTCTTACCCGGGGTAAGATTTTCGGTCCTTGACATATGCATACGGTAGGTAATATGACCTGGTAAGCACTTACCTAGGTAAGTGTTTAGTAAACAGCCCCAAAAACTGAATTTTTAAGAAACATGATTCATTATAAGCAAATTAACCGATAATGTTGACAGTTAGGAGCTTCAAACAGGCGCTTTAATTGGAGTTCCAAACCTAAATAAATATAACTGATGCAGCTAAAATAGAGTCAATTTCACCACGAGTGACAGAGAGTATTGGAGTTCCAATATGGAATCGACACCAAATCGAAACTAATCGAAGAATAACTCAAAAGAGAAAGTATCAATCGAAATACCTGATTTGTGTATGAGGAACGATAAAGAGCCGATTATGACGATGCGTTTAAAAAAGACCCAGAACCAAAAATAACGAGGATTGTTTTAAAGTGAATGCAGTCTCGATGTGCACCATTGAGAGTTTGAAATCAACAAAAATATTGAGATGGAGCAATTGAGAATGGATTTGGAAAATATGAAAGCAACAATTAGATAACGAAAACACTAAAGGAGACTAAACCGTCAATTTCACGAACTTGGGAAGCAAATGGTCGGCCTTTGGGAAGGGGGTCTAATTACAACATTTACAAGGTTGTAAGAGTTAAGAGATTTTAAGAGTTGGTGCTTAAAAAACAGTTCTTCATGTTTTAGTAGTTGTAATTAAGAGTTTGGTGGTCAAATGTTTTATAAAGTAGTATAGATATATAGGAGGACTTGACCTCCAACCTAGGTCGTACCAAAAATCATTTGCATCTCTGAGAGGTTGACATGAGAGGTTACAAGACTCTTTACATAACTAGGTACCTACCCACAATTAAAATTAAAACTCTTGAAATTTCAAGAATTTTTTAAATTAATTGTAATAGTCTCTTTATATAACTAGGTACCTACCCACGTGCATTGCAGCGCGAAATAATCTTAAATCTAAACCTAGTAACTTAAATAATAACTTTGTTTCATGTTCAACTTTATTTTTCATTAAAAGATGTTAATTTTATAGTTTTATATAAGTTTAAAACGCATATCACATGTATAAAGTTCAAGGTTAATTGGTCAAAAAATTTAAAAAATATATGTTCGATAGTAGGTATTCAAACGCATAACATTTGAACTTATTTTGAAGGTTTAATATAATGATTATAATGATAAAAATTGTTAAAAAAATATTTTTAATGTGTAATAGTAATTTAAATCATAAATTGTTGTAGAATTTCTCTAAAATTTATTTTAACAAGTTCTAAATTTATAACGTGTATATAATAATAATCACTTCTATATCTTTTTAACTAATATATTATATTACTTAATTTCTTTATTATTTTTCTTGTATTAATCAACATATTATATTATTAGTTATTTACATTAATTACATTATTAGATATTTGTGTTAATTATATTATAAAATTTGTGTTAATTATATTATAAAAGTTTGTAACTGAGGATTTTATTAAGTATGTACTTTTTGATAATTTTACATACTCATAAGCTATTTTTGCCAAACATAATTTGTTAATTAACTATCAGCTAACTTATCAACTATCAGCTGGCTTATTATTTAAGCCTTATCAATCAACAGCTAGCTTGTCAGCTAGTTTACCATACATAGTCATACACAGCCATAAATAGTATAGATCAAGAATAGCCGAATAAATCTTTTTTATGAGATAGATATATAAATATAAACATAAATTATAAATAATGGTGTAAAATTAAAATGAGGATGTAAAAAATATAAAATAAATTAATTTCTATGTATTTTTTATATTTAATAAATAAAGATATAATTTGTTGTAAAGAAAAACGAAAATTTTAATACATTTTAGTTCATTTACGTTATTTATATAATATATTAATATAATAAACAGTGTAAAGTGAAAAATAAAAAAGTAAGTAAAAGTAATTTATTTAACTAATTATGAGGGTATAAAGTGTAAATTATGAATTGAAATTGATGAGTTATATGGCCATCCGCAGTGGAGGGCTGGAGGCCGGTTCCATACCGGTACCGGTCGGTATGGAACGGCAACACCACTGTGCCTACCCACCACCCCATCGGTATGGCAAGAAAAACGGTATGAGGATGCCGGCTTCGAAGACACCCACCCCCCCCCACCCTACCCTCTCTCTCCTTTGTCTCTATCTCTCTCTTCTTTCTCTCTCTTCTTTTCTTTTTTTTCTTTTTTTACTAATTAAAATTTAAATAGCAAGAAGCTGGTACCACTGAGGATGGAATGGTATGGTGTTGGTAAGATAGTGAAAAGCTGATATGGCGCTGAGGTGGTAGCTGGTAAAGGTGGTACCACTAAGGCCATCCACAGTGGTACCACCCATACCACCTGCATAGACTGCCACCTCAGCGCCACATCAGCTTTACCACTACCTTACCATTACCATACCATTCACCCACACCCGTACCACTCATACCACCTATATATATTTAATACTAAAATATTACTTTATATATATATATATACATTGTATGTATATATGTGTGTGTGTGTTGAGATTTTTTGTTGAACGGTGGATTCATACCGATCTCCTGCATACCGTTAGCCATACCATCCACCCTCTTTGGTGTTACCGCCGGTACCATAGCGGTACCGGCCCCATACCGTGAGGGATGCGGATGGCCTAAGGATGGCCTAAGAAAATGTGGGAGAGTTTGCAATTAAGATTTCAATTTTGGGTTTTGCATTGTTGTAAACGATTGGGATAGCCCGCGCGTTGCGACGGGTGTATTAATCCTAAACTTTTGGTTTAATAAAGTATACAAAAGATTGTTATATAAGATTACTTATGTAATTTACGTTAAAACAAATTAAGAGTAGCATGAACTCATACAATTATTTAAATGTTCATTAATTTCTGTACATTCAAAAAAGCGATGCCCTGATTGTTGTTATTTACGGTTGTTAGTAAGATAGAATAAAAAAATATTAATTTTAAGCGATTTGAATCTAGAGCTTTGAACAAAAAATATTATTTAGTTATCTATTTTTAATGAAATTATTTGATTATTTTTTTATTAAAGTTACAATAGTTTATGATTAATCAATAAAATAAAATGCATTGATAAAATAAATAAAGCAAGAAGTAAAAAAATGTGAATTATTTAATTTGAGAATACAAAATATAAAAAATAGTCTACTATAATGACCAAATATGTAACTTAATAAAATAGTTTTTGGTGAATGTCACGCGTTGCTGCAGGTTATAATATATGTGTATGTGTCGAAAGTTTTTTTTTAGCGAATTTTACTTAATATACGATTGTATGTTACGTTAAAAACACATATATAATTTTAGTATATATGGTATATAATAAAATAATTCGATCAAAGAATATTCAATATTAGGTTCATTTCGAAGGTATTGACGATATGGTTATAGGGGTGTAATTTGTGAAAATTAAAACGTATTTGTTTAACATATTTTATTCAATATATGACTATACGTGTTAGTATGACTAAAATGTAAAGTGAAATCTAATAAAACTAAAAAGGCATAAAGTAAATAAACATATTAGTTTAAAGGGGTAAAATATAAAAATTTTAAACAAAGCATAAGGATCGAAATTGTAAATATAATAATATAAAAAAGAAAGATGGTGCTGTAATTCGAACGCCTGATCCATGTTACAAAGTGACAATGCCTTACCACCGAGACAAAACGCCTTTTTGTTAAAAATATGCAAAAGCTTCTATATATTGAGAAGAATTTTTTTTTCCTGACAAATGTAAGGATATAGTAATTTTGCTAAAAATTTTGTAATCTTGAATCTTAAAAAAATAACCGTTTTATTAAGATAATATAGTATAGGGATGTAAAATGGAAAATAAAAAAGTATAGATAGATAGCTAGTATAGGGATGTAAAATGGAAAATAAAAAGTAATAAAATATAAACAAATAAATTCGTATTTATTTTTCATATTTAATAATAGGGAAAAGTCTAAAAAAACCCAACAAACTATTCCATTCTGAATAGTTAAGTCCCTAAACAATTTTTTTGAACAAAAAAACCATTAAACTTTTCTATTTTGAATGATTAAGTCACTAAACTATTTTTTTGAATGAAAAAACCATTAAACTTTTTCGTTTTGAATGATTAAGTCCTCGAACAATTTCTTTTCGATAAATAAACCATTATACTTTCAAAAATAAGTTACTTACCCCCTTTTAATAAAAATAAAAAAATTAAATGCAACCGACTATGAAGGTTTTAAAGGTAAAATATAACTATGTTAGTTTAGGTTAAACAAATATAAGTAGCAAATTTCTAAAAATTCAATGATTTCTTTTGTTGAAAAAATGTTTAGGGACTTAATCATTCAAAATAAAAAAGTTTAATGGTTTTTTCATTCAAAAAAATAGTTTAGTGACTTAATCATTCAAAATGAGAAAGTTTAATGGTTTTTTTTGTTCAAAAAAATTGTTTAGGGACTTAACCATTCAAAATGGAATAGTTCGTTGGGTTTTTTGGACTTTTCCCTTAATAATATGATTACATCTAAAAATATTCAATATTGGACTTGCTTCGAAAGTATTGTCAAGACGATTATAATGGTATAATTTTTTGAGAAGAAAAAAGTAAATTTTAAGATATTTTAGTTCATATATATTATTTATGTTATTATGATAAGGGTATAAAGTAAACAAAAACAAAAAAGTAAGAGACTAAAAATGATTTAATTAACCAATTATAAGGATATAAGGTGTGATTTATAAATTGAATGTGCTTTAGACCTAAGGTAAAGGATTAGGGAAAGTTTATGGGGAATTATAAATGGATCCCCTTGCTAAGTCAATGGGTTATTTATGTGAGTATGCAGGTGGGACCCAGTACAAGGGGGTCTACATTTATGTGAGAGAAAGAAGACTTAAAGGGGGTCCAATTAACAACACCCAAGTTTATTCTAAGTATGCTTCAAAGGTTGTACATGATGCTAATGCTATAAAAAAATATGTAAAATTGAAATTTAGTTTTCTTGAAAAAATAACCCTTTTCAAGAGGTAATCTCTTTAATATATAATATAGGTAGAATATATAATATAATTGCATCAAAAAATATTTAATATTGGGTTCATTTTGAATGTATTGACGAGACGATTATGATATATAATATAGGTAGAATATATAATATAATTGCTTCAAAAAATATTTAATATTGGGTTCATTTTGAATGTATTGACGAGACAATTATGATAGTATAATTTGTAAAAAATATAATTTTAATTCCTTTTAATTCATAATATACGATTATTTAGGTTATATGTTAACGGTATAAAATAAAAAATGAAAAGTAAAGGATTAAAAGTAATCTAGTAACTAACTATATGAAGGAGAGAGAGTGGGAGGAAGTGTTTTGGAAGGATTGTACAACATGCTATAAAATTTATACAAAATTGTCAACATTTACTAACAATAATTGTTATAGAAATTTTTAATAATGTAGTATAGATAAGTAACAATGGATTTTCTAAAATAAAAAAATTATTGGAGTTGAAAAAAAAGTTTGAGAAATTTATTTTGAAGAAATTATAGAAAAATTGTTGGAGATACTCGTAGGTGTATTTGGTACGTAGAACAAGTTTGTCTTATGTTTGGCAGACACCTATATGGAACACACTAGAAGTAAACGAAACAAGAGTAAAACAAGCATGTTTCCTCCTACCCATTGGAAGTAAGTTGAACAAGATTTGATGTACCGTTATACCCTTAAGTTACATATTGTTTTTCTTTTTCACAATAATTGTCTCATGCTTAGGGTGAGCAAGACCCAACCAAATCCGAAAAGCCGAAAATCCGAGCCGAAAACCCGGAGTCTACCCAACCCACATAACCCAAACTAACTCGATATTTGAATTGACTTTTTGGACGAGTTACTTGGTTCAATACGACATCACCTGAACCCATCCAAAATCTGAATAAAGCCTTTTATTAATATTTTTTGTGATTTCTATATTATACTTTGAGTTTTGAACTTTGTTTTTTTTTATTAATTTAAAATGTTTTGTTTAACCTTTAACATTCAAAGTTTGGATTTTTTGAGTCTGAATTAATCTTAGGAGGCGTTTGGTTGGGGGTATTGAGGGGTCAGGAATGGGAATGGGAATGAAAACTGTTGTTTGGTTTGATACTATATAATGGAATCATTCCTGCAGATCCATTAATTTCCATTCCTGACCAAATTGGGGGGAATGAAATTTTTATTTCTACTTGGTTCTATTTTCATGCATTATTTCATCTATGGATGTTAAATGAAATATTCTTTGTATATTTAAGTTGGAAAAACATATATTTTTTTTAATATGAAGCAATTTTTCATTGATTATATTGGTTAACCAAACAGCATCAATGCAATGCTCATTCATATTCCCATTCTCCTGCATTCCCATTTTCATTTTCATTCCCATTCCCTGAAATGAACCAAATGGCCCCTTAGTTTTAATGATTAAGCATAAAAAATGAAGAATTAAAATTAAATTTATAACCATCATATCTAGTATAAGAGTAGATTTGTCAATTTATAGTTTTCTTTATTCAAATCTTATTACTTAAAATATATATGTTTATTTTTAAATTTTTGTTGCATATGATTTCTATTTTCTACTAGTTTGGTGGGAAAAGAAAACAAAAAAACATATATTGCTAAAACCTGGACATAAACCCGATTAAATCAGAATCCGACATTGACCGAAGTTTGAAATCCTCCACACTCAATTTTAATTTTCGAGGGCTATGTTTCATACCCGAAACATGATCGAAAATCTAACTAAAAATGTATATTGCTATTGTTTATCTTGCAAGCTGTGATTTTAGAACATATATTTTGTCATAGTAATTGTGTTGATACATCAATTATAAGAGCGGATACATTAATTATTGTTTTGTGTATTTGTCAATTTTCATCTACATTGATTATTTTGCCGTTCAAAAAAAACATTGATTATTTTGCAAAAAGAAAAACACTAAAGAGCTTATCAGGGGTAAATTGGTCTTTTAATCAGTCATGTTTTGTCTAGTCCTGCTAAGTCATGTCTTACCAAACGGTAAACAGTTGTTTTGTCCAGTCTTATCATATTCTATCATATCATGTCATGTTTTATCTGCGTACCAAACGCATCCTTAGAGACATCTTGTGGAATCCCAATAATAGACCAAAGTTTACGAAAAAAATGTGTATGATGTGAATCAAATGTCTTTAGCTATTTGTAGTAATCAAGTACTCTTGTTACAATCAGTTTCATTTAAATTTTTTAACATTCTTTACTATTTTTGAAATTCATTTCTTGATAAGCTATACAAAATATCTTGTTTTGAAGTACTTTGATCTTTGAATGGTTAAAAGAGCAAAAATGAATTCTCCATTAAACATGATTAAAATATTGTACATAGAATAAAAAGATGTAATGATTTCGAACACAATCAACTTTGATGACAACTTTAGCACATGTAACGGAAAATGAAAATAATAAAAAACATGAGTTTTTTTTAATAATCTATATAAAGTTTCATACGTTAACGTGGAGGTGGAAGTCTTTCTAAAAATGATGGTTTTAGCACAACCTTTTATTTTTCATGGGAGAGGTTGGTATATAGTTGATAGGTGGTTATGGGAAAGTAATTTATTCCATATTGACATTAAGAGGGAGGTTCATATAAGAACAATCCAATTTGCAAAAACAAAGAAATTAAGAAAACCACATGTGATTTTGTGCTGCGATGGAAAAAGTGTGTGTAGGTCACGCTTCGACAAGATGAGTGAACGTCCATGTACAAAATCACGTGTGATTTTGTTGATTCCTTCATTCTTGCAATTTGGTTTTCTTCTTGTTTGAACCTAATTCTTGACATTAAAATAAAATAAAAACCAAAACTAAAACTAGATCAACCAAAGACAAGTGGACAATTGTGAGATGCGATCTCAACCACAAAGAAATTTAATTAAGAAAAACAACTTTGGAAGGCAATTTATTTAATTGAAACATTAATATAATAAAAAGGTAATTATGGTTTGTTTTGAATTATTTAAAAAAACATCATTTTGATTGGAAATTATATTGGCATTGTAAAAGTTTTGCAATCCATCTCTCCTCTCTATGGGAAGGAGATGAGAGTCGTTAATTGATTTTCGCTGGAAGTATTATGTTATGCATTGTGAGAACGTGCTTTAATCAGAAACTATGAACATCTATATCTTTTGGTATTACATTGTGACATTTTAAGTAAATTGTTTTCTAATGTGAACACCTATTTTAATTAAACCTCGTAAACATTGGTAGTTTAAAATATCATGTTATACATTTTCAACACATGTTATGGCTTACGTTGAATCTCATAGTTCTCACATACACACACATATAGTGGAAATTCAAATGTGAACTTAAAGACGAATCTCATTTATTCATCCGGTCAGTAAAGACGGTTTTGACCAGTTTCCCGCCCCCTTAATAATCTCCATCCTCCCATGAATCGCGTCAATCCTCCGTGATCACATCCACCATCACTAAAGATGTGTGGCTAAGATTCGTCCTCATGTTCACAACCAAAATTGAGTTCACATTTGAACTTTCTTATATATATATATATATATAGAGGGTGGGTTCAAATGTGAACCACTTTTTGGTTGTGAACGTGAGGACAGCCGAGAGCGCGACACGTGCGCTTTGAGTGTGATCCCCTCTCCCTTAATTCAATGCCCTCCCAATGAATACCCGCACTAGTCATCCGCCGTGGACTTGAGTGGCGCCTAGTCAATTTGCCACGTGTCGCGATCTCGGTTGTCCTCATGTTCACAATCAAAAAGTGGTTCACATTTGAACCACCCCTATATAAATATAATAATGGTGGGTTCAAATGAACCACTTTTTGGTTGTGAACGTGAGGACAGCCCAGAGCGCGACACGTAGCAATCTGACTTCCGCGGGTCAAGGCTTATCCAGTCTGCATAAACCCGCGGGATTAGTGTTATTCATATTGCATAAAACTATTATGCAAACTGAATAAGCCTTAAATGAAGCTAACCCGCGACTGACCCGCCCGGGTTCGAGTGCAACCAAGCCTTATGCATATGCATAACGCTTTATTCAGTCTAAATGATGGTGTTATGCAGTATGCATAAGGCTTGGTCAAGGAAAATTCGGATTGCCACGTGTCGCGCTCTCGGTTGTCCTCACATTCACAACCAAAAAGTGGTTCACATTTGAACTTTCCTCTATAGGGGAAATATCAAATACAAACTGAGTAGTTTGTACAAACCCTACAAACCTAATCATAACCATTTATTTTGCTTATCTCCTAATTTTTATGTGGTTTTCAAATGTGTTTGAGAGAAAATGTAGAAACTGAATTAATCCACACCATTGATCATCTACATGTATGGTCGAGATTGGCCAGTTTGTAACGTGTATGACCCCTATATATATATATAGTATTAGGTTCAAATGAGAAGTGCTAAAAAATGAGAAGTATAGAAGTGATCTCCACCACTTATCCGGTCAATAAAGGCGGCTTTGACCGGGTCCCCTCCTTTAATAATCTCTACCCTCCCATGAATCGCGTCAATCCTCCGTGATCACGTCCACCGTAACCGGTCAAAGCTACTTTTATTGACCGGATGAGTGGTGGAGATCACTTCTCTACTTCGTATTTTTTAGCACTTCTCATTTGAAGTTTTCTCTCTCTCTCTCTCTCTCTCTCTCTCCTCTCTCTCTCTCTCTATATATATGGGGTGGGTTCAAATGTGAACTACTTTTTCATTGTGAACGTGAGAACAGCCGAAAGCGTGCCACATGGCAATCTGACTTCCGCGGCTTAGCTTTATTCAGTCTGCATAAAGCCCACGGTTAGCTCCATTCAAGTTATTATGCAAACTGAATAAAGCTAACCTGCGCGCTAAGTCGTTGCTTCAGAGTGCGACTAAGCTTTATGCATACTGCATAAAGCTTTATTCAGTATGAATGATAACTTTATGCAGCATGCATAAAGCTTAGTCGCGTGTTTTTCAGATTGCCACGTGGCGCGCTCTCGGCTGTCCTCACGTTCACAATGAAAAAGTAGTTCACATTTAAACCCACCCCATATATATGTATATATACCATATATATATATAAAGAAAAGAGAGATTCAAAAGAGAAAACAGTCAATTTGAGAGAAGAGCCAAATATGTTGTTTTAACTATACATATTCTAATACCTAAAATGGATGGCTTATGTAAAATCTCACCGTTCTCAAAAATTTAGGTTGTATGATGATATATGCATATAGGTGAATGATCATTTGAGAAATTAAGTTAACAGTAAGAAGCGTGAAAATTGGATTTGAATCCTTAAACTCTTTTAACTTCATGTCCTCCCGCAACTTCTCACCAGAACTCGACCCTATATAGGGTTAGATTTCAGTGAGAAGTTGAGGTTAACGTGAGAAGTGGTTATCAACTGTCGGATGAGAAATGGGTAGACATTCAGATGAGATGCGTTCAGATATGATGCAGGGGATCAATTCCTTTCTAAAGCGCAATTCATGGGAGGCATGAGATTCAAGAGATTAATGGTTCATATTCACTTCTCGCTGTTAGCTCAAGCTTTTCACACGAAATAAGCATATAGATATAAAAGAGACAAGTCACAAATTCACAAGTACTCGAAGGTGATAGGGATACCAACACATCTCATTGACGTTGGGCATAACACAGGCAACTTGTTTCCAGTGACTTTGGGCATGTTGACCAAATTGTCCGCTCTTGTTTGAATGTGTTGTATCACATGTGATTTTACTCTACAACCATATGTGACTTGGTCCTTCTCGTACTTCTAGCTTTGACCAACTTCTCCCTGATCCTAAATTGAACTTAGGACACACTTTATATTTCGACAAAGCCATTATGCCCATTTGCTAACTGAGCTACATTGCAAAGGCAATTCTAACACAGTTATACATTGTCTAGTACAATGGTAATTCAAAATGATGAAGTTACCATCAAGTTGATAAAATGTTGTGATTTTTTTTAGTTTGAACATCAATTTTTTATGCAGATTCCATCTATTTTCAAGTAGACATAATCGAAGGCTAAAACATGGTGATATCTCATCTAATTTGTCATCTCATCAATCAACATCAAATTTGCACACTGATTTCATCCTAGTACTTAGATTTAAAGCTATCAAATATGGTAATTCATCTTGTTTACATATTCATGAATAAAAATAAGTTATGAAGTCAATGTCCTGTTGTGATTCTTTAATGTCGACACGAAACCTTTCATATACATCTGATCCAAGTCTAGGTTCAGAGAATCAAAAAACTAAAAGGGTAATACATTATCTAATTCGTCAAGTTTCAAAGTTCACGAGATAATGAGTTTGGAAGTCAATATTCGTTGGTTTCAAGTCGTTTTCTTGATCAATTTAAATTAACAAAAAAACATATACACACAAAATGAAATAAGACAAGATTGGAAGTTGAATTTGTTCTTTACATGTGTGTGTGACATGATCATAGTTGCATTTATTGATTTAAAGACACAATATTTATGTGTATATATAAATACATTTGTAGCATACATATACATTGTTATTTCCCATATTTGTTTTTCTCAAGAATAGATACATTGTGTGTGTGTGTGTGTGTGGAGATGTGTGTGCATAATCTTGCAAAGAGCAATTGATAATTAGAAGGGTGTTAATGTGTTATGGGGGTGTGGAAAGCCCAAACCCGGACCCACATATCACAAAGATGGGTTCAACGTGAATGTTGGTTGGGAAGACATTCACAAGGATACTTGGAAAAGGTTTAGAATTTATTTCTTATATTAATTGAAGTTTTGTTATTATTTAGATTTCATTAGTTTGATCAAAGAGTGAAATTCCAGAAATAACCCTACGAGTCTTCCCCACACCCACTTTTCATGGACCAAGATAATGCATATATTTTATCACAAATTCAAAGATATCCATGAATTCGTGGAAGTGTGTGCTTAGAATCTCTTGATGCACCATTAAAAATTTGGGTTTTGGGGGTTTGTTTAGAGTCTATTACCTTAAAGAATTCTTGAAGTAAATTCAATAATAAGTAGTTTAATATATTACTTTTAACAAGTTTTATTATAAATGAGTAATTTTTCATCGGAAAATAAAAATATAAATAAATATGCAATAACAAATATTTCCTTGGGACATAAAACTTTATCCATCATGATATGGTTAATATTGTTACATAGGGTCAAGTTCAAATGAAAACTCGTTTTTCATTCCAAACGTAAGGACAACCGAAAGTGCACATGCCACATGAATAATACTGAATAAGTGAATGTTATGTTATTCACTCTAAATAATAAATGATTATTCAGAATGAATATGCCACATGGCCCAATCTCAACGGTGCTCGCATTCGAAATCAAATTTGAGTTTCGATTCGAACTTTTATCTTGTTAACATATATGTAAATATATATTCTTATTAAACTATGCACATGTAGAAAAGAAGATTAAACAAAAATTCCGAGTAACATAAATCACATATTATTCAAGTAAAATCACATCTGATACAACACGTTTAGAAGGACGCAAACTACTGGTTCAACATAACTAAAGTCTTGAGTAAAAACTTGCCCAAACAATAACCGTTCAGCATAACATGTAGTTTCACATACGTTTTTCCTTCTCTCTTTAGATTCTACCTCTACCTATGTAATTCATATATAATTAAAAAAAAAACACTTCATAAATTTTGAGACATTAACTTATATTCATTGCACTTGTTAAACATTAAATGAAATAGTATTTCATCATTTCCCCCTTTTAGTTTTTTTTAAATATAAATGAAAACAAGGCATCAAATGTTGATTTCTGAAGTCAATTTAATTTCAAGATACCCATCTTTTTATACATTCTTAGCATTTGTAGAATTTTCTAGTTTGATCCAAAACAAGAGCATGGGCTTGTCAATTATTAAAACATCATAGTTGCTATTTTAAAGTAAATAGTTTAATGGGTCAAAACGACAACTAACATTGGTACCATTTTAATTATGAGAGAGTCAAATGGCAATTAAAGAGTCACATGACCTTGGCTTGCAAACATCCTCAGAAACTATAGTAAGTAGACCAAAAGGAATCTAACCCACTACCCCTAAGAACATGGCCTCTAATATCTACAGGAACAAATTATATATATACAACTTAGCAGCAATAGTAGTAATATAAACGAAACCACAACCTACCAACAATTAATGCAAACCACTTAACGAGATCCGACACTGAACTCTTGTACAATTTTTAAAAACAATAAGTTATTGCAAAAGTTTATAATAAACAAATACTGTTTGTTTAAAGGTCTTTTACTATACGAGAAAAAGTTGTTACATTTAGGATCTTTTTACTAAACGCTTACTAGTAAGATATTACTCTTATTTACCTTATTGTGTAATATGCTCAACAAACCAAAATAGATTGTTGTTAAACCTCTTAAACCTAATAAGCTATAACGTGTTTATGCATTAATCAAAGTATAATTGTTATTCCTTTGGGGTTGGGTTCCGGTGAGAAGTGTTATATATTTGGTAAGAAGTGTTATACTTGGTAAAAAGTGTAAGAAATGGTTATTTATTGTTGGATAAGATCTGAACACACATTAGGTTGAAATGCACCGAGATAAGATGCATCGAGATGCACCGGATCAATTCCTTTCCAAAATGCAATTCATAGGAGGACCAGAAATTAGAAGTGCTTAATAGTTCAGATCCCCTTCTCAAATTCTCACTATTAACTCAACTTCTCACACCATCATTTACCTTTCCTATTACTGAGTATATATTTGTTTTTCGATAGAGAAATTGACTCAAATAGCCATTCAACGCACCAAATTGATCTCCTAGTCATTTCACTGCCACTTTTACCCAATGTCACCACATCCGTAATTTCTAGGCTCGTTAACTTGCAGACCTACCTAAAAAACACCCAAAAAAAATGATCTAATCGATTTTCCTAAAAAAATGATATTTGGGTCCACAATTGTGAATATATGGACCCGTAAAGAAACTCCTTTTCTTTAGAAGAAAATTGACGAGATTCTCTTTTTGTGTATTATTTTAGCTACGTCAACAAATTAGGTACCGTGTAAATTTGAATGTATATTTCAATTATCTGTGTCAATTTCCTCATATATCACATGCATAAACCCAAGTAAGCTTATTAGAGAGATTTTATTAATGTAATCTCTAACAATTTGATGCGCCATTTAAACCAAAAGATTCCAAGGTACAATAGATTAAAAAGGCAGAACCCCACATCACAAATATATATTTAGAATGTACTTAATGATTCTCACGAGGCTTCTGAACCAATTGTTATAATTTTAGTCCTATGCAGAAATCGTAGAACCCTAAAAACGATTCTTTCTCTCTCTCTTTCTCTTTCTATCAAACACCAACACCTAGAGAGACTGCATTTAATGACTTCCACATGATTCCAAGCTTCTAATCTTCCATTCCAAGAAAAACAGCTCTCTTCCCCTAGTTGTCTTTGGCTTTGGATAATGTAAAATTTTGGATATTTTAAATACCAATACCACCGAATTTGTCTTACCACCCATGCGACCGAGTGTCTATGTTTTTTTCATCGAAGTAAGAAAAACAACAGGACAAAATAGCCATTTTTTTCTAGTTTTCTTTTCCTGTAGCTTAAAACCAAAGCTAATCCACTTTGGGTTGTGATGCACCGGTTAAGTTTTTAGGGAATGTAGTGAAAAATCTCATTTACGTCAAGTTTAAATCCAAACGCTGCAAAAGACCTTATGCCCTTGAAGAATCACACCTACGATGTTCATGGTCGCTCGGAAACCCATGGTTACCCAAAATAAAAATATGTGCATGATAGGTTGGTATGGTTTATATGGATGCCCACGATGTGTTTGGTATGTGAGATAGTACAGAATAAAAAACATATTGTTTCATATTTGGTGTAATGTTCGGCTGAGACAGATGAATGTTTGAGTGTCTCAACAAATAAAAATCAGACAAGATTGATGAATTACTAGACTGCTTATGTCAAATTTAAACCTTAAAACCTTTCATAATTCTTTCACTAAGGTCGTCGGTACTGCCTTCGGGTACTCATGCGGGGTTACCATGGGGTTTCGCTGGTTTAATGCGGGCAGTGGTACCGAAAGCACGGGCTTGCAAGCCAGATGCTACCTGCTCGTTCTCACTCTCCTTTCTCTCTCTTAAAATATATACATATTATGGTATTCGGGCTTGTGGGTAGTGATACTCCTATTGAGGGCTTGTGGGTAGTGATACTCCTATTGAGGGCTTGTGGGTAAAGCTAATGTGGCATTTTAGGCTTGTGGGTTGCGCTACCAAAGGCCTAATGATCAATCTAAAAGCTGTGGGGACATTTCAGTCATCTCATGAGAAACTGAAATAGAAGTGTGTAAGTATGTTTTTATCTTGTTTAGTATTATTTACAAAGAGGAAACAAAAAACACTACCTAACCCACCACCACCCCAAAACACGTTTTATTGTTTTAGCTTTCAATGAAACAAATAATATCTTTTAAGTATTCACAACCACTCTCATCAAACAATAATATAGTTGTAGAACACTTTTAAGGTGTTTGTTATACTTTCCATTAAGGTTGCATTTGGTTAAGCAAAATATCATCAAACAAATAACATTATTTAGTGAGAATGAATGAAAGTGGTGTGTTGTTAATTGTTATTAGCTCAAAGTTTCAAACCCCTATGCTGTAGAGAAGAGAAGAAGAAGAAGAAGAAGAAAGGAAAGGTGGGGACAGGATGAGAACCTTGTAAAAGATTTGTTTATAAAATTTGGAACTGTGGTTTATGAATAAAGAATGAAGAAAAACAGACATCTTTCCCCGTCTTGAAGAAATATAAAACGTGAGACCTCCAATGCAAACATTGAATGCAAATTTGATGATTTGGAAGATTCGGTTATGGGGATGTGCGTGCGTTTTCTAATTTTATAATAATCAAACACAAATGGAGACAAGAAGGCAATCTTTGACAATTTTTTTGGTGAAAATGACCAACAAGACATACCCTTCCCACCTTCCCATCAAATTTCTACTATATATATCCATCCAATCCATCTCTTAAAACTAACATATAACTCAAATAAATAAATAGATTTTAACTTTAATGTATAATTTTTAATCATATTTACCCAATGAAATATGTTTTCTTGATAAAGTAAACTTTTCTAACCAATATAAAGTATACTTTTAACCTTATAAGCAAGTTGTTAGTTAAAAATCAAGGAATATGCCAAGGTTATGTTAAAACAGAGTAGAGTTGAATTTTTTTTTAAATAGATTAAAAAAGTAAAGAAAATTGAAATTTTTTTAAATATCAAGGAATATGCCAAGGTTTGCAATAGATTCTTTAAAATACAGAAAATTGAAATTTTTTTTTTACTCCAACAAATCCTTCAAATTGAGAGAATCCCTCTAAAACTTAAAATGAGAAAAAAAAATATATGATTTTTCAATTAATTCCTATCAAATTAAGAGAATCCTTCAACTAGTATTGTTTATATAAAGTTTTTTAAAAAATATATTGGTATGATAAAATCATAAAATACTTTAATAACATGGTTAACATTGAAATATCTAAAATAAAGAATCTGTTAGGATTAAATGTAATTTAATGTATATAGATTTTAACCGTTGGTTATCTATATCAAAGAGATTACAGGATGCTATAACAATTGGGGAAAAGTCCAAAAAAACCCAACGAACTATTCCATTTTGAATGGTTAAATCCTTAAACAATTTTTTTGAACAAAAAAACCATTAAACTTTCTCACTTTGAATGATTAAGTCATTAAACTATTCTTTTGAATGAAAAAACCATTAAACTTTTTCATTTTGAATGATTAAGTCCCTAAACATTTTTTCCAACAAAATAAATCATTGAATTTTTAAAAATTTGCTACTTATATTTATTTAACCTAAACTAACATAGTTATATTTTACCTTTAAAACCTTCATAGTGGGTTACATTTAATTTTTTTTTTATTTTTATTAAAAGGGGGTAAGTAACCAATTTTTGAAAGTTTAATGGTTTATTTATCAAAAAGAAATTGTTCGATGACTTAATCATTAAAAAAGAAAAAGTTTAATGATTTTTTCATTCAAAATAATATTCAAAATGAGAAAGTTTAATGGCTTTTTTGTTTAAAAAAATTGTTTAAGAACTTAACCATTCAAAATGGAATAGTTTATTGGGTTTTTTTAGACTTTTCCCTAACAATTGTATCAGTAGTTTTTATTTAATTTTATTATATTTTAATCAATAAATAATACTCTAAAAAAAAGGGAGACGTGTCATTTACAAGCTAGATAATAGATTTTCTACTATGTTTTCTCTTAAATAGTGTATTTCTTAGTATAAAAGTGCAAAGTCAATTATGTTCCCATTCACCGCCTTACCATGTATATCTAATAAAACTTTTAAATGGCAGATATAATATAATATTTATGTCTATTATACATAAATGCAACAAAAATAATTGTTAAAAGGGGTTCAGGAAAAGACTGACCTGAATTCCAATTGCCGGAACAGAAGGAGGTTGGAATTTCCAATGCAGAAGAGAGGGTTCTATTCAAAAAGTTCCAAAACTGCAAAATGTCCTCTATAACATTTTTCTGAAGGGAGAGTAAATAATAGAGAGTAATAATAATAGTTAATAATAGTTGACAGAAGTGGCAGGGAAGCAATAGGCATGTGATTCCAGGGGCAAAGGGACCATACTATTTTGTTGCTGCAGGTTTACTCTTTTTAACTTACAATTATTGTGACTTTAGCTAGAGGCTCATTAATTACATATTACTTATTCATGTGAAGCTTACCTAAGGCTGATGACCCCAAAAAGAAAATGGCTAAGATGTGTTTCTTCTACATTGTTGTCTATGATAGGAATAGGAAGGTATGTTTGGGAACAAGGAATTCAAGGTACCACAAATAGCAGCCGCTAATTACCGCAATTTTGATACCAGATAGTGCTCGCTATTAGCGATTTTTCTTTTTGGCTAAATGTTAAACAGTTCCATTTGGTCTTTGGTTATATGGGCTATTTAGAGTTAAACTTACGCCTGCAAAGAAAAAGGAAGCTGAAATCAACAGAAGAAACAATTAGGTAATTAGCGATTAATGCTCGAGTCAACAACTCTCGCTTGATTCCTGTTGTGTTAACTTGAAGTGTTTGACTTTATAAACTGTGAAGTTTTATATATATTCTTATTTACTTTATGAACATAACCTTTTTTACCGCTATACCATTGCCATATCACTGCCATGGTCATTATTTCAAATGGTCCCGAGTCCCGACCACTATTTCCACAACCGACTGCCCTAACTGCTTAGCGTTTACCAACACAAATTTGGCTTGAAACACCGACTGATAATAGTTGTTTATCAGCTTATTAATAAAATACCTTTTGTCATCTTTTGCTGACCCGGTAAGTGAAATAATGCTCACCGAGTAGGTGCTCGGTCAGCACCACCAGTCAAATGAGGTTTTATGTAAACTAGCAAAAACCCTATAGATCTGCAACAAGTAGCTAAAAGCTATAACATGTTTATCTTTTTGTGAATCTTAGGTTGCAGAGCAGTTAGAGTTGTAACGTTCTTAAAAAAAATACAATAAATTCATGAACTTAATCATCAAGAGCTGAAGTCATTTATTACTGACTGATAGAGAAAAATAAACTATATTATCTGAGCCAAAAATACCAGCCTTTCTGAATTATATAATGAAAAGGTAACAATGTTTCTTGGATTAAGATGGTGTAAAATAATACAAGTTATCTGTTATCCAGTTATCCTATACGTTATACTTGGGCCAACTATACTCAGGCCTACCTAAGCAATTTATCAGTAACCCATAGTAATGAGACAAGGAAGGATATATTAGTAGGATCGATCATTGGTTAATGACCTTCTAACACATTTTTTAAATACATGACTTTCACGTTGAGTATTACACTGCTTAACAAAAGAATGTGACTATGAAACACAATAACGCCTAAAATTTGTCACAAATTCGTAGATTTAAAAGGCCCTATGTCAAGAGGTCATTTAGCTAAATAACCCGTATTTAGTAGGGTAGGATCTGATGAACTTCAGTTTGGATGCCTATTGTTGAAGAAATTATGGAACAGAAGAAGCAAGCTGAATAAGTAACTGAAAAGTTTTTAAGACACACATCTACAACTACCTTTAAGGTGTCAGTTGAATTGAGTTTGTTCCTACCAACATTTAATCCAAATTGTTCTACAAAAATCATTGGATGGGAATTGTATGGATAAAAATTTGTATCCCATATTTCCATGTCTCATCCCACCAATCATGTGAAAACACATAATTATTTATTTATTTTGTGCAACTTGAATTTATTTAATTGGTGTTTTTGTCTACCGGTGTGTATTCACATGATTGGTGGACAAAAATGGGGACAAAAAAGTTTGGGACAACATATTTGTATCCAAATTGTATACAGTTCCCTCTAAGCATTTTAGGAACAAATGTTTGTAAATTTTAACTTCATATGTAACTAAGCATAATCTTGGACCTCAATCAGAGACTCCCTATAGGCAATAGAATCCATTATTTGTCAATCATATATGTTAGTGTAATAATTAAAAAACACACTACAACTAGATAGAAGCTAATAATGACAGAAGTCTTTGCAGTGGATGTCCTTTGTTGTCACAATACGTTCTTGAGTTGTATCTACTCCTTGAATCTTACACGTAATCACCACTTAAAAGGCATCCTTCTTTCATAAAACAGTAAAAGCTAATGGCTTCCTTCTTATTACATGTACTGATAATTTGATGGTGCTAATGCATGAATACTGAATGCAATGAATACAACCAATGAAATGTGTTATTACCCTGTGGAATCCGGTATGTTATTTATTTGGATGTTTTATTACAATCATATTAATGCATGTTTATAAAGAGAATGACAGCAGTAAAAATAGAAGGCAAGCACATGGACCTTATGTGCCATGTGGTCTGATGATAATCTGCTATAACCTTCGAAGTTCTTGCAGTTTTCGTATGTTATGCTTCTTAATTCCATTCCTGAACAGAACGCTAGCTGAATGCCGCTTCTCTTCAGAGACGGGCATCGTAACTTTGTCATGTATGGCTATTTTCCTTTCTAAATATTCTACTGCCTGTGCCTGGACTGATTTCTCATCAAACAGCTTATGCAATGAGAAACTAGAACTGAATAGAAGTGTCCTATGTAAAAAAGTTCGACCATGATATCCATGCAAGACAAAGGATGGTGTGAGAATGGGAGTTAGGTGAGAAGTATAAGAAGGAATTTGGACCCTTGATCACTTTTAATCTCATACCCAAACATGAATTGTGTTTTAAAAGATAATGATCTGATGTATCTCATTAGTGTGAAGAATCGTGTTCTCTTCAATTAGGATTGATCCAAGGGTGGAGATCCCTTCATACGCTTCTCACAATAACTATCATTCTCACCGGAACCTAACCCATCCATGCAAACTTCACTAAGTGTAATAGATATACCAGATTGTGAAGCAGCTCTGACCATAGCAATGTCCTTCAGTCTCTTCACCTTTCTAATTGCTTCCATGTCTTCAGATAATGCATCTGTGTCCTTTATTTTGATCGTATCATTTGTTTCAAAGCATGCAAGTGCTTTCTCACATGCCTACAGAATAATTGAGAACTTTAAGATGAATACGCAAAATCCAATTGCACTGTCTGCAAGTACTGAAGCAAGAAAATTGGGGCAAAGGAAGTTAGTTATGGGTAGGATAGAGATAGATAGTTAAAACCCCAACCATACTATATTGATTTTATTAACATGTTAGCAAAGACTTGGTATAAATATGAGTTTTAAAGGCATCGGAAACGTATCTATACTGCATAATTGTATGAAAAGCTAATAGCTACTTGGATCACAAACTGGATTAGAAAAAATTGAGCAGTAAATCTTGTGTTGCAACTACCACATGAAATGCATTAGAATGACGACTACGAGATAAAAAGTTACGAAATTCTAGAAGAAGAACTCGAGTACATTCATATGATTTAACTTTAAGTGCAGATTAGCCAGTGAGGTGCATATCTATAAAAACAAATTGACAACATTGAATATCATGGAAACATTGACCAAAAGCACATGCCAAACACAGATATTGGAACCCATCTACAGCCAAGGCTATAAGCAATAAAACACTAATCTACAGAATAGTTAGATACAAGAGTAGCTGTTTTCCCACCTTAATCAAAATTTGGTTTCATCTTTGCACATTTTCTCGGAGACTTTCCAGTGTGCCAGACTTATATTTTGTTCGTGGAAACTTAACTCTTGTTAAGAGTCGGAGTACAAGATTAGAAGATCACGGCATTTGTCTACTTCATTAAAGCAAATTAGCAGGAGCTCTCTAGTTAAAAATGTCAATTAGTTAAATGTAAATTCACAATTATGTTTTAGAAGTTCAATCATCTTATGTTATGCTGAATTGGTGATTTATATGTCAGATTACTAAAGAAGAACTTGATGTCATGTTTTACAGCAAGACACCAGTTTAGGGTTGCCGATGCATGATACATGGATACCAAGATTCAAAGATTTAAGTTCAAGGAAACAGGGGTGCATTTATATAAATGTGTTTTGTACAAATCTAAAAAACCAAGAATAAAAGAAAGAAGTTACTTCATAAAACATATCTACAATATGCATGATAAAAACAAACTAAACCCATCTTATCATGCTTTTACCACCATTTTTCAGTCCATTAGTAGAAAAATAACTTCTTATGCTGTTTCGTTTTATTATCTGTCAAAATCACATTCATGACAACACAAATCACCTTTCTCGCAATGGCATAGAACTTATTATCAAAGGCATGCTCAGCAAACGTGAACCATTCTCTGTATGAAACATGTAACCAGTTATCTGTAACAGACTTCAGTTCTCGTAGAGCCAATCCCTCGTATCTCAGAGCCAAGCAACTCTGAAAGTAACAAATGAAAAAGAACATCTAATACATTTATAAAAAGATAGAGAACCAAGTACACATGCATGCAGAATGTATGTATGTATGTATGAATATGACCACAAAAAATCTCATTCAGTGAACAAATTGATATTGTAGTATACGCCACCCTCTGGGCGCCCCACCGCCACGGTCATCATGGGGAGGTAAATCATCACATGCATCCTATGCAAAGTGCGGTGTCAATGGCTTGAACCCGGACCTCACTCATATGGATTACACCCACACTTTTGCTGCTAGACAGATCAGAGGGGACTAAACAAATTGATATTGTAGTAGGTCTGAATTTGATATCTACATAACAAAGCAAACGCAGAACAAGCCATTCAATAAAGCAGTTGATAAGATTTTTAGCAATGTGACTGAAGTATCATAATCTAACATATGATGCTTCAACCTTGTTAATTAGTTTAGCTTCATTCAGGCTCTGCCTACAATATCCATATGCTCTTATAAATGAGCAAGTCGCCAAGTCCTTCTCCAAACTCCCTCCCTAGTACCTACTATAGATCCTAATTCCACACTGTCTTAATCTTCCAAAACTCAAATTTCTCTCTTTATCAGACCTTACTATACCACACATTAAAGGCCAATCTGATCCTGCATTAAGACCTGTACAATTTCAATGACAAACGAAGATCATTAACACATTTCAGACTTCTGATCATCAAACTAAGAACTGATCGATTGATTACACTGATTCATCTAACATTACACTAAATTCCTCCATTTTTAAAAACCCTAGCTACCAACACACACAAATAAACTTCATAAAAACGTACGAAATCAACAAATTGACGTAAATATTCAAAAAACACATACCTCTACATCTCCAGTAAGTGCAAAAGCTCGAACGAAAAACTCAAGGATCAGAAGCTGGTGATCAACAGGTTTCTCCTTAACCTCACGAAGAACGCATAGAGATTCACGTCTCATGAACTCAATCACACTCGAACGCACATCTAGCAGCGATTTCACGTCTCTGATGATCAAAACCGACTCCAGAATGCGTAGAGTTCCGTCATCAAACCTGAACAAACACAAATGGAAGTTCCGATCGCAAAATTTGTGATCATGCAATCAAAGTGAAAAACTAGAATCGAAGCAGCAGTTAGGGTTTGTAATAGAGAGAAATGGAGAAGAAGACTAACCTTCTGTTGTGCACCAGAGAACGAAAAAGGGAAATTTGGTGGGAGATGATGGTGGCTTCGTTGTTACGCATTTCTAACGATGGATTTTGGCGGATGCTTAGCGACTATTTGTATTTAAAAATAAAATTTCAAAATAGCAAAATTATTGTCTAGTTTTAACTTTTCAAAGTCTATCTTTCTCGACTTTGACCTTAAATTTTTTTTTGTGTTATATAATACTTGATACAAAATATATGAATTGGTTGTGTTTTTAATTTATTTTCATTGGTATAATTTTCATCAAGTATTATATAACACAAATTAAAATATTTAAGATCAAAGTCGACAAAAAAAGACTTTTAAAGGTCAAAATTGGACAATAATTTTGGAAAATAAAATCCATAACTACTTTAGAGGAGGGATCAATAGTGTAGAAAAGAGTAAATTACAGAGACTAAGTATGTAATTTATCCAAAAAAAGAAAAAGTAGTTGTAAATAATATTTCAGAATTCGAAAAAAGGGTAGATTATAGGGATTAAATAGATAATTATTTGAGTAAATTGTGGATTTGGTCCTTGTGGTTTAATAATTTTTTTGACCATGGTCCCTATTGTATGTTTATCTTGGATATGGTCCTTGTGGTTTTCATTTCATTTTGGTCTTGGTCCCTCTAACTAACTCCTTCGTTAACTCCGTTAAATTAAGGACTATTTTTGTAATTTTTTATTTTTTTGCCTTTTCCTTGTAAAAACATCAAAACAATATTTTAAAACATTCAAACTCATATATATATATATATAACTAGTTTTGATCCCGTGTAATACACGGGATAATTTCAAAAAATTAAATCATGCTAAAAACCTTATATTACAAATATAAATTGTTGTGCTATTTATCTTTTAACATCAATATTATTTTCTATCAAATACATTAATTATATTAAAAGAAACTACAAACTTTATTTATTTTTAATTTAATTCAATTGATATCAAATTATCAACAAAAAAAATATAACAAAGACATTTTATAGATCAAACTATAAACTATCTTTGACTTTAAAATGACGTTAATATACTTTCACATATAAAGAGAAAGGTATACATACAAAAGTGTACTTGGATTGAAATATAATAATGGATACGTTTAACAATAATTTGTTATAAAAATATTAATTAACTATTATATTAAAACTCAATGATTATCTTGATTATATTTAAAATGAAATATTTATTTTCTATGTCGATGACGTTTATCAATTAGTTACATGAATACAAATATAAATTATTATATAATATGGAGAAGAAAACTTAATTATGCTTCTACTAATGTAGATCAAAAAACTAAAAAAAAGTAATCAAGCAAAAAACCATAAATCAGGAGAAAATCAAACCATATGATTTAGTTTATCATAAGAAAACAATGACACAAATTTTCTTACCATTCTTCACATAATTGCAAAAACAAATAATAAAATAAATTTTATGCATGAATGTTCTTCAAAAAAATGGTTGACGAACTTACCTAGGACGTTTGCAGAAAGAGTAATGGAGGAACTTGAAAAATTAAAATGGAAAGGTAAGGTTTATACGGTTTTTGTTGAATCTGCTTAGTATTTAAATATCAATTTAGGGAGAGAGATAGAGATATAGATGACTTCATACCAATAGATAGAGATAAAGTTTGTTATATTTAATAGATAATTTTGGATTAATTTTTAATAATTTTAAATTTTGAATCAGTGCCATCTGTCAACATATGACACATGACACATATGCATATGATGGCTCACCAGAGCGCGACACGTGTCAATTAGTTACTCAGAGTGTGACACATGTCAATCAGTTACTCTTTTATTATATATAGATAGATGGTATCAAAATAAATAAAATAAGAGCCCATTTTACAATTTGATTTTTTAATTAAAAAGTTAATTATATCACATATAGTTTAATTAAAATTAATAAATAAAATCATAAAAACAATTCTTATTCATCGCTCTAAATAAAATAGGAAGCAATTGTGATTTGGTTTGTTTAAATTAGAATTTTAGTTACATAAAAACAATAAAATCATATCACTTCCACAATTTGAATGAAAAAATAAAATTTAATATATTTAAAAGTTCAAAGAATTTAAATAATCAAATATAAAACAAAATATTGTCAATTTAATTATATTATGTATACAAACATGTATATACATACATACTTACTGTTAGTGATAAAATCATATAATAACATTTTGTTTTATATTTGATTGTTTAAAAAATTGAAAAAATTATTTATATTAAACACATTTATTTTATTATTTGATTCAAATAGTAAAAGATGATATGGTTTTATTGTTTTAATTTAGTAAAAAATTTAATTTAAATAAATCAACTTATAATACTTTATTTCGCCGTTTAAAAAATCATGACTTTATTTTATTTTGTTTAGAGCGATAAAAATTAGATATGGTTTTACGATTTGTTTTATTTAAGTTAAAAAATAATTAAATTGTATATGATATAATTTATTGTTTAACTTAAAAAATCAAATCATAAACTATTTTTTTTACAAGGAAAAAGCAAAAGAATAAAAAATTACAAAAATAGTCCTTAATTTAACGGAGTTAACGAAAGAGTTAGTCAAGGGACCATGGCCAAAACGAAATGAAAACCACAAGGACCATATCCAAGATAAACGTACAATAGGGACCATGGTCAAAAAAGTTATTAAACCACAGGGACCAAATCCATAATTTACTCTAATTATTTTAAAGGGGGATCAATAATGTAATAAAGAGTAAAATACAGGGACCAAATGTATAAATTATCCAAAAAAAATTTGGAAAAAATGGCCCATGCAGGTCTCGAACCTGCGACCTTCGCGTTATTAGCACGACGCTCTAACCAGCTGAGCTAATAGGCCTTTTTGATTTTAAACTTAATATTACAACTTTTATTCAAATATGTAAAATGACATTTTAACATACTTCAAAGTCTTTTATGAAAATTACGCAAAAAGCAAATTATGGCCCATGCAGGTCTCGAACCTGCGACCTTCGCGTTATTAGCACGACGCTCTAACCAACTGAGCTAATAGGCCATCTTGTCACCAATTTATTATCATTTAATTTAAACAATAGAGAATTTCAAACAAAAATGAACGACTGTATAGAGTTGAATATGAAAAAAATCTTACTCCAAGTAGATTTATATTAAGGTTTACATCTCACTCCCTACAAAAATCTATAGTCATGTTTTTATTTTGTTTTATTCAAAAGGTCTAAATAAATATTAAATAATGTATATTTGTTGAAGTAGAAAGCATGATAGACGTAACAATATATTATTTTGCTCTTCAAAATAATTTCTATGCATTTCACTATGTACATTAGTTTAAATGCAGGGAGTCTTATTTCGGAGTAGGACTACTCAATGCATAAGTGTGGATACTCTTTTAATATCAAGTTTCGACCATTCTTTTGGTAAGATATACTATACAACATTTTATAACGTGTATAATAATCAAAGTATAAAACTATGAGCATTAAGGTTTAAACCAACTAGTAGGTTATTTTGGTTGGACTCGAAAAACTAATATAAGGCTTGTGCTTAATTTCAACATAGAGCCCAAGCTAAAATACTTTTTGATGCTTGAGTTCTATACTTGGTAGCAGAATGCTGTCTCTGCCACTATGTGGCCGCAATATCACCACAATGAGGATGCAAGTATACACCGACACTGGGATCGCTACAAGTAATAAAGTGATAAGTATATCGTGATCGTATCCACAGGGATTGGTTTTCAGAATTTCGAATATAGAGTTGAGAATACACTGATTTCAGTTAGAGAAGAAGAAAATATTTTGGTGATTTTTATAACAGTTAAATAGAGAAAATTAAATTAAAGCAAAGGGAATGGGTGTAAGCTTTCTCTTAAAACCAGGTAGTACACGAGTTTAGAAACTTCACGTTATGGGGTTATTCATAAAAACCCAAATATCTCGAAACTACGTTTTTACAAAACATATCGTGAAGTTGCTATGAAGTCATCGTTATTCCAAATCGTAAGATTACCGGTTTTTCTAAGTAGATTAAAATAAATCTTGTTCCACCGAGTATGGGGATTTATACCCAAGTCTCCTTGTGATATAAATCCCGACCGGCTTACTGAACCTTAGCAAACCATGCAGAACCCGCATCTCTGCGTGATTATCAAATGCCCTCTCGAGCTCTTTGTGCATTATCCAAACCGTATTTCGGACCCGCCCATCTCTGGATCTGAGGTCTAACACGACACATCAAAATGGCCGGTTTATCTGTATCGAAATTAAGCGTCGGTTCAAATAACCAATCTTAAGATCCGAAAGTAATGACAACACCCAAGTGATGTCTACACGGTCTTAAGAGGGACTTACACCCACACCCATAAAAGGGTTTAGCCTAAAATAAAAAACATAAAAATAAAGTTAACTTCTACTTGCATAAATTAAAATACGGAATGTAAACTACAATACGAGAAATTAAATACGAAAAGATTAAACACAAGTAGTAAATAAAGAAAAAAAAGAAACCTTAAGGTCCTCCATTAATGGAGGAGCAAGGTGAGGAAGAAGAAAGAAAGAAGTAGCAGATGGCGGGGGTGATCAATTGAGAAGGCATCAACTTGTACTTATAAGGAATCTTAACCCATGGATATAATCCATGGGTATAAATTCATCCAATAGAAACCATCTTATCCTCTTCAGCAGATCATTTCTTTATTCTCTTCACATGGGCCATGTGGGCCACTTACACATTTGCCTCTTCAGAATTTCCAAAGGCCAAGTTAAAATCGTTCCCCTCAGTGGTGACACAAAGGGGTCTTCTGCATTTTTGAACCTTGAACTGTTGGAGAGCTTTTGGACTGCTTTCGGGATTTGGACTGATTTGTTGAACTTTTAGGCCGTTTTTCATCAAACTTGATCTTTTGTGTTTATCAAAACCTTTTCAAAACATTTTAGTCCAAAGAGAAAGAAAGAGGGCAAAGTGGGTATAAAATAATATACAAAACGAGGTTATTTAATACTAAATAACTCTCAAATTAGAGAGTTATCAATACTCATTTAATATTTTTGGGTTGTAAATTATGGCCTAAATTTCAGGTCTTATAAACTTGTCTATGGATTCAAACTCAGTATCAGTTAACCTAATAAGCTTGTTTACAACACAATTTAGGCCTAAAATATATGTTTTAACAACTGTTTACTCTTGTCGTTCTTGAGTTACATAACATACAAATATGCAATTACTATCATGAATATATATATATATATATATATATATGTGAAAGAGAACAACATGTCTGTTTGGCAAGCATAGGAACCAACACAATCATTTTTAGTTTCAAAACATATATAGTTACACTATCTAGTAATACAATTGACATTTGTTAAATGGGAATGTGATATTTCATAACATTATGTGATTTTTACCTTGTAAATACTAAATATCATCTAAAAAGGAGTAGAGAGAAGCATGACAATGATGTTGATTAGCAAGTGTTTAGTGTGAAGTGTAGTAGTTATAGATGCTAAAGGAACTTGGTTTTTAGATGAAGCAAATTAACAATTCGATAGTTATTATTATAAAGATAGACTTCTTAATAGACAACTTATATGTGTTCATTGAGTTGATGTAACACCATAAAATTTTAAACTCCATTTTGATTAAATTAAAACAAATCAAGTCTTTAGTTGCATAAATAAATAAAATCTAGTACTTAAGAACCCATAAAATAACATATGTTTAAAAATAAATCCAATTACCAACTAAAACTGTTGGAACCATCTCGCCGCTAGCATCACATCGGGGCCTTGACTTTATCCACCCCTGAACCTGAACCTGGAAAAAAAGAAACAACGGAAGGGTTAAGCATAAAGCTTAGTGAGCTAGCACTACGTATACGTTACCACATAACATGCTCATATACCATAACATGCACTAATCACATACAACCATCATATCAACATATCAATAATCAATTACACAACAAATACCCGACTCTCATGAGATCGATAAAACTCCCGTCAGTTTGGACACGGGTCGGCCCCCACAACTCACCAAGGGCATGTGGATTCCCTTTCTCCCGTCAGTTAGGACACGGGTCGGCCCCCACAACTCATCAAGGGAATGCGGTTCCCTTTACGTACACTATCATGCTATATAAACACATCACATAATAAGCTACACGTAGAGTAACTCACCTGGTTCGCGCAAACAAATAAGCACAGGTCTCACGGCACTTTAAATCAAATCTGAAAATACAATTTAAATTACCAACATTAGGTCTCTACCCAAATCCCACGAATCGAAACCTAGATTCATGTGATTACCGCTAAAAATTAAACCCTCAACTAGTCCCAAACGATGACAACCAAGTTCCTAAGAAACCCCAAAAGCTACCCCTTCAAAACGGTTTAACACGAACACCAAACGGAAGTCGTGGGTTGCGACTACCAACGAGGGTTTTTACCTACAACTCCAATTTCGACCGAAACCATCGAAATAAGTTCACCCATAACGATTATACACAATCACATGACATTGATTACACCAAAACACTAATCAAATACACCCAAATCGGTGTTCATGCAATTACCCCCAAAAACTTAACCCTAACTCTCATACTTGACCCAAATCGTGATGACTACACCATCCAACCATTAAAGAGGGGTTTAGAATTCATACCTTGATATATTAACAAACCACACTTGATTCTCCGCCATTTGCCTTCGAGAATCGCTTACACACACCGCTTAAATCCCCAAATTACCGAATTCACTTTCTTGGAAAATCAGCCAACTTCGACTGGTTGCTGCTCCTTACGGGAGCCTCCGATGCTCGATGCCTTATGTCAGATTGAAGAATAATGAGTCGTGAAGCCGCTGTCCAAATTTAACGACGATCCGACGGTTAATGAGGGAGAACGAGCCGATCTCCCACGACTGCGCAATCCTGACGGGAATTTCGAAAAAAACCCCAAATTTATTATAGTCGATTTCAAAGTAAAACCCCAACAATACTCAGTTCTAGATGCGATTTACATCGAAAAACCCACAATAAACAACCTCGAAACACAACTCATTCAAACCCTAGTTTTACGGAACGATTAAAAACAAGTTAGAAACCATACCTTACGCCATCGAAACACGAATCCAAACCCTCGATCAAACCTCTTCTCCACTGCGATCTCTTTCTCTCCTTCCTGATCTCTCTCTTCTCTCTCGGTTTCTCTCTCTCTTTCTTTCTCTCCAAGTTAGAAAAATAAATTTGTGAGGAATTAATTAGAAGGTTTGGGGTATTTATAAACCCGGGCCGGACTACTTTCCCAAAGGCTAAGCCCGTAACTTAATCCAAGCTCACTTATCAATCCTAATTTAAATCAATTTTCTTAAAACTCTAATTAACTAATTAAAAACTAATAAATATAATAATAACCTAAACTAATATAACTTAAGGATTTGGGGCGTTACAGTTGATGTTGTATTTATTATTTAAGTGACTTAAAAGTCTCACTCTAAGAAATATTAAAAGAAATTTGAAGAATTGTTCTTCCTTTTCTTTCTTTCTTATAATATTTGAGACATTCATATTGTTAGTGATTATGTGCATAGGTTGACAAACCAGTGATTACACATCCAATGTTACAAGACACTTGAGGGTCACACCTAGGGGTGTAAACGAGTCGAGCCGAGCTCGAGCTCGTTTAAGTGTATAACGCTCGAGCTCGAGCTCGGCTCGTTTCGAGCCTTATGTGTCAACCTCGAGCTCGAGCTCGTCAAGAATTTAGCAAGCTCGGGCTCGGCTCGAGCTCGGCTCGTTTACCTATAAATCAACTTTTAATATGTATTTTTTATTTGTTAATATTTTTATTATTTAGTATTTAATTATTTAATAGTAATTGTTTAATATATATTTATATAATATATATTAGTTGAGGCTCGTTAGGGCTCGTTTAGGCTCACGAGCTTAATTGTAAAAGCTCGAGCTCGAGCTCGTTTATTAAACGAGCTCGAAATAAGGCTCGAGCTCGGCTCGGCTCGGACTCGTTTAACTCGAGCTCGAGTCGAGCTTTTAACGAGTCGATCCCGAGTAGCTCACGAACAGCTCGACTCACTTACACCCCTAGTCACACCTGTGAGAACCTATAAATCGAACAAGTTAAATAAAACCCAGAAATGGAGAGATTGGATTTATAATAGTCATTTATAAATCATTTGGGTATTTTCAGTCAGAAATCCCAAAGTATGAGGGTTGTTAATTAATTAAGTGAATTATTTATTTATTAGTAAAAATAAATAAATAATAGAGATAACTAATTAATTAAGAGATAATTATCTAGAAGATTCTTTCTTAAGGAAAAAGAAAGAATCAGATAATTATGGAAACTGGATTTAATGGAAACTCTTGGATTTAAATAAGCCTTAAGGGTTAAGAAATTTTATTCCAATCATAATTCTTAATCAGTTTCCACCAACAAAATTCTCTATCTCTCTCTCTCTCTCTCTCTCCAATCGGCGCCGGCCTCACCATCAAAAACCAGTTCGGTTTTTAGTTTGCTCGGGTTTTTTGGGTTCTGCTAGAGGAACGTTCGTATGGTTGATCACCGGTGGATTAAAGCTCAAGCATTCCAGGTAAAATCCCTTATTAGTTAATGTCTAAATAAATTAAAACGACGATCGTGGTTTTCGGGTTTTTATCCAAAATCGCTTCCGCATGATTGGTGTTCTTCGTATCAGTTTGATTCGGGGATCACAGAAAAACCCAACAGTGGTATCAGAGCCACATGTTTATTCGTTTTATTCCATTTAACTGTTTAAAGATCCGTTAAAAATTGTTTCTTGCGAATAAAGTTTTATTGATAATCGTTTCATATAAAAAATTCAATTTTTATCAGTTTAAATTTTTTTTTCAGTTCCGTATAAAGATTTAATGATTATCTATTATAACTTTTCCAGTTTTATCGTTTTATGTTTATCGTCGAAAAAACTATCGCGGAAAAACCCCACGGGGTAGTGGAGATCGGTGGCGGAACTGCGGCAGATAGCCGACCGAACCACCCATCGATCGCTGACCGAGGCTAGAATCGGCGGTACGGCGACAACTGCCGAACGGACCGCCATATGGTGGCCTGACTCGCCACTAGGCCGTGGCTTGATCAGCCATCAGACCGTGGCTTGATCAGCCACCAGGCCGTGGCTTGAGTAGCCACCAGGCCGTGGTTTGATCAGCCATCAGACCAGGCTTGATCAGCCATCAGATCGTGGCCTGATCAGAGTTCAAGCCGTGGCCTGATCAGAATTCAAGTCGTGGCTTGAGTCGCCACTAGACCGTGGCCTGATCAGAGTTCAAGCCGTGGCCTGATCAGAATTCAAGCCGTGGCTTGAGTCGCCACTAGACCGTGGCCTGATCAGAGTTCAAGCCGTGGCCCGATCAGAGTTCAAGCCGTGGCTTGAGTCGCCACTAGGCCGTGGCCTGATCAAAATTCAAGGCATGGTCCACCAGCTTGGTTGGCCATGGCCTATACCCAAATCAAGCCATGGCCCGATCCCTTGATGCACCAAGGCGACCCTCGGCCGAACCATCAGTCAGTGGTGGGCCGAGAGGAGTGCGACCACCAGCGGCCGCCACGACGGCGGTGGTCAGTGATGGCACCGGCGGTCGATCGCCACCAGGCGGTGGTGATCGACGGTGATGTGAGCGGCGATAATATTCCGGTTGATCGTAGGTAGCGGTTGGTTTCGAGCGTTTCTCAAATTTTTTTTCTTTCGGGGCCCAGACTTATCAATTTGGTAATGGGCCGAAACCATGGTATTTTGGACCAAGTTTATGGCCCAAAAGGGTTTATTGGGTTTTAAGCTTTTTGACCCAAATTAATTTTATTTAGATAATATATTTTTTATATATAAATCAGTTACATTATATTATAAAATTATGTTTAAGGGATTTTTAGTTAATAATTATCCCGAGTAAAATTGTGTTTTATCAAACCTGTTATTTGACCCGTTTGGTCAAATAAGTCTAGTATCATGTTTTGACCAGTTGGTCAAACCACGACACAGTTTACGGTCCAATGTTTATTTTTCCGACCAGTTTGTTCGAGGACCGGGTTTTGATATAACTTTTAGATAAAAAAGCAAATATTTTAGAAAATCGGTTTTGCTTTATAAATAGATTTATTGATTATAAATCTTAGTATTTTTATAATTCAAGTAAAAACCGTTTTCAGTTTAAAATATTAGTTTCGGTTTATAAACAGTTTGTTTTATAAACCAAGTTTTGCGATAAACGGAACAAGATAATTTTTAACGGATCTAGGATTTCTTTATCGCTTTATTATATTGTTTAATATATATAAATGCGTGGTTGCTTGAGTATATATATGCTTTCGTATATATCTATTATACGGTTTGCCAACTTAGACCTTTTAGATTAAATTTGGGGAGGCCTGCGTGCCATTTACAACCCCTTTGTAATAATGACCATAGGATAGTTATTTTTCCTTTTTTGGAGTTCCATCGAGAATGTCGAAGGCCAGTGGGAGCTACGCAAGAAAAACCCAATTTTTCTTTTCTGGAGTCCTAACGAAGATACCGGGGAGCCAGTGGGAGCTACGCGAGGTGTTAGAAATCCTTTAGAAAAATAGGTCATTATTGGTCCTTAGGAATAAAGGTTGGCAAACCTATAATTAATTAGCTTTAAACTGCGTAGTTGTTATAATTATCTGTGTGTTTATAATTATTAACTGCGTGGTTGATTTTTTTAATCGTGATAGTATCAAATATGTTTTAAAAAATAGGAGAGAGTTTTTAAAACTAGATTAAATCACGAGATCAAGTAGGTTTTAAAAATCAAAATCACCAGCTTTTTCCAAAACCTTTTACGGTAGATTTTATTTTGAAACCTATAAAATTGTAAATAGATTGTTTAAAGGCAAGTTGATAAAACAGTTAGTTTTGGGCAACTAGCATGCCATCAAAACAGCTAGTTTTGATTAGCAAGTGTGCTTTTAAAACAGTTAGTTTTAATTAGCAATTGTCTTTTGAAACAGTTAGTTTTAAAACAGCGTATGTTTGAAACAGTTAGTTTAAACATCAGTTTCTTTTCTGTTTAAACAATCAGTTTTCGAAAGTTACAATTTTTCTAAATAACTGGACATTAAAAGGTTTTTCAAAAATTATTTAAAAACCCCGATAAATCATAGATCGGTAGTGCAACCCATCTAGGGGCACCTCAGGCGTAAGGTACGCGGGCGTTCTAAGAAGAACACACCTTGAGCATCCGCATTCAAACCCCAAGCTAGAGGGGATACTACGACTTTGCGAATTATCTCCGTGTTGTATCGGCCAGAGTAAAAGTGTCCAAGTCCCGAAATGGTGAGATCTGTTTTGGTTCTCATATGTTTACCGGGTGGTACCGGGCCAAAAAGCACTTAGAGGGACTGAAACATGTACGGATAATTACCGTTGTCCCGAAAAGATCTAGGAGTCATGTCAGTTAGATGTGATTGGTAAAAGTCCTTACCTACCGAAATAATACGTGGGCCTGGTGGAGCAAGAACATTACGCACATCAGGGCGTATGAAATAAGGATCCTAGTCCAATAAAATGATCATTTAAGGGTTTATTGATATTTATTGGAAATTAGTCTATTCACAGTTGCTAAAAACCAAAGTTTTTAAAATGTAGATGGCAAACACAGTAACCAACACAAACAATCTTTCCCTCCACTCCATCCTTGAGAAGGATAAACTCATCGGTTCCAATTTCCTTGACTAGGAGCGCAATCTGATAATTGTGCTCAGACACGAAAGGAAATGGTATGTCCTTGAAGAGCCTCTAGGGGAGGCCCCTCTAGCAAATGCCCCGGCTACTGCCAGAAATGCTCACAAGAAGCATTCAGATGATTTGCTGGATGTCGGTAGTCTCATGCTTGCAACCATGAGCCCGGATTTGCAAACAGGGCACATAAATACAAATGCTTATGACATGATCCGCCAGTTGAGGGACATGTTCCAAACGCAAGCCCGCACAGAACGTTTTGATGCCACGAAGGCATTTAACGAGTGCAAGATGATCAAGGGGACCTCAGTGAGTGACCATGTCATGAAAATGAAATGGCATATGGATCACCTAGAGAGACTCGGTCACCCAGTTCCGTTGCAGCTAGCAACGGATACTATACTCAACTCACTGTCAGATGATTACAAGCCTTTTGTAATCAACTATAACATGAATAACATGGAGAAATCAATAGCCGAATTGCACTCCATGCTTAAGACTGCTGAGTTGAATATGGGGACCAAGAACAAAACCAAGGATTTGCTGATGGTGAGGGACGGAGGAGTAAAGAAGAAACATAGGCATGAAGGCACCAACAAGGGAAAAGGTCCAGTTCAGACCACCCAGAGTGCACCCAAGGTTCGTGAAAAGGGCAAAAGCAAGGGCTAGGGCAAGAAAGTTAAAACCTAACAGAGTAATGACCGAGAATTAATACTTCAAGTGCCATGAAGTCGGTCATTGGAGGCATAACTGCCCGAAGCGTTACGAAGCAGGTATAAACACCTCAGGTATTCGTGACTGCTTAAGTTTATCACTTTCGCTTGCTAGTTTACAAATGATTTGACACCTAGAAGCAAATGTTTAATTGCAGGTGGTCATTAAAAGTGAAGTGCCCAGATTACAAGGATCAGCATACAGTTTACTTTTAGATATTATCAAGACAATTTTTATGATTTAAAACAATCTTGTTTTTCCAAAATTTGGATTTTTTGGGTTTTAAATATTTATCGGTTTTAAAATTTAAAATTATAGTCTTGATTTAAATATCTTTATGCATGATATTTTGAATCTATATAAGTCAAGTTAGACTTGATTCAAAATAAGATCCTAGATGTTGCATATTACATTAACAGTATTACTTTAATTAAATAAAGTAATATATATGAAAATTGTCAAAAACACACGAAGTACTATAATGTGTTTTGAATAAAACATTTATGAGTAAAAGATTATGAAAGTATTTTCTGATCAGAATTAATTACTCATATGTTTTAAGGAATTTAGGATATTATCTCCGATATAGTTGATAATATCAGTGTTTATAAAACTAGAGAAAATTCCAAGTTTTGGAATTAGGATTTAAAATAAAGTCCAGTTAAGTTTTATAAATGTTAAAATTCTCGTGTTCATTACTTAAAATAGAATTGACTAAATAATCAAGTTTTGACTAAGTCAATAGTTAATTTTAAGTAATAGTTGGTTTTCATATAGGTTAGTGGGAGCACAGTTTATTCTCTATCTAATCTATGATAAAGAATAAAAGATAAAAGTATTGATTTAGTATATCTCGGAATTCATGATCCAGGTAGGATGTAAATTCAGTCAAAAGGGTAGAACATAAGTTTCAAAGACTTTGAAACAAAATAAAATCATACTTGATTTTTGAGAAAAATCAATAATTAAAATGTGTTGGAATAGTTATTAAAGATAGTAATTATCTTTTAGACTAGAAAGTGTTGTAAACACTAGAATAAATTTCCTAAAATTTGCCAGTTTGGTAAATGGAAATTTTATCTGATTTCAGGTAGAAATCATTCATCTACACAGCAATTAATGAAAGTTGCAATTTAACTTTACATATTCAGTGAACTCAGAGTTAGTCCAGATCTCCAAGTTCAGGGAAATATGGTAAAGTGAAGTCTAATTTTTGTTTTATGGTGTTTGCAAAACAAAATTAGCTGATACAAGTATAAAATCAGTAGATGTTAAATGTAATCTGAGAAGTGTATATATTATTGATGATTTACAAAGGGAGAATACAACGACTATATATAGACTAGAAACCCAAACAAAGAGAAACCCTAAAGCCCATGGGCCTAAACAACATCTATACAATAATTACATTCTAACACTCCCCCTCAAGCTGGAGCATAGATGTTAAACATGCCCTGCTTGTTACAAATAGAAGAGACTCGTGAACCAGGTAAAGCTTTGGTAAAGACATCAGCCAGTTGACTGCCCGTTCGAACAAAGGGAGTCGAGATGGTTCCATCTTCTAGCTTCTCACAAGTAAAATGACAGTCCACTTCGATGTGTTTTGTTCTTTCATGAAACACGGGATTGTTTGCAATGTGGATAGCCGCCTCATTATCACAATATAGGTTCATCGGTTTAGATTGAACAAAGCCGAGTTCACCTAGCAGATTCCGTAACCATATCAGCTCACACGTAGTTTGGGCCATAGCCCTGTATTCAGATTCCGCACTTGGCCGGGAAACGACATTCTGTTTCTTACTCTTCCACGAAACTAGATTCCCTCCAACAAACACACAGTAGCCTGTCGTAGACCGCCTGCTCGTAGGATCCCCATCATAGTTGGCATCTGTAAACCCTTCAATGACATGATGACCGTGATTTCGATACAAGATGCCAAGCCCAGGAGCACCTTTTAAGTATTTCAGTATATGTCTAACGGCCTCCCAATGTGGAGTTCTTGGAGATAACATAAATTGACTCACAACACTGACCGGAAAGGCGATGTCAGGACGTGTAATGGTCAGGTAGTTCAGCTTTCCCACAATTCTTCTATATTTTCCAGGATCTTCAAGTAGATCTCCATCTTCTATATTCAACTTTATATTTGGAATCATCGGGGCCTCACAAGGTTTTGTTTCAATCATCCCAGAATCATTCAATACATCCAAACAATATTTTCGTTGGGACAAACAGATCCCCTTCCGAGTGCGAGATACTTCAATTCCCAAGAAGTATTTTAAAGGGCCCAAGTCCTTTGTTTGAAACCGAGATGCAAGAAAATCTTTCAGCTTTATGATCCCAGTCTTATCACTCCCAGTAATCACAATATCATCAACATACACCACTAACAGAATACATCCAGACGACGATGAAGTAAAAAACACAGAATGATCATAAGAACTCCTTCGTAGGCCAAACTCGGTCACTACTGCATTAAACCGTCCAAACCAAGCACGGGGGGATTGCTTTAAACCATACAATGATTTACGCAGTCTGCATACTCTACCAGACTCCCCCTGACCAACAAACCCAGGCGGTTGCTCCATATAAGCTTCCTCGTGTAAATCTCCATGCAAGAAAGCATTTTTCACATCCAGTTGGTGTAGTACCCAGTCATAAGTGGCGGCTAATGAAATAAACAAGCGAATAGAAGGTACCATAGCAACAGGAGAAAATGTCTCAGAATAGTCGACCCCATAAGTCTGAGCATATCCTTTTGCTACCAACCGAGCTTTCAAACGAGCCACAGATCCATCCTGTTGGGAATCGTAGGCTACAAAAACATGCACAGCGGAATAAAAAGCCTGATTCCCAATCGAGGATCCAATCCTAAACTCATACAGATACAAAAGAGGATTACGAAAAATTACCTCGTTGTTAGTTTACGCGAACGAAACTGGACTGCTGGCAGGGAATACACCGCTACTGCACCACCGTGAGATCGGTTGCTAGACCACCTTGTGTTCCTCCTTGAAATCGATGGAGAGGGAGAGAGAAGAGGGTTTTGGTTTTTCTCTGGGGTTTCTTTTCAGTTAAGATTGATTGATTGAATAAAACTGACCAGGGTTTGCCATATTTATAAAATCAAATATGGCAGTACCCAATAAAGAAAGCCTGTTTGATTAAAAAGGCCCATTAAGCTTATTTAATCAAACTCAAACTCTTTAATTATTCCATCAAACCACTTGATCTCTAATCGGGTGTGTAGCAGTGTGACCCACTAGTGTCTTATAACATTGGACACGGTAAAACCCTGTTACTATCTTGCACATAATCCTAACAGACTCCCACTTGTGCCAGACTAGTAACCGTACTGTTACCATTAGCCTAAGGAGGTCCCTAGCCAGACACTTAGGTTAACCAGGTTATAAGATCTCTTACATCCAGAGATACAATTCACGCTTGAATTTGTACACAGGTTCATTCCTTTTGCACACGATATTTCTAAAGTGACTTAAGACATGGAGTGGAGGATTCATTTCTTAAGATCAAGTATTTCTTGACTCTGATTTCGATTGCCTGCAGTAACGGATATTACTAAATAACACTTGTTATTCTATCCGAGCGTGGCCACGCGTTTTCTGCCAATCTTAATCGTCAAGGGGCCCGGAAATATCTCTCTTTTGAAAGAGGTGCAAATCCCTTCTTGACTACTTGCATTTGGATCCACGGCTTCCGCTGCATCTAGTCACGTCCCGTATGGCCACCCAGTTACGGTGCAGCGTTAGTACGTGCTAAGAGTACAGTAGTCCTCGCGTTCCCAAACCAAGTATCTCAGGTCTAAGGACAACCTATCAAGTCAGTGCTTATGACTGAGGCTCCATGAAGCAGACTTGATTACTGGTCACTTCCAATACCCAAACACTCTGATGAGTATCTATAAATACTTGGTCACATCACTTGTGCTTTTATTCTCTACT
The DNA here is from genome assembly GCA_030169165.1 of Centaurea solstitialis. Taxonomy (NCBI): domain Eukaryota; kingdom Viridiplantae; phylum Streptophyta; class Magnoliopsida; order Asterales; family Asteraceae; genus Centaurea; species Centaurea solstitialis. The sequence goes on from CM058040.1 coordinate 24,766,722, forward strand.
TTGAATAAATCATCAAGTATTTATAATAGCGTTAAACTTCCTATTGAAATTCCCATTTCAATAAGTGGCTACGGAAATTTAGATTTCATACAAAACTTTGTAAAATCATGGATACGTTAAATATGCAAAAAAAAAATAGTTAATTTAGAACAATCATGAAATTAAAACCTCCATTTATTTCCAACACACTGTGAAATAAATACTTTACATGATTACATTGTTTCTAAATTAGACTATAGTAATAATTAATAAACTAAGAACTAGCTACTGGCTTCCAGGTACTGCATCCCAATGGAATTCGCATGTGCCTCATGCTTTACCCTTGCTAGTGGCTTTGTCAGCGGATCTGCGACATTGTCTTCTGTTGGAATCTTGCATATTCTCACATCTCCTCTTCCAATGATCTCTCGGATGAGGTGATACTTTCTGAGCACATGTCTTGACTTGTGATTCTCTCTAGGTTCCTTTGCTTGCGCCACGGCTCCCGAGTTATCACAGAATATATCGATCGGTCTCGAGATACTGGCAACCACTCTGAGATCCGATAGAAAATTCCTTAGCCAGACAGCTTCCTTTGCCGCATCAGATGCTGCAATGTACTCTGCTTCTGTAGTTGAATCTGCAATCGTGTCCTGCTTCGAGCTCTTCCATGAGATCGCACCTCCGTTTAGGGTAAAGACGTACCCTGACTGTGACCTGAAGTCATCTCTGTCGGTCTGGAAACTAGCGTCAGAGTATCCGATGACACTAATTTCATCCTCAGAACCTCCAAAGACCAAGAACATTTCTTTCGTTCTTCTCAGATATTTAAGAATGTTCTTGACAGCCACCCAATGGGGTTCACCCGGATTCTGTTGGTATCTGCTCGTAACACTTACTGAGTAAGCAATATCGGGCCTAGTACATAGCATGGCATACATAATCGATCCAATTGCAGAAGCATATAGGACCGATTTCATCTTGTCCTGATCTTGACTAGAAACAGGACACTGTGTTTTACTTAACACTATGCCATGTTGCATTGGGATAAATCCTTTCTTCGATTCATCCATCCTGAATTTCTTCAGGATTTTATCGATATACGTACTTTGGCTAAGCCCGATAAGCCGCTTGGATCTGTTTCTGTAGATCTTTATACCAAGTATATAAGCAGCTTCTCCAAGGTCTTTCATCTGGAAACATTTGCTTAACCAGCTCTTTACACTCTGTAAAGTTGGTACATCGTTCCCTATGAGAAGAATGTCATCTACGTATAAGACCAAGAAGGTTACTATGCTCCCACTGAACTTAGTGTAGACACACGGCTCGAACTCACTTTTGGTAAAACCAAACTCTTTGATTTGCTCATCAAAGTGTAAGTTCCAGCTTCGAGATGCTTGCTTCAATCCATAAATGGATTTTAGCAGCTTACACACCTTGTTAGGATTCTTGGGATCTTCAAACCCCTCTGGTTGTTCCATATAGACGTCTTCTGTTAACTTTCCATTCAGAAAGGCTGTCTTGACGTCCATTTGCCAAATCTCGTAGTTAAAATACGCTGAGATGGCCATAAGAATCCTAATTGATTTTAACATGGCCACTGGTGAAAAGGTTTCATCATAGTCAATACCATGAGTTTGCGTGAATCCTTTTGCGACCAGTCTGGCTTTGAAGGTGTGTACGTTCCCATCCATGTCGGTTTTCTTCTTGAAAACCCATTTGCGTCCAACAGCCTTACAGTGTTGTGGCAAATCAGTTAACTCCCAAACTTGGTTGTCGTACATGGATTGCATCTCGGCCTTCATGGCTTCCTGCCATTGTTCAGACTCACTGCCTGACACAGCTTCTCCATAGGATGTTGGTTCATTTAAGTCTCCGCTATCTTGAGAGACTAGGAACCCAAGATACCTATCTGGTTCTTGTCTTACCCTACTGGATCTGCGAAGGTCCTGTGTTTGCACTTCCTCAATCGGTTCTGATTGAGGTTCAACATTGTTATGTTGAATTTCTGGCTCAACAACTGATGCAGTGTTTTCTTCGTCTACTACCTGTAGATCTACATCCTTTCTGGTGTTCTGTAGACTGAGAAACTTTTCTTCCAGAAATTTTCCATTTCGAGCAACAAAAACTTTGTTCTCTTCAGGGTTGTAGAAATAATATCCCACGGTGGTCTTGGGATATCCAACGAAGAAACACTTGTCGGATTTGGGCTTGAGTTTTTCTGAGGTGGGTCGTTTGACGTAAACCTCACATCCCCAAATTTTCAGAAAAGATATGTTGGGTTTCTTACCCTTCCACAACTCGTATGGAGTCTTTTCTACCGACTTTGTTGGCGCTCTGTTCAGTATGTGTGCCGTTGTTTCGAGCGCATGTCCCCAGAATGATATTGGCAGCGAAGAATGACACATCATCGTTCGTACCATGTCAAGCAAAGTACGATTCCTCCTTTCTGATACACCGTTCATCTGAGGTGTATACGGAGGAGTAAGTTGGGATACAATCCCACATTCCATTAGATGATTGTCAAACTCGTCACTTAGATATTCGCCACCTCGATCCGATCGTAAGAACTTGATCCTCTTGTCAAGTAGATTCTGTACTTCATTCTGATACTCCTTGAATTTCTCGAAGGTTTCAGATTTATGTCTCATCAAGTAGACATAACCATACCTACTGAAATCGTCAGTAAAGGTAATGAAGTACCGGTATCCTCCTCTTGCCACATGACTGAAAGGTCCACATACATCTGTGTGGATTATTTCAAGCAAGTCAGTAGCCCTTTCATTTTCATTGTTGAAAGGTTGCTTTGTCATTTTGCCAGATAAACAAGATTCGCAATTATCAAAAAGTTTATAATCGAAATTGCCAAGAAAACCTCCTTTTAGGAGTAGTTCAACGCGTTTCTTGTTTATGTGGCCCAAACGACAATGTCAGAGGTAAGTCTGATCCTCAATATCCTTGGATCGTTTACTTATATGATAGATTTCACTACTGTTGTCTTGTAGATTTACAGTGTATAGACCATTTACGGGTGTAGCCTTAAAATAGAAAATATTATCTTTAAAGACAGAAAGCATTTTATAATCATATTTGTAATGAAAACCTTGGTCTACTAACAAATCAAAAGACAATACATTCTTAATCATATTTGGAATATAATAACAATTATCCAGTTCCAAAACTAGACCCGAGGGTAAACTAAGACTATAAGATCCCACGGCTTCAGCAATCAACGGAGTGCCTTCGCCAACTCGTAGGTTCGAACGGTCCTTCCTCAGAGTCTTTCTTCTAGTGAATCCCTGTAAATGATTACAAATATGGTTACCACTGCCTGTATCAATTACCCATGATTCATAAGAAGTGATTAAGCAATCTATCATAAAGATACCTGGAGCATCGGGTAAACCGATCTCTATCTGGTCGATATTCATCGAGTGCTCGCAAATATCCTCGCTGCCGCACTCTGGGCAACTCAGATCTCCCAGCTCATCAATTATATCAGTGTCCATGAGATTTGCAGGCTCGGGTACTGGCTCTAGACTGGCCAGAATATCTTCATGAACTTTATCCACGTCGTTCTTCGGTTCCTTCATGTAGGCACTAGCTGTGTCCTGAACTTCCTTTGTGAGGGAGAACCACATGAGATACACTAACTCTTCCTGAGTCATCTTGTACCCCAGACGTGATAAACATTTAAAAATCCTTATCATTTCAATAAGATGGTTTTTAACTGACTGACCCTTTTGCAGCTTCAGGGAGAGAATCTCTTGCATGATCAAAAGCTTGCCCGTATGCTTGTAGAAACCTAACTGGTTCTCCACATTTCTTACAACCTCGTGACAGAATTTCACTCTTAAGTCTCCCGTGAACTCGGGTGACATAGAGAAAACTAGAATGGATATTACATCCGATTCATCTGCCATGAATCTGAAATACTCAGCAAATTCCTCTTCAGGGGCATTGCTTTTAGGTCGTGACATGGGCTTATTGATCACATAAAGCTTACCCTGGGCACTCAAAACATTCTATAAGTGTAACTTCCAAACTGGAAAGTTCTGGCCCGTAAGCTTCCACTTGCCCGTAATAAGGCGAAGTGATTCCTCAGGTGAATAAAACGGAATGCTAATTGGAGACATCTACAGAAGAATATAAATTCCAATTTAGTTTATAATTATATAATTCTAATAAATTATTACCTTTAAAATAAATTTATTAGATTAGAATCCATATTTCACATGTGTCGGGAAGCATGTGATCATGTCAAACCGACTCATGCAATCTATGGTAGGTAAAACTATACCAATCGTATTCCAATCTCGAAAAATACGACTTCTAGATCGTCGGGACATCGGATATTTATAGTCCGTGCATATTTAGTCCTTCTAGTGCATTTTGGCCTGGTACCACCCAGTAAATAAATAATTACCAAAATAGATTGCACCACCCGGGACCTGGACAAACTCTGGCCGGTACCACCCGGAGATAATTCGTAGAGTTTTATCTCCCTCCAGTTTCGGTTTGAACACGGACGTTCATAGTGTGTGCACTTACAACGCCCTATGTACCTTACACCGGAGGTGCCCCTAAAGTGGGTTGCACTTACTAATCTATGATTTTAACAAGGGTCAAAAATTGCCAGTTTTCAAAAACTTTGGATTTAAACACAAACTGTATTTTATCCAATTTTAAAACCATTTATATTTAATTTAAAAGACGTAACTACGTAATACAATTAAATATAAACAACCACGCAGACTGAATAACTGTAAACAACCACGCAGTTCAAATAACACGTCATAGTCAAAAACCCTTAACTATTGTCGTTTTGTGAGCCAACACAAAACGACGGTCCAATTCCTAAGGGACAAATCTTCTCGGCGCTCCCACTGGCTCCAAGCTCCATGGTCGTCTCCTTGACTCCGTCTTCGGGTCTTTATTTTAATTAAAAATATTACAATATAACCGGGTTGTAAATGGCACGCAGGCCTCCCGTAACAACACACATAATAATTAAAGACATATCACAGGTCATAAGGGTTTGACTATGACTTCATATAATAATTAAAACTCAACTAGAGATAATTATTTAAGTTACTAATTAATTTAATCCTGAAAACTTTTAAACTTATCCGGTTAAAAGATTTCCATATCAAAGACCTTTCCAGAAACGGATCTCACACGGGACCCATTAACGAAAAACAATCGAAAAACTTATCGATTCGTAATCCGGCACCGATGGGAACGACCGAAATCATCACCACCGATACCGGCCTGAACACCACTCGACTACCGCGGATCGCCGGCGACAGCAGCGGCTCGAGAGCCACCACTGCCGCCTATCGGTTTTTGATCGTGGCCGACGCCACGCTAGCAAACAACCACCGCTACCACCGGCAACGGCAGCGGTTCGCACCACCACTGCCGCCGTGGTCACGCGGCGAACGGAAACACCACCACCACCATCATTGATGGCAGCGGCGGTAACCACCGACCTGTGGTTCGACGACGACAGCAATAGAGCGCCACCACCGCTGCCGTTCCCCGGAATCAATCATCGTCGCCATCACCGCTCAACCACCGCCGTCGCAATCGACGACAGCAGCACCGGCCACCGTCGCCGTTCGGCGGTCCGTTCGATCGATCGCCACCGCCACCACAAACGGTGGCGCGGTGGTCGATCACCAACCAATCGCCGCCTGTCGATGTCCTGCGGCTCCGTTTCTCAATCGACGCCACCGCCTCCACAATCGGTGGTGCGGTGGTGGTTCTTATCCGTGGCCGACGCCGCCACCACTTACGGTGGTGCGGCTGGTGGTTTGTTGCGATGACAGCCGGCGACCACCACACTCTGTGGTGTAGCCGGTTGGTAGTTCGATTCACCGGCGATCGGCCTGGAGGTCCGGCTGGCTAACTGCCGCCGTTCCACCACCGATCGTTGTTTCGCTAGGTTTACTAAAAATCAGTTTTTTAAACACGAAAATAACGATTTTTACAAAACCTAAATAACTAACAAGCAGCTTAAACCTGATCTGTTAGGTTTAGGAAGTGGCTCTGATACCACTGTTGGGAATCGTAGGCTACAAAAACATGCACAGCGGAATAAAAAGCCTGATTCCCAATCGAGGATCCAATCCTAAACTCATACAGATACAAAAGAGGATTACGAAAAATTACCTCGTTGTTAGTTTACGCGAACGAAACTGGATTGCTGACAGGGAATACACCGCTACTGCACCACCGTGAGATCGGTTGCTAGACCACCTTGTGTTCCTCCTTGAAATCGATTGAGAGGGAGAGAGAAGAGGGTTTTGGTTTTTCTCTGGGGTTTCTTTTCAGTTAAGATTGATTGATTGAATAAAACTGACCAGGGTTTGCCATATTTATAAAATCAAATATGGCAGTACCCAATAAAGAAAGCCCGTTTGATTAAAAAGGCCCATTAAGCTTATTTAATCAAACTCAAACTCTTTATTTAATTAATAAACTATTAATTAAATAACTTAACCCTTTAATTAATTAATTAACTATTAATTAATCCAATAAAATATTCCAACTGATATTTTATATATAACTAAATAATAAATAACTATTTATTATTTATTTCTCACTCAATAATTAATTTGTACTAATTAATTATTCCATCAAATCACTTGATCTCTAATCGGGTGTGTAGCAGTGTGACCCACTAGTGTCTTATAACATTGGACACGGTAAAACCCTGTTACTATCTTGCACATAATCCTAACACATCCGGATTAACTTTCACGGTGAACACCCATTTACAACCAATTGCCTTTGCCCACAGGTAACTCTACCAAATCCCATGTAACGTTATGATCGAGAGCATTGATCTCATCAAGCATAGCATCCCGCCATCCAGAATGGGCCAGAGCTTCACCAACCGTTTTAGGAATAGATATAGAATCGAGTGTAGAAATCAGAGAACGAGAGCGTGAAGAGAGTTTATCATAAGAAACAACTGAAGAAATAGGATAAGTACATGAACGCTTACCCTTCCGAAGAGCAATGGGAACATCAAGATCGGGATCATGTGTATCTGAAGGTGGTGGACTATTGGAAGCAAGAGGATCACCGGTAGGCAGATCTGTAGACGAAGACGAAGATGGTATAGGTTCGGGATCTGATGTAGGTCGCTGCCGCCTATTATATACATGAACTATCGGTGGTTTTGGAGGCTCTTGAGACGGTGTGGAGTCGGATGGGCTAGGAGACTCGGGAAGTGGTGTGACATATATCAACAAATCATCACTATCTCCTAGGCTGCATGAAGTTGACACAGGAAAAAATGGTACATTCTCATGGAATGTAACGTCTCGAGATACAATGTAGCGATTAAGCGTGGGAGAAAAACATCTATACCCCTTTTGAAGCCTAGAATAACCAAGAAAGACACATTTCAAGTACTTTGGATCCAACTTAGTTATGTGTGGTCGGGTATCACGGACAAAACATGTACTACCAAAGATCTTCGGATCTATTGAAAACAATGACTTTGTAGGAAACAACACTGAGAAAGGACTTTGTCCGTCTAAAATGACAGACGGCATTCGGTTGATGAGAAAACAAGCTGTAGCAACAGCATCAGCCCAGAATGGTTTAGGAACGGTCATGTGGAATAACAAGGCTCGTGCCACCTCTAAGAGATGACGGTTCTTTCGTTCCGCAACTCCATTTTGGGCTGGTGTGTCAACACAGGAAGACTCATGAAGAATACCATTCTGAAGCATATATGACTGAAACGTTTGAGACAAATATTCTTTCGCATTGTCACTACGAAGAGTTTGAATGGAGACCTTAAACTGTGTTTTAATCTCAGCATTGAGTGAACAAAAATGTGTAAACACTTCAGAACGATTTTTCATAAAATAAAGCCAAGTAGTGCGAGAGTAATCATCAACAAAAGTAACAAAATACTTAAATCCAAGTTTTGAAGTAACAGGACATGGTCCCCAAACATCAGAATGGACTAACTCAAATGGGGACGAGGCCCGCTTATTACAGACTCTAGGACTTAAATGAATACGCTGATGTTTGGAAAACTGACAAGACTCACACTGTAAAGAGGATAAAGAAGAAAACTCAGGACACAACTTCTTCAGATTCTGCAGAGACGGATGGCCTAATCGACAATGAACTTCTAGCGGAGACGATGAGTTGGAACAAGCCAAAGAGCGAGGTGGTTGATGTTCAAATATATATAGGCCGTCAGCTTCCCGTCCTCTACCAATAATCTTCTTCGTCAACAGATCCTTAAAGACACAAAAATCAGGAAAAAATTTAACACTACAATTTAAAGTGCGGGTAATTCTGCTGACCGATAATAAATTAAAAGAGAATTTAGGTAGGCTCAACACATAAGACAATGAGACAGATGGGGTAAGTTCAACGGTGCCGGACCCAAGAACAGATGAGGCAGACCCATCAGCAATTGTGACATGAGATGGGGACATGTGTTTATCAAAGGTAGAGAAAAGAGTGGGATTACCTGTCATGTGGTTTGAAGCACCTGAATCAATGACCCATTTGGAGGCGGAAGATAATAGGCATGTACTAGAGTTACCTGTCTCGGCAAATGCAGCAGTTGGTGCAGTGGAATGTTCAGTCCCCAAAAGTCGTGCATATTCTTCTGCCGGAATAGATGCAGAAGCAACGTGTGCCGACGAACTCCTCGGATATCGGGCCAAAAGCTTCTTACATGTTCGTTTGGTGTGGCCGAGCTCATGACAGTAGTAACATTCCACAACATCGGAATCGGGAATAGTGGCCCGTGGCTCGGTTGTTCGGCCAGTGTGGCCACCTCTAGTGCCCCCTCTATGTCCTCCACGAGATCCCCCTCGAGAGCCACCACGGAATCCCCCTCGACTAACCAAAGCACTGTGTTCCGGGTTTGGAGAGGGTTGAACACTCTCGCTTCGAAGAACATGAGCAAAAGTTTCCTGAAGAGAAGGAATAGTAGATTCACTCAAAAACTGAGATCTGATAGATTCATATTCTGGTCGCAAACCAGTCAGGAAACTGATAACAGCCACTTGTTCCCTCTGAGCCTGCATAGTTTTGACATCAGCACTTAACGGAAGAAGAGAGTTAAGCTCCTCATAAACTTTCTTGAACTCCATGACGTAATTAGTGAGTGAACGGTCCTGTTGTTCTCCACGATGAAAGGACTTACACACGGTGTAAATTCGAGAGATGTTACTTTGTCCAGAGTATAGAAAGTCAAGATACTCCATAAGGTCTTTCACATATTCACAATGACTTGTTGGGTTTTTGTGGGTATCCTCGGATCAAACTGACTCGAGGATTAACACGGATTTAACGAACCTTACTGGTTTGATAAATCTCATAGGTTTAAAATCAAACTAATAAAACCTACGCGATCAGAAACACACTGTTTCGATCTTATTATGCGGAAGCGTTTAAGAGCAAAAACCCTTAAAAGCCTATTGATTTTAATCGTTTCTAGTTTAATCCTAATGGTTCAAGTTTAGATCGATTTACCTGGACTGCTTGAGATTTAATCCACCGGTGATTGACCAACGAACGTTCTTCTAGTTGAACCGAATGAAACCCGAACACTTGAAAAACCAAACTGGCGTTCCGAGTGGGATAGAAGGTGGCTGGCGCCGGCTGGGAGAGAGAGAGAGAGAGGGAGAGAGAACTGGAAACTGATTTTGTTTTCTGAAAAGCTTAGTTTTTTCCCTTAACCCATAAGCCTTATTTATATGGAGGAAAAATACAGTTTGAATAGAATCCAGTTTCCATATTATAATTATCTCAAATCCTTTCCTTTTATTAACTGGAAAAGAATTTGCATATGATAATTATAAATATATATATATATATTTATCTAATATATATCACTTTATTAATTAACTATTATATATTTATTTTATCAAATAAATATACAATCTCCTAATTAATTAATAACCCTCCAACTTTGCTAATTCTTACTGAAATTACCCAATTGATTTATAATACACTATTATAAGTCTTAATTCTCCATTTCAGGGTTTCATTTAATTTGTTCGACTTATAGGTCCTCACAGGTGTGACTCTCAAGTGTCTTGTAACATTGGCTGTATAATCACTTGGTTTGTCAACTCTGCACATAATTCCTAACATGACTAACCAAAGACGAAACAGAAGGCTCAATCGTATTGATGATCTGTAAATACAGACGAGCATCGCTTTGCAACCATGAATCAGAATCCTTACCTGTAGGAGGGTCAGACTTGAGATGGGAAGCCATTCCCATGCTTCGGAGATAGATACGAATAGTCTTACTCCACTCGAAAAAGTTGGAGCCATTAAACTTGTTGTCGGTGAGTCGAATACCAACGGGAAGCATCTCGGGTACACGTGGACCGTTGTTGCTGCTAGATTGTTTGTCTTCTTCCGTCATCACGAATCAATTCAGAAAAAAGAACGAATAATGCACTCACAAGGTGCCCAAACAAAGTGATAAACAAAGGTCGACAATTAACGACGCACTCACAGGGTGCCTGAAAACAAACGAACCAGAAACTCGAGAAAAAAACGAACCAGGAAAACTCGTCGGAAACACTGTTCACGTCACCGGAAACACTGTTCACGTCGCCGGAAAGTACTGTTCACTTGCCGGAAGTACTGTTCACGTCGCCGCCGGAAGTACTGTTCACGCCGCCGCCGCCGCCGGGTGTACTGTTCACGTCGCTGCCGGAAAGTACTATTCACAGCCGCTGGCGGAAAAAAATACTTTTCACGCCGCTAGAAAACCCTAGAGCTCTGATACCATGTAATCTGAGAAGTGTATATATTATTGATGATTTACAAAGGGAGAATACAACGACTATATATAGACTAGAAACCCAAACAAAGAGAAACCCTAAAGCCCATGGGCCTAAACAACAGCTATATAATAATTACATTCTAACATTAAACTTGTAACATTTTTTGTTATAACTTTGATTAAACTGGTAAACATTAATCAAAGGGTTTAAACTGAAGTTAGGTGATACTTCGTTTAGACCAGTATTTAACAAACGTTGAATAGACACAGTAAAAGGTAATTAAGAGATGCTATTAATTTTAGTATTATTACAGAGTGTAATATGGACTATACAAAAATTAGTCTCTTAAAATCGCTTTTATATTTTGCATGTTTTATAATCCAGGAATGAGACTAGTTCCTAGTCTTTCATTCAAAAATTGTCCGTGACAACTTATTGTGGTGGGAACCCAATAGGGTGTTAAAGTCATTGTGAGTTTTTGGGTAGTTATGATCAGTGGGTTGAATAACAGCTACAAACGTTGTAGACCAAAAACTGCACAGATATTCGATAGAGTAGCGAATATCGGACGTGATCCGCGGTTGAGACTACTTCTTGGATTTTGTCATAAGTAGAATCTCACAGTGGTTGTCCCTATCACCTGAGGTATCTGGTTTAATATCATGAGGACTGCTGAATACTTAGTGCGTTCAACCGCTACGCCGTAACAGGGTGGCTATAAAGGACGTGACTAGATTCAGCGGAAGCCGTGGTGTTAAATGCAGATATGCAAGATGGGATTTGCACCTCTTCTTCGAAGAGAGATATTTCTGGTCCCCTTGACTGACTGAATATACTAATGAAGTGCATGGCCATGCCCAAACGAACTGATTAGTTCTTTGTTGTTTACCTATCAGTAGAGGTCGGATAGTCGAGAAACAGAATCATGAGTATTTAAGAGTTGACTTAATCCAGGCTCATACTCATAGATGAAACATCGTGTTGCAAAGGGAAAAGCCAAGATATACCCAATTTATGAACAGTTGTTTCATAAATGTTATTTCCTTATGGAAAAAGTCTAAATCACCAATCTGGGTATAAGAGTTCTTGTAACCTGGTTAGCCTAAGTGCCTGTCTAGGGGCCTCCTTAGAACAATGTAATCAAGACAGGTATTGCCAACTTGCACAAGTGGGAGTCTGTTAGTGATTATGTGCATAGGTTGACAAACCAGTGATTACACATCCAATGTTACAAGACACTTGAGGGTCACACCTGTGAGAACCTATAAATCGAACAAGTTAAATAAAACCCAGAAATGGAGAGATTGGATTTATAATAGTCATTTATAAATCATTTGGGTATTTTCAGTCAGAAATACCAAAATATGAGGGTTGTTAATTAATTAAGTGAATTATTTATTTATTAGTAAAAATAAATAAATAATAGAGATAACTAATTAATTAAGAGATAATTATCTAGAAGATTCTTTCTTAAGGAAAAAGAAAGAATCAGATAATTATGGAAACTGGATTTAATGGAAACTCTTGGATTTAAATAAGCCTTAAGGGTTAAGAAATTTTATTCCAATCATAATTCTTAATCAGTTTCCACCAACAAAATTCTCTCTCTCTCTCTCTCTCTCCAATCGGCGCCGGCCTCACCATCAAAAACCAGTTCGGTTTTTAGTTTGCTTGGGTTTTTTGGGTTCTGCTAGAGGAACGTTCGTATGGTTGATCACCGGTGGATTAAAGCTCAAGCATTCCAGGTAAAATCCCTTATTAGTTAATGTCTAAATAAATTAAAACGACGATCGTGGTTTTCGGGTTTTTATCTAAAATCGCTTCCGCATGATTGGTGTTCTTCGTATCAGTTTGATTCGGGGATCACAGAAAAACCCAACACATATATGTTCTTAGAAGTTCTTAATTGAGAGAAATGATTTATTAGAAACTAGTAAGAAAAAAAACTAATGAGATCGTTGCTTGTTTTTTTGAAAAAGTGATTCATTAACAGAGATTTTATATACACGATTAACATAAGAGACCTGATCCATAAAAAAAATGAGACCATAGTGATCGTTCATGTAATTATTTCATTTAAGGAACCTAGTCCAAAATTTCAAATATCTAGATAAACAAAATTTATAATTAACTCAATTTTTTAAACCTGTTAGTTTATTAGGTTTAATCTATTATATATCTATATATAATAAAAGAGTAACTGATCTGCCACGTGTCGTGCTCTAGTGAGCCCAATTGCCACGCGTCGCGTTCTAGTGAGCCAATAAATAAAATAATGTAAAAGATAAATATCACTTTCAAAAATCTTCTCCATAATTAAATCAAACGGTTTAAAAAATCCTTTACATAATTAAATCAAATCTTTTAATCCAAACAATAGATAAATATGAAAACAATAAATAAAATAATGTAAAAGATAAATACCACTTTCAAAAATACATAATTAAATGAAACGGTTTAAAAAATCTTCTACATATATTTCTGTAATATTTAATATAATCAATACACGTATTATTATTTTTCATTGGTGATATAAAGAATTAAAAATATTCTCTCTATTTTCAAAGTACAATTTTCGAAGAGTTTTCAAAAGTTGAAAAATCTTATTTTTCCTATTTTCTTAATTGTTAAGAAAATTCCATATAAGTTGTTGGAACAAAAAAATATACTCAAACTCTTTCAAAATTTTCATTTTTAATCCAAACTATAGATAAATATGAAAACAATAAATAAAATAATGTAAAAGATAAATACCACTTTCAAAAATCCTCTACATAATTAAATCAAACAGTTTTAATTCAAAAAATACACACCTCAATCTCAATCTCAATCTATAAATATCCTTTTCAATCTCTCAATCTCAATCAATTGCTGCAACTCTCTTAATTAAGCCACTACCAATTACACATACACACACAGAGGTAATTAATCAAACGCTCTTTAATTTTTATTTTTTTCTACACATGATGATATGATTATGATAATTGTATTCATGTTTATAGTCCAAGTTGGAGTTGTTGATTTCTCGTATGTGACTTTCTATTTATGGTCATTGATTACACTTTTTGTGTTATTTTGTATTACAAACGCTCTTCAATTTTTATTTTTTCCTACACATGATGATATGATTATGATGGTTCTATTCATGTTTATAGTCCAATTTGGAGTTGTTGATTTCTCGTATGTGACTTTGTATTTATGCTCATTGATTACACTTTTTGTGTTATTTTGTATTACAAAAATAGTTCTAATTTTTTATTTTTTTAATCTTTTGAATTCTTACCATATTACAGAACAATGGATGAAAAGAATATCACTCTTATAGACAACCTTGATATACAAAAAGATGATTTTACTGTCAAGATTAGAATCATTCGTTTATGGAGTCAACCACTCTTCAAAGATCCTGAGCAATTATATTTCATCGAAATGATTTTAATGGATGAAGAGGTAAATAATTTGTTGTATTAAAATCTTTAGTATCATATTCATAATATTTTCGTATTAATTTTTAATGTATTTATTTCTGATTTTGATATAGTTATTCGTAGTAAACTTTTATAAAATAGTTATTTGTCATATCCTCTTATTTTTTAACAATTCTTATTTTTCCTATATTCATGTTTTAGGGCAGTAAATTCCATGCTAATGTTCTACAAAAATGGATTCCAAAGTTTAAAAAGTTACTTCATGAAGGAGCTGTCATATTCATCAAAAATCCTACAATTGCTCGACATGTCTCCAAACACAAGTTAATTGATAATACAAACAATTAAACTTTATCTCTATTTTTATCTTTAATAACCTATTTTATTTAAATAATTTAAAAATAAAACTTTGATTTGTTATTTCGAATTTATATTGTTGGATTATAAAAATAATGTGGCGTTCGTGCTTTTGCTGATCATTTATATTTTACAATATAAGTTTTCTGATAAAAATTACCCCGTGTATCACGCAGGTTAAAACCTAGTTGATAATATATTTGAATTTATATGATAATATAACAAAAAATATATATAACCTTTTTATTTGATATTTACTTAATTAAAAAATATTGATTTGTGATTGCATGTGTAAAAAAAATCTATTATATATATTAAAGGAACAACCACTAAGAATGATGTGGCACATTCTCATGCTTAGAATCACCTCTATCTTTTTTCTCATTTTTTTGAATTTTTTTAATGTTGAATATGTTAAAGACCATTCTACCCCTAAACGGAAATTGTGTAGTTCATTATAAGAGGGCTTCTTTGGTAATTTGAGACAAACTATTAATTAGTTTTAACTTACAAACTATTTAACTTCTTATAGACATTCAATTTGCTCTTTTCATCTTCCATTTATTAATTAAAGGAAAACCTACAATAAAATCTTATATAAACTACAGCCTAATGTTCCACCAAAATGGAATTAACAATCATTATGTTCTATGCTATTTTCTTTTGGGTTTGTGTGATTGTTTCTGTTTTGCAGAACTTATTTTTCACTGGTACCATGTTCATCCTCCATAAAAACTTTCAGGTAAAATAAAACTTTTATTTTTCATATATGGTTTTGTAAGTTTTACATTGTTAATGTGTGTATATGCATGTCATACCAAGTTGGTATCATTATTTTCCCTATTATTACTTTTTTTTTATCATACTTCACGATTAATTATCATGTTGATAATATAATTGTTGTTTTTGTAACTTTAATGTTCTATTGAGATTGTATGATTTTGTTGTTTTTCTTTGTAGAATTTCTTTTTTGCTGGTACCATTGCTTATCCACCATAAAATTTTCAGGTAACGTAAAACTTTTATTATTTATCTTATAAGTATGTGAGTTATACGTTGGTGATATATGTATATGTGTCATCCCAATTGGTATCATTGTTTTTCCTATAAAAAAAGTTTAATATTTTGTTTATGTTTTGTATGTATTATATATTGAATGTTAAATAAGTTTTTAATTTTTTATTCAGAGTTTATTCTCAATTATTACCTTTGTTTTTTTCATTAATTCTTATGCTTTGTATTTATTAAATATGAATGTTAATAACTTTTTTACGTTTTTATTTGGAATATCTTCATAATTGTTATTTTTGTTACTCCTCATTATGTTTCCACACAATCTTTATGTTGTGCATGTGCTTTTTAAGAGGTTTCTTTAATTTGGTTCACTAATATTATCGTAGTTTCTTACAAGTTATTTATATATGGTGTTGAAAATGATTATTATACTCCAAATTGTGATTTATATTGTGTTTTTACCTTTTCTTTTTGTTGTGAGTTCTTTTCTCATTCTAATACGATTTCATAGTTTTAAAGTTTGCGATTAATAAGAAAATACACCAACAATGAATGATATTTTCTAAGGAGATTACAATCCAAAAATTCTTAGTTAACCTCTCAAAGCTTGCCTTTTTAATTAATTTTTGGAAAGATATTGATCAATTAATTTTTGGAAAAATATTTTCATTTATTTTATTTCACATTATTCTAATATTTTTATTTACATAACGTCTAATAGATGTACATTACATATATTCCTATTAACATGAGAATTGAATACAATAACAGATCTAAAAACTTAGGGGATGTGGGTTGGATTTTAAATGATAGTCACGTGCCTACATGATTGACAATGTCTCTAAATAGTTGTCTTATTTATCTAATTGATACGGTGATGCTCCGTATAGAAAGTATTTGGAATAGAACCAATAAAAACAATTCAAACTAAGAATTATACATCAACTAACAACCCGTAATCGTACTTGAGCAAACAAAAATATTCACATCAGTTAACAAACCTTATACTTAACAACTAATTACTAACAAATATTTAACAATCATATATTAACTATGAGACTCTAACCTTAATAATTCATACTAACAATTATTGTAAAAAAAATAAGTTATATAAAAAATAGTAACAGTTAAATCGGGTTAAAAAAGTTATGGGTCAAACCATACTTTTCGAGGGGTCAAAACCTATGTATTTTATAAAAAGATTGATCGACAAACTTTTTGAAATTCTATGGGGGTCATTTGACCCCCCAAAGATGACGATAATTATATAAATATAATATTTTATGATTATCTTCTTAGTTATACTATTGATATAACAGAATAATCTTTATATATATTCTTTAAAAGATAATACACTTCTAATAACTATTCACACGAGGTATAATAATTTTCTTACTACAATATATATTGATACTTATTATTTTCAAGTAAAATTAAATATCTAAATATTTAAATGAACATATAAAGACTTTTTTATTATTATTTGAAATCTTGTTAAAAATTATATAAATACATAACTTAATTACGTATTTTCTTACAAAAGGTTTTCGTCACCGCGCGTTGCGCGGTGGCATACACTAGTTAATAAAAAAACTTGAATCATAAACATTTTACAGCAAAAATCCTTTTGTTCCGTATTCCCTTTAAGGGTTTATTTCATAGAATAGTAACCAAGTTTGAAAACTGTCTCATCTAGGTCACTCATACTTTGTTTTCATTCAATAATAGTAACCAAGTTTGAAAAGTGTCCCATTTATGTGAAACTTACCTTTTATTATAGGTTATCAGGTCATCTATTTAAATTTTTTATAAAAAACAATTAATAATCTAAAAAATAATAATATATACATTTAATTGATGGATAAATTGATTTATCCTCCTAAAAAAGATAATATATACGATAATTTTGTACATCTTATATATTTTATATATTAATTGTTGGAGATATGCCCATTGACACAACAAAAGTAATACTACCAAAACGAATAAGCCTATTGGGTCGCACACAAAGTTCAGTTACGTAAAAGCAAGAAATAATTTTAGAGTGTTAACAAGTAATTAATTAAAAGTGTTTTAATTAATTTGGAATTACTAGAAGGACTAACTAGTAATTACTCCATACTTGTTATAAGATTATATCTAAAATCTAGATAATTATGGGAAATAATTATTAGATTAATTTAAATATTATCTAATCTATAGATAATATTTAGATAAATGAAAAACTCTAAAATTAAGAGATATATATATATCTCACTTTTCTCTTTAGATGGACGCATCACCAAAACAAAAAGAAAGAAATTGTTTTGTTTGTTTTTCTTGATTAAGAATCCACGGCAGAAACAAAAAGCTAAGGGTTTTCTTGGTTTTGTTTTGAAAATACAAACATCTAATTTAGACTGTTGTTTTACTTGGTGATCGTTGCATCGGAAAGAGAGGAAGAGATACGTGACTGGTTTTGGGGTGTGCTCCTGATAGAGAGGTTCCTGCTATTGGAATCTTCCTGGTCATCAAAAGGTCTTTCCTATCACTCTATTGTATTAGTTTTTTTTGTTACTTGTATTTTGATTGTAACCAGATCTCTGGAAGATTGTGTGTGTTTTTCGCTTCCGCTTTATATTATTATTTTGATCTGTATGGTTTTTATTATACACACAATCCAACAGTGGTATCAGAGCCACGGTTACAATAATACAAGTACATTGAAATCGTTTTATTAGAATTTGTTTTGGGGTTTGTTGTCGTACATTCAAATGGGAAATTGAATCTATGAAACAAACACAAAAATTCTATCGGTTTTTTCTAATAATTTTGAGTTTATCAAAAACAAAAGTTTTGGTTTTGAAAGTTAGGGTTTCTAACCTAAAACTTTTAAAGTTATGGTTTTTGAAAACAAAGATTTCCAATTTTTTGAAAATTAATGTTTAAAATTTTAATTTGAAGTTTTGAAACATAAAGTTTCCGTTTTCGGAAGTTTAGGGTTTTAAATCTTTAAATTAGTTTTTGTTAAACATAAAGTTTCTATTTTGGGCGTTTAGGGTTTTAAACCCTAAATTTGAGTTTTACAAAATATAAAGTTTCTTATTTTGGAAATCTAGTGTTTTAAACCTTAAAATTGAAGTTTTGAAAAATTAAAGTTTCCTTTTTGGGAAAGATTGTTTTTTAAAACTTAGAGTACTTAAAATTTAAAGTTTTGAATTCTAGGTTTTTGAGAAAACTAGAGATTCGAAATTTTAAGAAAAGACAGAAAACGATTTCTTTTTAATGTTTATGTTTTCCCGAATACTTTGATTCACTTGTGTATTTAATGTTTGGATGGTTTGGCATGAAACCATACTTACATAAGTATAAAGTGTGCTTTTGCAAGGATTGATTTTAGTGCCAAAATTGTATGTTTTATCAATCTTTATCAAAGTATTGTTTCACATGGATTTGGCACTCCATGGTCTTGTTAGTACAAAATTTGTGTTTGTATGGACCCGGTAATAGTTTGCCTCAATTAGACCTATGTGTTGGATGTTTGGTTGTTGTTTGGTTGTTTTTTTTAATGGTTGTAATTTTTGTGCGGCCTGCGAGTCGTTTTCTTTTCTATATATTTGTAAAATAGTATAGAATAGACTAGAGTTTTTTTTATTACAAAATGTAAAAGAAGACCGATGACAACAAACAAGATTCATGGAGATTGAAGTCTTGGCGTGGACCCAATGAGCATTGAAGAAATGGTGAGTTTAGTGGGAGCCGGCACATCTTTTTGGTTGTTAGTCCCTAGTTTGACCATGTTTTTCTCGTGGTGGCTCACGGGAAAAACGCATAGGTTTGAGGCAAATATTATCGTTACTTGCAATGTGGTTGTGTTTATTATTTTATTGTTTAGGTTGCATGCTAGATAACCTTTTTTCAAAAATAATTTGAAACACAACAAAGTTTTATTAATGAGTTAATAATTATTGCGAGTGATTTTAGCAAATAAATAAAATTGGTTTTATAGTTTTAAAATGGTTAAAACAAAATTTGCTAAAATAAAACGGTTAAAAATGTTTTAACTAAGAAAAACAAAAACCCGTTTTTTTAATGTAAATCACATGCTATCCATTTAAGGCACACATTTGAACTAATAATCTTTCGGCGTGGGAAGGTCTAAAGACAACGCGTCGGTTAGATTTTAGGGATAATGTTTGTGACATTCGCGATATCCGAGAGTCTTGGACCGGATGTCATGTGTCTTAGTATGGTTGATTTACAATCTGGACTCGTGATCCACGGCAAACCTATCACGAGAAAGGATCAGCGTGGAAGGGATTAAACATGCCAAATGACATAATGGATGTCAATGAATCCCGCAAGGATCTAAGAATTTCATTGAGATGAAATCGGTAAAATGGTTACCTACCTAAATAGCTTCTAGTTGCGATCCATGGCAAACCTATCGTAGCTGGGAGTGATATGGATCTTAGCCTTATTAAATTAAATTTGTTTTTTTTAAAACAATTGGGTAATTTCTTTTAACAAGGATTATTTAATTCAAATCACTAAAATAATTTTTCTATTTTGATAGATGTCAAACAACACGAATTCATCGATTTCAAACTTTTGTTTGAAAGGGCTCCTCGAAAAGGACAAGCTTACGGGCTTGAACTATGTGGACTGGCTTAGAAACCTGAGAATAGTTCTCAGGATGGAAAATAAGCAGAGGGCCATAGAGGAGCCCCTCCCTGCGGCACCCGCTGCCGGAGCATCTCGAGCGATTCGGGAAGAGTATGAGAAACGTCTGACTGAATCGAACGAGGCCGCTTGCCTTATGTTGGCGACCATAGTTCCAGAACTCCAAAAGGGTATGGAAAGCCTTGGGGCGTACGACATGGCCAACCAGCTAAAGGACATGTTCCAGCGGCAGGCCAGGCAAGAGCGGTTTGACAATGTCAAAGCTCTGTCAGAATGCAAAATGGCCCCAGGGAGCAGCGTCAGTGTACATGTTCTGAAAATGAAATCGTACATTGATCAGCTTGAGCGTCTAGGTTTCCCCATTAGTCAGGAGCTTGCTACGGATTTCATTTTAAGCTCGCTGTCTAGTTCATATGAACCGTTCGTTCTGAACTATCAAATGAACAACTTGGAGAAAACCATAATGGAGCTCCATGGCATGCTTAAGACTGCAGAGTCTAACATGGCCAAGTCCAAGCCCGCTGCTCCAGTATTGGCCATCAGGGAGGGAGGTATAAAGAAGAAGAAGAAGGCTGCCCCTGTGAAAGGCAAGGGGAAGGGAAAGGCTATTCAGCCCAACCCCAAACCTAAGACAAAAAGCCAAGGGAAAGCCCAATCTGATATACCTCAGTCAAAGACTCCTGAGGATGCTGTATGCTTTCACTGCAAGGAGGTAGGACATTGGAGGCGAACCTGTCCTAAGTATCTGGAGGAGCTTAAGAAGCTCAAAGCTAATGGAGCATCAACTTCAGGTACGTATATGATTGAACTCCATAGTACTTCTACTTCTAATTCCTGGGTATTGGACACAGGATGTGGTACTCACATTTGTACTAATGTGCAGGGACTAAAAAGAAGTAGGAAGGTGAGACGTGGGGAGCTGGACCTGATCATGGGTAACAAGCAGATTGCTTCGGTTGACATGATAGGAAATTATGAGCTTTCTTTTTCGTCTGGATTATCTATGGTTTTAATTTATTGTTGTTACTCGGCCGAAATGGCGAGAAACATTATTTCCTTTTATGCTTTATATAAGGATGGTTTTGATTTTGGGTTTGATAATGGATCAATTCTTGTTATAAGAATAATGTGCTATATTTTAAAGCTAACCCATGTCATGGAATTTATGAAACAAGCATAACTGTTAGAGACAATCGAAGTTCAATTTATAATGTTGAATCGACTCAATCTAAAAATGGTTTAGATAAGTCGTATCTGTGGCACTGTCGTCTTGGTCACATTAGCAAGAAACGCATCACCAAACTCCAATCGGATGGGATTTTGGAATCATTTGACCATACATCGAATGATGAATGTGAATCTTGTCTTCTGGGAAAGATGACGAAGGCACCGTTTACAGGAACCTGTGAGCGGGGCAAGGATCTGTTGGACATAGTACATACTGATGTATGTGGGCCGTTCAGATCAGCCACTAGACACGGCGAGAGATACTTCGTGACTTTTACTGATGACTTCAGTAGATATGGATATGTTTACCTGATTAAACATAAGTCTGAAACCATCGAGGTGTTCAGGACGTTCCAAAACGAGGTAGAGAATCAACTAAACAGGAAGATTAAGACTCTCAGATCCGATAGGGGTGGTGAGTATCTTAGTCAAGAGTTCCGAGATCATCTAAGAAGTTGTGGCATAATTGCACAACTTACTCCTCCCAGGACACCACAACATAATGGTGTATCTGAGAGGAGAAACCGAACATTGCTTGATATGGTTCGGTCCATGATGAGTCGAACTGCGCTTCCAATCAGTTTTTGGGGTTATGCCTTAGAAACTGCTGCAAGGGTCCTAAATCTTGTACCAACGAAAAAGGTTTCTAAAACACCTTCTGAAATATGGAGCGGGGAAGTTCCCTCACTTGCATATTTAAAAGTCTGGGGTTGTGAGGCTTACGTACGCCGTGAAGCTCAAGACAAACTAGAACCCAGATCAGAGAGGTGTTATTTTGTTGGATACCCAACTAATTCTTTTGGATATTTATTCTATAAACCTTCGGAGAACAAAGTGTTTGTTGCTCGAAGGGCATGGTTTCTTGAAAGGGAACTGATATCCAAAGAGGCTAGTGGGAGCCAAATTGATCTTGAAGAAATTCAAGAGTCAACCAGCATGGAAACTGACGTTGGCACTAGTTCTCAACAACAGGTTGTAGAACCTACAGTTGTTGAGCCTCAGCAAAGAGTTACTGAGGAATCTGACATCCAGCCACCACCTGTTCGTAGGTCTGATAGAGTGCGTCATGCACCAGAAAGATATAATTTACTTATATCTGATGGTGATGATACACAGGTAGATCTAGATGAGCCTACCAGTTATCAGGAAGCCATGGCGGGCCCTGAGGCCGCTAAATGGAAGGAGGCTATGGAAAGCGAGATGCAATCCATGTATGATAATCAAGTATGGGACTTGGTTGATCATATACCCAGTCTAAAGATAGTGGGTCATAAATGGGTCTTCAAGAAGAAGACCGACATGGATGGCAAAGTACACACGTACAAAGCTAGATTGATGGCGAAGGGCTACACGCAAACTCATGGTGTAGACTATGATGAAACCTTCTCACCAGTGGCTATGTTGAAATCTATTAGGATACTCATTGCCATAGCAGCATTTCATGACTATGAAATATGGCAGATGGATGTAAAAACCGCTTTCCTTAATGGCAAGCTATATGAGGATGTGTATATGACATAACCTGAGGGTTTTGTACAGTCCGAGCATCCTAATAGAGTGTGTAAGCTTCAAAAGTCTATTTATGGACTTAAGCAAGCTTCTCGTAGCTGGAACATCTGCTTCGATGAGAAAATCAAAGAGTTTGGTTTTTTGAGAAGTGAAGATGAACCATGTGTATATGTCAGAACTAGTGGGAGCATTGTAGTCTTCCTTATGTTGTATGTAGATGACATACTTCTCATGGGAAACGATATCCCTACTTTGCAGAGTGTAAAAACTTGGCTAGGGAAATGTTTTTCTATGAAGGACATGGGAGATGCAGCATACATATTAGGCATCAAGATCTATAGAGATAGATCTAGGCGTCTTATTGGTCTAAGCCAAAGTACCTACATAGACAAAGTGTTGAAGAAATTCAACATGCAGGACTCCAAGAAGGGGTTCATTCCTATGCAGCATGGTTTGGCGCTGAGCAAGGCTCAGTGTCCTAGTTCTAGTTCAGAGCTAGAAAGGATGAGTCGGATTCCTTATGCCTCGGCTATAGGATCGATCATGTATGCCATGATATGTACTAGGCCTGATGTGTCGTGTGCTTTGAGCATGACGAGCCGATATCAGGCCAATCCTGGCAATGACCACTGGACAGCGGTAAAGAACATCCTCAAGTATTTGAGACGAACTAAGGAAATGTTCTTGGTTTATGGAGGTGCGGAAGAACTCAGTGTAAAGGGTTACACTGATGCTAGTTTCCAAACCGATAGGGATGATTCTTGCTCGCAGTCGGGATTCGTGTTCTTGTTGAACGGTGGAGCGGTTTCTTGGAGGAGCTCCAAGCAGAGCACCGTAGCAGATTCGACAACGGAGGCTGAGTACATTGCGGTCAACGAGGCTGCAAAAGAGGCCGTGTGGATGAAGAAGTTCATCGGGGATCTTGGTGTAGTTCCCAGCATTCAAGATCCCATAGAGATCTTCTGTGACAACGAGGGTGCAGTCATTCTGGCTAAAGAACCCAGGTCACATAAGCGCACACGTCATATACTCAGGAAGTTTCACTACGTTCGAAAGGTTGTCGAGGACAAAGACATTATCATTAGTAGAGTCGGCACGGATGGGAACTTGGCCGATCCATTCACCAAACCCTTATCGCAAACCAAACATGATGCACATACTAGGTCTATAGGCATTAGATTTGCTAGCGATTTGGCTTGATTGTATTTATTTTGGTTGATTTGAAATTTCAGAACTTATACACTTACTTTATGATGTATCGATATTATGATTGAGATCTTAATATATGCTTGGAGCAGTTACTATCATTCGGTGTATTATTAATGTTCTACTTTTGCATGTTTATTAACTTCCTTGAACAATTAGTTCAAAATTTTCCACAGTCGGTCGTTCTCCACTAGAAGGGAGTAGTGAATTAAGACTGATGTGGAGTGTTAGTTGATTATCCATATGAGATGGGTATAGCATAGAGATGCAACTATACACTCACATGTACTTGATAGAGATCAAGTATTGGAACGACCCACACTTAGAGATTGCTTCATGGATCATGTCACAAGCAATTCTAAGATGGTAATATCTAGTATCCTTAAGTAAAGATACATGAGATTTTTGACACAAAGTCTATTATGCTTTGATGTTTCTCCAACGTTGTCCATAACAGGCGACTATAAAGGGAACCGTTGGGCGTAATGTGATTAGTGGGTAAGAAATCTATGTAGTCAATACTATTTGTTCCTTTTATCTTGTGATAAAAGCGATATCCATGGGCCCCTCGATGATTTGGTGCTGACACTGAATGTATGCATACTCAGACTAGATTGATGTTGGATCAATCTTGTAGTCTGTCTTTGGGTCACCACAAATCTTTATCGAGAAACATAATAGTGAACGATCTGAAGATTGACCACGTTCCATGTCTGACGTTCACACGGATATCTGTAACAAAGGGATATTTGATCGCTTACCTATAGGACTGCTTAACGCAGAAATTATGGACGATGGTATATTGCAAGATACTGATCATCCTCGATATTACTATTTAGTTGTTGTGACATGTGCAAGTGGGAGTCTGTTGGAGATATGCCCATTGACACAACAAAAGTAATACTACCAAAACGAATAAGCCTATTGGGTCGCACACAAAGTTCAGTTACGTAAAAGCAAGAAATAATTTTAGAGTGTTAACAAGTAATTAATTAAAAGTGTTTTAATTAATTTGGAATTACTAGAAGGACTAACTAGTAATTACTCCATACTTGTTATAAGATTATATCTAAAATCTAGATAATTATGGGAAATAATTATTAGATTAATTTAAATATTATCTAATCTATAGATAATATTTAGATAAATGAAAAACTCTAAAATTAAGAGATATATATATATCTCACTTTTCTCTTTAGATGGACGCATCACCAAAACAAAAAGAAAGAAATTGTTTTGTTTGTTTTTCTTGATTAAGAATCCACGGCAGAAACAAAAAGCTAAGGGTTTTCTTGGTTTTGTTTTGAAAATACAAACATCTAATTTAGACTGTTGTTTTACTTGGTGATCGTTGCATCGGAAAGAGAGGAAGAGATACGTGACTGGTTTTGGGGTGTGCTCCTGATAGAGAGGTTCCTGCTATTGGAATCTTCCTGGTCATCAAAAGGTCTTTCCTATCACTCTATTGTATTAGTTTTTTTTGTTACTTGTATTTTGATTGTAACCAGATCTCTGGAAGATTGTGTGTGTTTTTCGCTTCCGCTTTATATTATTATTTTGATCTGTATGGTTTTTATTATACACACAATCCAACATTAATAATATATTATAATTATTTAAAATCAATATCTATATAGGGGTGGGTTCAAATGTGAACCAATTTTTGGTTGTGAACGTGAAGATAGCCGAGAGCGTGACACGTGATGGATGACTAGGCGCCACGTCAGGTCCACGACGAATGACTAGGCACGATTCATGGGAGGGCATTGAATTAAAGGAGGGACCACACTCAAAGCGCCTTTATTGACTAGTCTCCGCCACGTGTCGCGCTCTCGGCTGTCCTCACGTTCACAACCAAAAAGTGGTTCACATTTGAACTTTCCTCTATATATATTACGTCAAAAAAAATTATCAATCACGTTTAAATAATTTATTTATCTTTAGTACTGTAATATAACTAAGAATATAAACAAAAACGTGAATAATTTGTTATAATATTGATTAATAAAAATGTGAATAGTTTTAGTATAATATTGATTAATTGATTAATTTTGTTATAATATTTTATTAAATTATCGTATATATTAGGAGGATAAAATCAATTAACCCATCAGTTAAATGTATATATTATTTTTTAGATTATTAATTATTTTTTTATAAAGAATTTAAATAGGGTGACTTGGTAACCTATAATAAAAGGTAAATTTCACATAAATGGGACACTTTTCAAACTTGGTTATTATTATTGAATGAAAACAAAGTATGAGTGACCTAGATGGGACACTTTTCAAACTTGATTACTATTCTATGAAATAAACCCTTTGTTTAAATACCAATTAGCCCTTACTAATGGTTGTTAACTAACGTTATTAACTAAAAAGAACTATAAATGGTATGAAAATTTTAGAAAAGAAATTAAAATTTTGAGTAAACCATAGGTACTAAAAGTGTAATTCACTAAAGTAATAATCCACAAGGACCATGTAATTTGCTATTATTATAGTCGCCGGAGCTCAAAAGGAAAAGAAAAAAGAGGGGCGGAGCACACGGCGGCGCTGCGTGAAACCGCCATAGAAACCACCACCAAAAACCTCCACACAACCATCGTAAAAATGGCCGGCAGTAGGAATTACATCTCATCAGACGCCTTAAAATACAGACAAGATTCTCGCAATCACCGTCCTCCACTACGCGAATCTCCTCCACGTCACCACCACCTCGCCGACGACCACCGGATCGCCGTCCACCACCACCGCGAAATCCAATCGCTCCTCGTCGACAACCAGCGCCTCGCCGCCACTCACGTCGCGCTCAAGCAGGAGCTCTCCCTGGCGCTGCAGGACCTCCGCCACCTCTCCGCCGCCGCCGGCAGCGTGAAGGCGGAAAGAGACGCGGAGGTGCGAGAGGTCTACGAGAAGGCGGTGAAGACGGAGGCGGAGGTCAGATTGATCGATGAGTTAAGCGGTGAGTTGGTTCAGGTGAGAGGAGATGTACAGAAATTGAGCTCCGAGAGGAAGGAGCTTAATGAGAAATTGGATCAGGTTCATGGTGAGATTGCTAAAGAGAGGGCTAAAGCTCATCAGATTCCGATGATCAAAGCTGAGATTGAAGCCATGCATAAAGAGCTTCAAAGAGGAAGGTCTGAATGAATCTTCCTATTTTGAAACCTAAATTTCACTTTGTTTGAGAACAATTGATTGATTTTAGGGATGATTGACATGATAGTCTATTGAATGTAGCATAATCTGTTAATCTGATGTGTTTTCAAGGCTGCAAAAAATTGGTAGGAACAGTTGAGTTGTATGCCCACTTAGAGAGAGTCATTGGTGATCAATTAGTTGTCAATCTTGATACCTTTGGGGGAGGGGGTGCTTTGGCGAAGGATCGTGTGAGAAGTTGAGGTTAATGTGAGAAGGCTGAGAAGTGAATTTGAACCCTTGATCGCTTTTACCGTCATGCCCTCCCATGAATTGTGCTTTAGAAGTGAATTGATCTGGTGCATCTCATCCCAATGTGCATCTACTTCTCATCCGAAGGTTGATAACCACTTCTCATGCTTCTCACGATAAACAACTATATCATTGAATCAGCACTCTATTTATGAATAAAGCCTGATTCATCAAAAACATCTATGTACAACTAATGTGTGTGTATATATCATATATGTACCTCTTTCACCTCTGACATCAAATATGTTGCAATCATACTTGCTTAGGATATAACTGAAAATATACTGGTCCTAACTCGAAGGAGAATCTACACTCTAGATAAAGACCCGTAAGAATCTTTTAATCTGCAAGATTCTTGTCTTGAACCATCCACTTTAACCTCTTATCATTTTATAGAGTTGCAAACTTGCAATTCACATGATGGTAGTATAACAATCTTACAAAGAATCTTTCAAAGTTTGTTTGTAGGTAGTATAACAATCTTACAAAGTTTGGTCTGTTGGGATATTAGGTTTGAGTTGAAAGATCAAAGCAAGGTCCTTATATGAGATCTTGAATAATGTCACCAGAATGAAATGAAAGTAAGGGAAAGAACGTGATGCACCTATCACCAGGGCGACAGTGGATCTTTGGATCCTTAATTCCTTATAATAATGACTAGTTCTTGTACCCTCCAATTTTTGAGTTTGAAAACTCTATGTGTTTGCTATGCAAGACAAGACGGGATAGGAAAATCAAGGAAATAGGACAAAATGGTAAACCACTAAACTACCCATGTCAAATTATAACCCTAAAACCTTCCATAGTTCTTTCTCACTCTCGCCCGCCTAATCCAGGCATGTCGAGTGCCGCCTGCTTACCAAACGCACATTAGAAGAATTGAACCTCATATGTGTCTTGCCAGATGTGGGTCTTTAAGTGCATCTGTTAAGAATGGAGAAGTTAGAGTTTATACACCTCTGAACTCTGAAGTGAAATCACTACAAGAAGACCAGGGCAAAGTGGCAATTTCCTTCAATCATGTTTTGTTATATTACATGAAGTCCTTTCTGTCTGAGAAGCCAACTAACCTTCTCTGAAATTTTCATTGAATATTGGCCTACTAATCAGTCCATAAAAATCACAATTTTTACAGAACCCAAATTCATAACCAGGAATCTTAATCATTATATAATGCATACTTCTTCTCTACCTTATGTATGATTGTTCTCTGTAGTCAAACTCAAATCATGTATGACGATTGCCTGCCCCTTTAGGGTGTGTTTGGTATGGATAGGACTGCAAAAATTGGATTGGACGAGTGAGAGTGAGTTAAGTGGGTGAAAGAATTGTTGAAGGTTTTAGGGGTTTTATTTCACTGCCATTATTTCAGTAATTACCAGACTTGTCCCGTTTCTGTGGTTTTTGTTTCACCTTTTTTATTGGACAGGAAAAATGCACTTTTATCCCACTCAGTCCTATCTAGTCCCTGCACCAAACATGGGAAACAAGTTTTTGTTCTGTCCTATACGGTCATGCGTATCAAACACACCCATAGTTTGTTTTTGCCTTCGTATTATATAAATACTTTTCCTTGTTTCCTTAGCTTTTCTTGTACACGGAGGTGAGTTCTCTTCCATGGCATGTTTTAGCTCCAATCTCCTCTAATAATGATACAAACAGGGCAGCAGTCGAGTATGAAAAAAAGGTGTATGCCAGTAACGTTGAACAAAGCCAAGCAATGGAGAAAAGTATGATTTCTATGTCCCGTGAAATCGAGAAGCTACAGGCGGAACTTGCCAATGCAGATAAGAGAGCAAGGGCAGCCGCGGCTGCAGCTGCAGCAGCTGCTCCGGGTAATTTTTCATGCCAACCGTTTTGCATTTTGTTACAACATATTCATGAGATTGACTTTAGTTCACAAGATTGTTCTTACTGAGATATATTTTTAGATTTTTACATATGGCCAAGCACTTTACACCTTTTCAAAAACCAATAGTCTCACGGAAACAACTGCGCTACTATTTGGAGTAACTGTCATTTAGTTAATTAAAAAGCCTAATAATTAAAACTCTATGTATTATTAGGGTAAATTGTCATTTAGTTGATTGAAAAGCCTAATAGTTAAAGTGTTAAACATTTCTAAAATTGTGTGACTTTTTCATTGTTGATGTTTATTTTGGGACAGAGGGGGTTTATTGTTATTTGTTATAAATATGCTCTTGTTGCCAGCTGATAAATTGTATGGAATGCACTGAAACAGGAACAGGATATGCTGCAGGATTTGGCAACCATGATATGGGTTATGGTGGGAATGCATTTCCTGGCCACTATGCTGGGCATCAGGTATGTCATGAATTCTGTCTAAATTGAGTCTCTGTTTTCATTTATACCAAAGTCAGATCATAGTTTTATTTTTTGTTATAAACTAAAAAAAAAAAATTAATATCACTTGCTACATTCACTTGTGCTGAAAATCAACTTAGTAGGTAAAATGGGTACGAAATAGGAAAAATTGGAAGTTTATTACATCGATTGAGGGAAAAAAAATGTGTGCATTTGGTAGGCAGGACAGACAAACTTGTCCCATGCTTTGTGTGACATTAAGAATAGAACGGGATAGGATGGACGAAGACGAGACAAAAAAAAAAATCAGGAAGATGAGAGAAGATTGGTAAATTAATATACTACCCTTGTCAAATTAAAGCCCTAAAACGTTGCATTCTTTGACCTGTCGCGTCAACTCCTGTCTGTGTACCAAATGCGCCCAGGGGCCAGGGTCAAATTTCTAAACAAGCATGCCAAACAAGGAGTTTAACGTTGATTTGCACCATTGTTGTACATTTCAGGTTCAAGGTGGAGTTGATCCTCAATATGGGCATGGTATTGGTCCATATGAGATGCAACATCGAATGGTTGATCCTCAGTATGGCCCTGGAGGCGTACCTCGTGGTCCATACGACATGCAACATCCTAACAATGCTCACGGATGAAACTTGTGCGGAAATAAGTGGAGTCTGTGTTTTTCATTCTCAGCATTAGGTATTTGGGAAGCGTCGTTGATTGGTTCCCGTGAGTTTGGATTTCATCTCGACCCTTTCCGACAAAACCTGCTTATTGGATCTGGTGATTTTAACTTGAAAGCATGTTATATAGATTTTTCATTACTAATGGGGCAAATTAAAACCAATCCAAATAAGTTGACTACATTCCATCTCCACCGGAGGGTGTATGTATTATTATATCAGTACTTTGATTTTGACTTTAGATAGTAGAGTGGATTGTTTTCTTGAAAACGTTTCATTTGCAAACGATGTACATTTTCCAAACGAACAGTTGTGTTCATATATGTTCGCTTAACTTAACTGAATAAACAAATGAACAAGAATTTTATGTTCATTGTTTGTTCGTTAAGACTTGTTTTTTGTTTGTGTACGTTTGTTAAGAGGTTAAGTGAACGTAAGTGAAGAAACAAACACAATGAATAAATAACAACCACTTTTACTGTCATTTCATTTCATAAAAATAAACACTATCAAATGAAAATCTGGGAAAAGTTATTAGCATGAAAAAAGAATTTAAAAAAAATTAATTTGGTTGATAATTTTACATATCAAGTCATAATATATAAATATATTTATATATAAAAAACGTAAACAATTGAGAAGAAATTCAATTCCATTTCATTCTATTTTCTCAAAAATACAAAATTATCTTTATCTTCCCTGCTTGATTTACCCAGACCTATATAAACCTTCATCGACCACTATCGACCACCACCGATCTCAACTACTGTAGACAACGACCGGTTTGAACCACCGTAACCACTGTTGATGACCATCGTCGTTCTGAACCACTGCTGACTACCAATGAAGATCTGAACCACCGATGAGGCAACGACCACTATCGGTTTGAACCATCGACGCCCACCTCCGACATTTTGGTTATTTATTAATATTTCATTTCAATTCAAAAGTTACACTACGTGAACCAATCAGATAGATTCCGTTCCAATGTCTGCAACCAACCAAACTGATAGATTCCGTTCCAATGTTTACAACCAACCAAACTGATGGTCAAACCTCATAACATTCTATTTCAATTTTTTTCAAAGTCAAATTCTTTTGTCCGATTCCATTCCATCAAAAATAAAAAAATAAAAACATTTCAAAAATAAAAATCACAATGTTTATTATAATATTCGTTTACATCATATGTGAATAAACATCACTGTGATATAATATACTAGTTATATTTTATCGGCAAATATTTCCATTTGTTTGTCTTAGATAAAATGGCAGCACTTTCTCTCTCACGGTTGCCGTCGTCATCGCCGCCGTCGATAACACCACCCACCAAACACCGCAACCTCCCACCACTCAAATCCACCCTCAATTTCACCACCATTCTCACCGCCAAAACCCACCGTTTCGCCGTCACCGTGAAAGCCACCGAAGAACAACAACAACAACCCACCACCACAGAATCAGAATCAGAATCAGAACCCAAAAACCCTTCAGATGAAGAATTATCCGATCTGGGGACGGAGATAAAGAAGGCGATGATGGAAAGAGAGGCTAAGAAGGAGGACGACAGCCTATGGGGCGGAGTAGCGGAGGAGATTGGGAAGATCGAGTGGCCGGCGTTCAACAAGGTCATCGGAACCACGGGGGTGGTGCTCGGCGTTATTGCCGGTTCCAGCGTCGTTTTGCTCACCGTCAATGCCGTTTTGGCCGAGCTTTCCGATCGGGTTTTCGCCGGCCGTGGGGTTCAGGATTTTTTCGGATAATAATTGGGGGATTAGGATTTTGGGATGGAGGAATCAAGTGTGACAAGGTATATGTAATTTACTGTGTTCCACCCCTCTCTGATTGCGCCACGTCATCATGTCTAGTGATCGATTTCGTGTTTTTTATTATATCAGGAAAGAAACCCATATTACTTTTAGTTTTTTGTTATTTGTATAACTAACTAATTCATAGTAGGATTGAGTTTTATTAAGAAATTAAGGTTAACATTAAAAGTACAAGAAGTTGTTAATTTGTTATAAATCATTGGATAGAGAAAGGTTCAAATGAGAAATGCTAAAATTTTACGAAGTAGAGAAGTGATCTCCACCATTCATCCGGTCAATAAAGATGGCTTTGATCGGTTACGGTGGACGCGATCATGAAGGATTGATGCGATTCATGGAGGGTGGAGACCATTAAAGGAGGGTGAGCTGCTCAAAGCCGTTTTTATTGACAGGATGAGTGGTGAAGATCACTTCTCTACTTCACATTTTTTTTTAGCATTTTTCATTTGAACCTAATATTTTGTTATAAATCATTGGATATATATAATATATGGATATTGAATTTATATAAGGATAAGATGCATCAAGCTAATATCCATCTAGATATAGGGAATCAATTCCCCTTTAAAGCATGATTCATAAAAGGGCATGAGATTAAAAGAGATCAAACAATTTCTTACACTTTTCACAGTTAACTCAACTTCATGCACGATCATCTGTTTAGAACATTTACCTTGTAAGAGTTTTATTGGTAAGAGCAACCACCTTAGCATAATAGATTGTTGGCAAGTGTCGGAGCTAGTTCCAAGATATTTGGTGTGTTGAGCAAAATCAGTTAGAACTTAGAAAGGCAAACAATTGAAAAAAAAGAACAAACACTTTGTTGTTTGTATCAATATTGAAATGATGTTACCAAGCAACGAATCTATTACGAATTTACAATGTGTATTTCCTTAGGGAAACCATAAAAACTTTTGTTCGATCGATTATACTTCTTAAAACATTATGTAAATACAAGGTAAACAGGCGTAACGTCAATAAATCATTCTAAATAAATTTAAGTTATCTACATTTAACATATATTGTTAAGGATGACATGCGTTCGTGTTAAAATAACGTTCCATATTCATTGTTTATAGATTAACTTGGTAATGATGTGCTTGTTTGTGGTTATACTATAGGTCCGATGTCCCTTGTTCTCTTATGTTGCTTTTAATTCATAATTGGGTATCAACTATAGAGGCTCAAAATGGCCCAATACGTAAATTGACTCCCTTGGGTCCGGGTGTTAGCGAGTTGAGCTTTTAACGAGCTACTCGAGCTCGAGTCGATCTCGAACACAAAATCGAGCTCGTTTAACTTAACGAGCCGAGCTTTATAACACCAATGTTCGACTCGTTCGAGAACTCGATTATATTTTTCGAGTCAAGCCGAGCCATTCGAGCATATCTTTTTTAAGCCAAACATGCTCATGTATTTATTAATAATAGTATAAAAATATAAAAGTTATCGAGCTCAAGTTGATAAACGAGTCAATCGATCGCGAATTCAAACCCATAAACGAGCTTCGAGCTCGAGCCTAATAACTCAAAAAAATATTCGAGCTCGAGCCCGAGCCCTACATTGAAAAAGTTAATCGAGTTCGAGCCCAATTTTTTTTAGCTCGGCTCGATTAACCTACTACTCGGCTCAGCTTGGCTCATTAACACCCCTACCCTTGGGTTTGTGGTAGCACTACGGCCGACCAGATACGTGTCTTTTACCATGTAAGCATTTACCTTCCTCGTTCATAAGATTCTCACTGTTATGCCTCCTATTAAATAAGATTTCCAGTCCTTGCCATGCTCATCCAGATAGTACTCACTCGGTAGACCCCCAAATACAGTTAATCACTCTCAACCTATGGCCCAACATGTTAATCGATTTGTTCATTTCTAGTAATAGGTGACTGAAAAAGCAAACCACACCACACCAAACAGGCTGGGTATATCTTGAAAGTCCATAGTAGAACAATGGATTCAATAAGATCCCAATAGAGGTCGTGCTCCATAATACGAGGATCCAACATCGTAACAAGAATCATAAACAACCGTTCCTTAGCCAACAAAATCTTAGGGGTTGTTTACATACAACTCAATAAGCTTAAGGGTCAACACAGCTTATCTGTTCCCCTATGCATAAGTGTTTCTTTACTCTTAATCATAAAGCCATTAAAACCAAAAGGGGTATGTGGAATAAGCCATGTCCTCTCTCTTTGATTCCTCCTTCAAACAGCAACATACCTTTATCCAAACAGACAATCTAACCCACACAGGGCTTAATCCCCTTCACCCATTGTTTAGCAAAAACCAAAAACACCAACAACGACCGATCTAATCTAACAAATCTCTCGATCATCTCGTGTAATTTATCGTTTACGATAATGCAATAATAACATGAAAACGGGAAAAAAGATTAAGGAGCACAAAACATGCGTATAAATCGATTACGCATTTGCAGGACCCACAAGAACTCCCTGTGCCGATCCTTCTTTCTTGCTATGATCGTCGACAGATTCCCCATCGTTCTTTCTGATCCGAATCTTGTACTTGGATTCAAAATCCGTCAGCTCCTTCTTCTTCCTCTCCAAAGCTTCGTTAAGTCGAGAAATTACCAATTCGACTCCTTCCTTGTTTTGCTGAACGGCTGGCAACACTTCCTTGATGGTTCTCTCCACGAGCACGCCTCCGATCATTCTGTAGCAACGCCTTGCTGGATCGAGTGGCTGTATGGCATTGATCACTAACGAGTGTTCGCCTACTTCCATTTCTAGTTCGGTAATTTTGGAGTAAATTTGGTTCATTTCGCTCCTTATGCTGCTGTATTTTGCAGCAACTTCCTGCTCGTTGATCGGCTCTTTGTGTTCACTTCCGGCAATGCCAGCCATGATGCTGAAAAAGAAGACAAAAGGAATTTATAAATCAAAACCACCAAGCATATACTCTACAAGGTCTCCAACAAAGTTCTAATACGAAACTATTTGGTTATCTACACTATAGTTATAGCATCATTTGAATCAACGAGGTTCCCATAAAGAGTCATCATCTAATCAATTAACAAGGTCATTTTCCAAAATTGCAGCAACGACCGGGATTTAATATAATTGTTATCGCGTTAGTGGAAAAATTCCATGTCAGAAGATAAGAAGGGAGAGTTTCATATGTGAATCATATTCATCCATTTGAAGATGCATATGTGAACCCTTACGAATACTTTGTAACATTGGTTTCATATGCATCTTGAGATCCAGTGCACCATGTTCTATTTCAAATAATATTTTCCCATCTATCGCTTGAACACATATATAAGACCTAACCAATGGAAAAGACTAACAGAGACAGGTAAGAGTAAAAAAAAAAAAGCTAACATGATCTCATGACTGCTATTAACCGCTACAGTGCCACTAAACCACCATTGTTGCACCATTATTAATTGCTCAAGTCATCACTATGCTGCAATTTAACAAATGGGTCCATTCAAGGATTACAAATGGAGGGAATGTGTTGTGATCATGCCAACTCCAGGTGTGTTTGTTAAGTGAACAAGATTGGATGGGCGAGACTGAGGTTGGTGGGTGAAAGAACTGTGCAAGGTTTTATGCTTTTCATTTGACATGGGGTAGTTTGGTAATTTACCAAGCTTGTTTCATCTCCCTAATTATTGCTCCATTTATTTTGGCGAGCTCCCTATAAACTTTATGAACTATTAATAATTTTCACCATGGTTTTAAATTGATTTAAAGGTTATTGGGCCAGTCTGATGCTGCTTCGGGCAATGTGGCGTTACAAATGGTATCAGAGCTGATCCTTGTACTATCGGGATGGTGAGTCAAACCTCATAGAGCATGATGAATCCTTAAGGAGGATGTTTGTAACATCTTAGGGAAATCCCACATCGCTGATAGTACAAGTATAGAGTGGAGGGAGTTTGTAACAACCCATCCCGCATGGATAGAAAATTAGACTTATATAAGCTTAAAGTTGTGGACTACCAATAACTTCCACCATGGTTTAAGTTGGTATGGAGGCTTTTGGTAGGGGTGGCAATCGCGTCGTGTTCGGGTTGGCGGGTCAGAAAGCATCAACCCGGACACAACCGTTTAACTAATCATGTCGAAATCTTCAACCCTAACCCGTGGCAGGTTGTGTCGCGGTTGACGGGTCATAAAGGGGTTGGTGGGTCATGAAAATCAGCACGCAAAGTTTAAAAATACAACCAAATTACCAAAGTTCAAAAGCAACCAAGTTCAAAGTTCAACATAGAGCAAAAATCAGATTAAGCGCTTAATTGAAAATCAAAAATCAAATACTCGAAGTTTTATTTTGTTATATAAAAATTTTTTAAAAATAATAATTAAAAGATAAACGGGTTGGCAAGTTGAACCGCGAACTACCAACCCGAACACGACTCATGAAATGAACGGGTTGGCGGGTCAGAAACCTCAACACAAACCCGTTTGTCTTCGTGTCGTGTCGTGTCACGGGTTGACAATAATCTTTAACTATAACAAGACAAAAGTTCGGTTGTACAAAGCAGAAAAAAGGAAAAATTTAATGTTAAATGTTCGAGTTGTGGTCACAAGTTTCCCTTGTACATATAACTCTCAAAAGTATTTAGAAGGGGTAAAGGTCAATCTATATAGAATGAGGTTCATATTCCCTTAGATGTAACAATTTAGTAAGCATTTGTTATATGATTCTCTACAAACATAGTGAATAAAAATCTGATTTCAATAGGTAAACTGATAACTCAATTAGTAAGAGAATGGAAGAGTTGCTACCTATAATGCTTGTATTCGGTACTTCAATACGAACTAGAAGAAAATAAATATCAACAAATGGAGGTTGCCAATATTAATGGCCACCAAAAATTGGCATGGTTCTTACATTTAGCGTTCTTCAGTATGCAGGAGATCAACAACACCAAAGCTTTCTAGAGTTTATATATTAGAACTATTGAGAATGATTTATCATGAATCGCCTCAAGTCCTTTGGGCCATCCTTTAGCCTATTAATGGAAGAATTTCATAACGCATCCCAATTCCCCCTCATCCAATCACATGGCAGCTATTCTTGTCCCGCTATGTGATACATCCGCTCTACATTAAAGTTCACTTCCTAAAATTTGCAAGCTTTAAAAAGATTTGTAGTTGTGAATGTTGAACTATGAGAAACTCATTTAGTAAAATGGAGCTATTTCGAACACAAATGTATAAAGGGAACATCAAAATGTGGGAAACAGCGGAAGAATGAGTTTTTCTGAACGGAATACTTTGATGTCACACAATGTGACGACAAAGAAATCTCCCTAACCAGCATGCTAATAGATATTCTAAAGTGAACTCTCCATCATATGTACTCTCGATTGATTTCACCCTTGCAACAACAATGGGAGAAATATCTATTAGTAACCTCTTCAATCATATGACGGCATTAGACTTTGTAAAATCTATGACCTTGATTCCAATAAAGATGTTGCCATTGTATAGAAGAAATATGGCCTGAATGGCTGGAGGTGATACATAATAGATCACTCTTGGCCACTAATATATCATTAGAAGAGTTGTCTCTTGATGATGCCCTCCATGCTCAAAAACAGTAATCCCTCTATCCCAAACTAAGGTGCTGTTTACCAAACGCTTACCCAGGTAAGCGCTTACCAGTAAAATTCAACATTATCACTTACTTACCATGTAAGATTTTAGTCCACCAAAACAATATCGTATGCAACAATTTCCTGATAAACACTAACTGTGGTAAGAGTCTTCGCCCACACTTACAGGGTAAGACTCTCATCCTTGCCTTAGGCCTTAGCTCTTACCTGGTAAGGTTCTTGGTCCTTACCAAGTTAACATGTTCATCCTGTAAAGTAATTTGACTTCGTAAGCACTTACCCGGGTAAGCATTTGGTAAATAGCCCCTAAATGTCTACACTTCTATCTTAGTGTGTACCAAAGTAAGAGGTTGTTTAACACTTTCACTTAGCTTACCCTTGAAGATTTTAGTACCACATTATGTAACAATTCATCCGGTAAGCGTTTACGGCACTGGCTGAGCCAGCCTTGGCCCAGGGTTATCCTGGGCCCATCCTCATTTTCTAAATTTTTTTGTTGCTCTATTAGTCATCATTAGAAGGTTTTTGCTGGTTGACATCTGTGATATTTGTTTTGTTTACTTACTTTTCTTCCATCTCTCACCGTATCAAGGTTTTTTACTTTCTAAGCTTTTATATCATTGTTTATTATTAATTATAAATTTAAGTTGTACTTCATCATGAGTTTTAATTTACCTATATTCATATTCAAATTCTTATATTTAAAACCTATTTTTTGTTGACGTTAATAACAAAAAGGAAATTATTGATATGTTAAGAAAATAAAAACTAAACATATTAATTATATACATTTATACATTTATATTTTGACAGATGATTTCACCAATTTAACATCTTAATATACCATAGTTGAGTTTATAGAATAACTAAAAGAAAATATATCGTCGGTGTTTTGATAGAATAGACTGTAAGTTTGTAAGACTAAACTATAATGCATCCTATTCCAATAAAAAAGTATTAACATAGGTTTATGAGACATTTTTGAATGTGTTAGCAAGTTCTTGTAACACTTTTAAAATAAAATGTTGTATTAGTTATTTTATAGTACAGTTATATTACAACTTTTAAAAATGACTAATATGAGATTTTATTTTAAATACGTGTTAAAACATCTAAAAACGTCCTATAAATCCTTTGTAACACTTTTAGACATCAAATTTTTTTGTCTTATGAAACATTTTATTAGGACGTCTATATATACTTGTTGTAGTGTTTGTTTCTATTTATTTTATTAATGTATTTAAAAGGCTACATTAAAGATGACCACCCTGATCTAAAATCTTAGCTCCGCCCCTGGTTTACGGGGTAAGAGTCACCATCTCACTTACTGGGTAAGAGTCGTCATTCTCACTTACTGGGTAAGAGTCGTCATTCTCACTTAAAGGGTAAGACTCTCGCTCCTTATCCTCGCTCTTACCAAGTAAGATTCTCAATCTTTGTCATGTTCATCCGATAAAGTAAAGTGACCCGGTAACTCAGTAAGCAGTTACCGGGTGAGCTTTTAGTAAACGGGAGCTAAATGCTTATTTTCCGATTACCCTTAATTACCAGATGTAGAAATTCATTCCTCTCAGGCTCTCACTATTATTAATGGTAAAATTGCCATTTAGTTGATTAATAAATGTCATAATTACAACTTGAAGATTTCTAATACTTTGTGCCAATTTCATTTTGGACATTTATCTTAGGATGGAGGGAGTAGCACTAGCAAGTAGTAGACAATTTACATAATAATACGTAAACAAGAAGCATTTTTAAGGAAAACATGAATTTGAATCAACAATGATCACAAGTAGATCAAATTGAGATTCCAAAACACTATATTGACAACATGGGGTTGTTTAATTTGCAACCCATGTAAATCTAACAACCTATGCAACCCACATCTTAACCGTTGAATTCTTGATCGACGGTTACAATGGAGTGGGCTTAAAATTTTCAATTTTAAAAAACAAAAAAATTAAAACAAAATAACCGTTTTTTCATTAATCCAACGGTTAAGATGTGGGTTGCATGGATTGTAAGATTTACATGGGTTGCAAATTAACCTTCACCTTGACAACATACCCCCTAACAACAAATAACTGACTTTGAACTTGCAAAACCTAACAAGATCACTTGAACCTGAAACCAATCAAGATTCAATGACCCTTTGATCCCAACAATATTTGAAGAAAAATAAGGTCATCCAACATATTCCTCCAAAAAGAAAAAAAGAAATTCTGTGAGGCATTTTATCAAACAGTTGGAGTGCATAGTATGATTCTTTTAGCAACAATATTTTAAAAAGGGGTAGAGACCATTAATCGCTTTAAAAGATACAAACACTAATCGTGGTGGAAATTCGGCCACTTTGTAGTAAATGGAAGTATCAATAAGTAGTAAAAGCAGAGGGAGAACAACTTACTGCAACTTCGGTGGTCAAGAAACCTCAGGGGAGAACACTGTCGGCCGTCCGGCGATCGACGAATGATGAGACGATTTTGGAAGAAGAAACCCTTAATTCTACGAGGGTGTTTGGAACTGTGTTTTCTTGTTGACTTGGTGCATAGCTGCCAGTAGGGGTGTGCATTGGATGACATCCAATGGATTTGAGGGGATCCAATCCGATCCAATCATCCATTGGATGTTGGATATCTCCAACCGAACCGATCCAATCATCCATTGGATGTTGGATTTTTCCAATCCAATGGATGATTGGATCGGTTCGGTTCCATCCAATGGATTTTCTTATGGATATCCAATGGATTTCAACCACTATAAATCGGATCGGATTGGATCGGATCCATCCGGTATTCGATGGATGATCTAATCAAACTCATCCAGTCATCCATCCAATGTTTTTAATCCATTTCACAATAATAAGTAATTTCATATAATAATCATAAATTCCAAACAACGGCATAATTTATAATTTTAATTATATTTGAAATTTAATATATTATATTATTATTGGATGTAATTGGATGGGTCAATATTGGATGATAATTGGATGGATCTGGTCGGTTGACATTGGATGGTCAATTGGATTGGATCGGTCGGTTTTGGTCGGTTCTGGACCACCATCCAAGAACCGAACCGATCCAATTGGATGTCAACTTTTTTCATCCGATCCAATCCAATACAATTGGATATCCAATCATTGTCGGTCGGTTGGTAATTGGATCGGTCGGTTGTAATTGGATCGGTTGATTTCTGCACACCCCTAGCTGCCAGGTGTTTAACGGGTTAATTTATCTTATATGATAGAATATAAAAATGACTAGAATTTTACTGGGCAAGAGGGATAATATGAAATTATAAGAGTGATAACATAAACTGAGAGTCTTATCTGGTAAGTGAGATCGACAACTCTTACCCGGCAAGAGCTTACCGGCTAAGTTATTGCATACGATACCATTTTGAGAGACTAAAATATTGTCCGACATGATAGTTATAACGACTAAATCAAAATCAAATACTTGATTTATTTGATTTGATCTCTAGAATATTCTTGTAATATTAGGTTGTTATATTTTCCATAGTTATCCCATTAATTTCTCTTTACCATGTATAGCTACTGGTTATATAAACCAATGTAATCCCTTGTAATGATATAAGAAATAATTATCCAATCCTCTTGATAACCATTATATGGTATCAGAGCCTTACCATCTCCAACGAGTTTTTTGATCCCTAATCATCTCTTTCCTTCAATCAACAAATTAATGGCACCAATCCAAATCACTGCTTCAACCCATTTTCCAATCCGTCTCACCTCCACAAATTTTCCAGTATGGCGGAAACAAGTGGAGTCTACCCTCATCGGCCTAGAACTTGAATCCTTCATTGACGGCGCAAAACAACCACCGAAGAAAACCTTGGCTGACAACAAGCCAAATCCGGAATATTTACCCTAGTTTCGACAGGACCAGATCATTATCAGCGCCATCCTAGGAAGCTGTTCCGAATCGATACAGCCCCTCATCTCATCGGCAGCCACCGCTCAAGAAGCCTGGAAGCGGCTCAACTCCAGCTACGCAAGTGCCTCACGAAGTCGCATCATCTCCCTCAAATCCAAGTTAGTCAAAAATCCGAAAGGAAGCCGCAACATTCAAGAATTCCTTCAAGATATGAATCTATAGCCGATGACCTTGCTCTTGCACAGAGTCCAATTGAAGAAGAAGATCTCATGGTTCACATTCTCTCCCAACTCGGAGATGAATACAACGCCATCGTCGCCGCCATTAAGGTTCGTGAAAAATCACTCTCTTATCCAGAACTCTTTGACAAGCTACTTGATTTTGAAAGGAGCCTTAAAGAAGCTACGCCAGTCATCGATGTCACGATACCCACGGCTAACTATGCTACCCGACAAGGAGGCAGACCCAAAACTTCAACTCGTCTCAACGGAATCCACGTCCCTTTAATGCTGGCCAGCAACGTCAACAAGGGAACAGTAGATCAAACTGGTCCACTAATTCCACCGACAACCGCCAAAACCGAAATGGTTCTTTCTGCCAGTTCTGCTCCATCCGTGGTCACACTACTCAAGAATGCCGAAAGTTGTCTCGGTTTCTTAGAGACAACAATATTTCCATTGCCAACTCTCCATCATCCAACCCGGTTGCAAATGTTACCACTAGCTCATCCACGACTCCACAAACATGGCTGTTTGATACTGGCGCCTCTCATCACATGACATCTGACCAATCTGCACTTCACAATGTCTCCGAATACGGAGGCCCTGATGAAATCGTTCTCGGTGATGACAAAGGTTTACATATCTCTCATACTGGCTCAAAATACATTCACACAACACATCGACAATTAACTTTGCCCAATGTGTTGTGTGCCCCTCGCTTACGTCGAAACCTAGTTTCAGTTGCCAAATTATGTAAAACTAATCATGTATCTGTTGAATTTTTTCCGGATTATTTTTTGGTGAAGGATCTATGCACGGGGGCGCGTCTCATGCGGGGCGAGAACACTGAAGATATCTATCACGCAACCTTACCATCCATGCCTCAGCTTAACGCCACCTCTCTCTCTCCGCTTCATTGGCACCACAAACTGGGTCATCCGTCCATCAAAGTGTTTCGATACCTTATCTCTTGTTTAGGTCTTAATTCCAAATTTACTTCTGTCTCTGGTTTGCATTGTTCATCATGTTCAATTAATAAAAGCCACAAATTGCCCTTTGGCCAAAACTCTCTTGTTAGTACCGCATCGCTACAACTTATTTATTCTGATGTGTGGGGTCCTGTGCAACAATCAATTGATCACTTTCGCTACTATGTTATCTTTATCGATCACTATTCACGATATGTTTGGCTTTATCCCATGAAAAAGAAATCCGATGTTGCAACCATATTTCCGCAATTTAAAACTCTTGTAGAAAAGTACTTCAACACCCCACTAGTATCTCTTTTTACAGACAATGGAGGAGAGTATCTTGGCTTGATCCCTTTTCTTCAAAAGCATGGCATTTCCCACTATACCACACCTCCCCACACCCCTGAACAAAACGGCCTGGCTGAACGCCGACATCGTCATGTCGTTGAAACCGGTCTTGCCCTTCTCCATTACGCAAATCTTCCTCTAACTTTTTGGTCCCATGCGTTCCAGACTGCTGTCTATCTCATCAATCGACTCCCTACACCAGTTCTCAACAACACCACACCGTTTCACCAACTCTTTCAACAACCACCTAACTATACCAAACTCAAACCTTTTGGTTGTCTTTGCTACCCGTGGTTGCGACCCTATGCCACATCCAAATTACAACCACGCTCATCGCCATGCATCTTTCTTGGCTACTCAACCTCCAAATCCGCCTATAAATGCTTTGATCCCAAAACGCACCGCCTATATCACTCCCGCCACGTCGAATTTATTGAATCCACTTTTCCCTCTGTCACCTCCAAATCTTCCATTCCCACTGCTGATACCTTTCTATTACCACCCTCCGCCACCTCATCCGACTCTTTATTCCCATCTCCTCCACCTGCTCCTACCGAACCCACCGAGCCTCCCGTCATCACACCGCCTGCCCCTCTTACACCTTTCTCGTCACCACCATTGTCTGACGCTACACCAGCCTCCCCACCATCAACTCCGTCACCGACTCCTTCCACTCTTGAATCTACTTCACTCTCCAGTCAGCCCTCTACGACAACCGTCAGCCCCATTCCCGCCTCACCAGTTATGGGCTCCACCTCCCCGACTTCCTCTCCTACTCCACCTCCTCGTTCCAGAAAACTCAATCCCAAATACTTCAACTCCTCATTTGTGAACTCCACCACCCTTCATCCTATCCCACACACACTTGAACCCACCACTCATCATCAAGCTCTCAAAGATCCTAAATGGCGCGAAGCTATGGACCTTGAATTTAATGCTCTCATACGCAATGGCACATGGGAGCTCGTTCCACGCGCCTCTCATCAACCCATTGGGTCCAAATGGGTCTTCCGTATCAAACGCAATCCGGATGGCACAATTGCCAAATACAAAGCTCGCCTAGTGGCCAAAGGCTTTCTTCAACAATACGGA
This sequence comes from Centaurea solstitialis, assembly GCA_030169165.1. NCBI lineage: Eukaryota > Viridiplantae > Streptophyta > Magnoliopsida > Asterales > Asteraceae > Centaurea > Centaurea solstitialis. The sequence goes on from CM058040.1 coordinate 24,811,303, forward strand.
AAAGACTACTTTGACACCTTTAGCCCCGTAACTAAACCTGTCACCATTCGCATCATTCTTTCCATCGCCCTTACTAACAATTGGCCTCTCCGACAACTCGATGTCAATAATGCTTTCCTTCATGGCACCCTCCATGAGGAGGTTTTTATGACACAGCCTCCCGGCTTCACTCACTCCGAGTTCCCAAACCATGTCTGTAAGCTTCGAAAGTCCTTGTACGGTCTCAAACAGGCTCCACGCGCTTGGTACATGGAACTCACGTCCTTCCTTCTTTCTTTTGGTTTCCGTAAATCCCATGCGGATGCCTCTCTCTTCATCTACAACCACGAGGGAGTCACTTGTTTCTTTATGGTCTATGTCGATGACATTGTTCTTACCGGCAATACTCCCACCTTTCTTTCTCACTTTGTTCAAACACTAGCCAACCGTTTTTCTATCAAAGATCTTGGTTCCCTACATCACTTTCTAGGTATCGAAGTTATTCCCACCTCTCACGGTCTTTTCCTTTCTCAACATCGTCACATCCAAGATCTTCTTACTCAATTCCACATGGATGGTGCTAAAGAGGTGGCAACCCCCTTGAGCTCTTCAGTGACTCTTACCTCCGAAGACGGGTCTCCGCATGTAGATCCAACACCATACCGGAAACTTGTCGGCTCCTTGCAATACTTAGCTTTCACCAGGCCAGATGTCTCATTTGCAGTAAATAGACTGTCTCAGTTCATGCATTCGCCCACACAACTACACTGGCAAGCCTTAAAGCGTGTGTTGCGATACTTAAAAGGTACAATCCATCATGGTTTATTTCTGAAGCGGAACTCATCCCTGGATCTTAAAGTTTTTTCCGACTCTGACTGGGGGGAGTCGCCAATGGTGGTCGATCCACTACTGCGTACATTCTATATCTGGGAACCAACATAATTTCATGGCGCTCCGCTAAACAGAAATCTGTCTCCCGCTCCTCTACAGAGGCTGAATACAAAGCTTTAGCTAATGCTGCCGCCGAAGCCTCGTGGGTTGAACACTTACTCACCGATCTTGGCATTTCCAAACCAACCCCCACTACACTATTTTGTGACAATACAGGAGCTACGTATCTTTGTGCAAATCCAATCTATCACTCTCGAATGAAGCATGTTGCTTTGGATTATCACTTTGTTCGAGAGAAAGTTGCCAACGGTTCACTTCGTGTTCTTCACATCAACTCCACTGATCAACTTGCTGATGCGCTTACTAAACCTCTTGGGCGCAACACCTTTCTCTCTCTTCGGTCCAAGATTGGAGTATCCGATGGATCCTCCATCTTGCGGGGGCGTATAACGACTAAATCAAAATCAAAATCAAATACTTGATTTATTTGATTTGATCTCTAGAATATTCTTGTAATATTAGGTTGTTGTATTTTCCATAGTTATCCCATTAATTTCTCTTTACCATGTATAGCTACTGGTTATATAAACCAATGTAATCCCTTGTAATGATATAAGAAATAATTATCCAATCCTCTTGATAACCATTATAATAGTGATGGTGCTCAATTTTATCCGTTAAACACTTACCGGGTAAGTTTTCAAGTAAACGATTCCTAAGTTAAAAAATAGTATTTGGTAACTTGCAAAACAATTCTCAGAATATCTTTTTATTTTTTATAATACAAAGGAAAAGGTTGTTTTAAAATAAGTACGTAAAATGTGGCTTTTATATTTGGCTTTTGGTTTTTGGCTTCTTCCTCTTATGAAAATCCACTTTTTAATTTATTAACTTATTGACTTTTATTATCAAAAAGATAATCCTAACATTTTTCTAAAAACTCGTTTTACCACCATTATAAGTCAATAAGCACTTTTAGGCAAAAACACTTTTAGAATCCAAAAAGCAACCCAAACACCCTCTGTGTCAAAATCGAATAAACTTTGCCATGTGGCAAATAAGAGCATCTCCAAGAGCTTCCCCAAATTTTCTCTAAAATGGGGAATCAAAAGCTAAAATCTCCAAAAAATATTGCATCCATCTCCAACAGCTTTTCTATTTTGGAGATTTCTATATCAAATATAATATTAAAATATTCCACTTTTCTATTAAAATATTATTTCTCTCTCTAATTTCTTATTTTTATGGTACCCTATTGGTTCATTCAAATTGTAATCATTTTTGGGGGTTATCTCCATATTTGGAGAAAAAACTCTTCTCTCTCTTACTTTCTCCAAAATGGGGATAGATATGGAGAAGCTGTTGGAGCACATTTTAGTCCAAAATCTCCAAATTCTCCATTTTTCTCCATTTTGGAGAAGCTGTTGGAGATGCTCTAAGGGGTTGTTTTCGTTGGTTTCCATCAAAGTAATTCATTAATTGTTGGTATGAAAAAACTTGGGTTTATATATATATATATATATATATATATATATATATATATATTTTCTCTAAAAGTTTATTGAATAGGTCATTTTGATTAAGACACTATCAAACAATCTGTTGGTATCAAGGAGTAACCTTCAAGTAAGGAAAGATGTTTAGGATTATAGAAGGGGAGTTGAATATAATCACACAATTTGTTCACTTTTTAAATTCTATGTTTATAAACACTTTGAATTTACAGATTGTTTGCGGAAGATATAAGACTAAGTCTAATCTAAACAATATAAGTTACAATCTTTCACTATGCACTAAGTGAGAAGGTTAAGAAAAGATAAGAACTAGAGGGATAAAGATAGAAAGGATTAGGGTATAAGTATGGATGAAGAAGAAGTATGGAGAACATCTTCTTCACGTAAAATGACGAAAAAAAAATGATAAATTGTTTCAAAGAAGTATCAGAAAGCTATAAGCACCTCTTTTTTTTCCATCAAAACACTAACCCTGAAAGCTCCTTATTATTACTACCCAACAAAATCTAAGTTAATAAGCACTTTAAATAAGCAATCTCAAATAGAAGCATTCAAATAACATTTATATATTACACATGTTCACCGGTAGTCTAATACAAACGATGATAAATTGTGGAAGTGTTGACGAGTTACCAAGGTTGTCAGGTTAAGGGGCCGCTTACTTGCTCTATCCGGATAAGTATTGACTCTAATAAGTGCTGATTCGAGTAAGAATGTTTACCAAGTATTTTTGGTAAGTGCTTACTGACACAAAAAAAACGACCATTTTAACCTCCTTGTAATTACATGTTATAAATTATAATAATTCAATACTTCTAAATAATTAGATGTTATAAAATAAAATAATTTTGTACTTTAATAATAGTTTTTTACTTTTTAAAGATAATTCCTAATACAAAATTGTTTAATAGAAAAAACCAAAATTTAACTTTTTAAATAAGATAATACCTAATATAAATTGTTTAATATAAATTTTTTTAACTTTTTAAATAAAAACGAGGGCTATCAACTCGTCAACACTTTTTCTTAATCTCTGACTCTCTCCTCTCTTCTTCTTTCCCCGACCACCGTCATGTATAACCAAGTTCTCATAGTTGGTACGATAACATCAACTAATTAGATTGGTACGAGTTAGTACGAGAATCGGTTGGTTTTTTTGGTTTAAAATTAACATGATTACTTTTACTCATTCATCGGGTAAGATTTTTAATCCCTACTATGTTTTTTATCGAGTAAAATTGTCGGTCCTTCTCATGCTCACCAGTAAGATAATTCACACTTCCGGTTGCCCCTAGTAAGTGGCTCTCTAGAATGAGGACGGGAATTTTACTAGGGCAGGATGCTTCTTTCATCTCGAAAAGGTGTATGTGGTTCATCTATCCTAATTGGGACCAGATATTCCCAAATAATTAGCTTTCGAAGTCGGGGTGGGGATCCCTATGTTTCTAATGACTAGGACTATTATCACGTCGGTTATTCATGTGTTCTCTTAACTAAACAGATCAGGTTATTTTGGTATATATTTAAATTAATTACCTCATGAACTATTAAAAGTAAAAAAATTAACTTTATACTAACCACAAGATTATATACATAGAGAAAGGTTCATGCGAGAATCATATCAATTTAAGAGAATGTGATGAGCAATCTCAACCACTTATATTCGGTTACGGTGGACGTGATCACAGAAGATTGCCGCTATTCATGGGCGGGTAGAGATTATTAGGAGGGACCGGTCAAAGCCACATTTATTGACCGGATAAGTGACTGAGATTGTTCTCCCGTTCTTTTAAATTGATATGTTTCTCATTTGAACATTTCTCTATATACATATAGATCCCAGTCCATTATATATTTTTAAATATTTATTTGGATTTTATTTTTCTAATTCTCTTAAATCTGTTTATCCAAACAATTTAATTATTTTAATTAATAAATAAATATTCTATTAGATCATATCCCCAAGCGTTATATTTTGAAAAGAAAAAATAATGTTTATTCTTAACTGAAAGTATATTATATAAATTTACATTCTCTTATACTTAAAATAAATAACATAATTAACTATAATATATAAAGGAATCATATGTCTCAATCTAACACCTTACTTAAATAACTAACATTATTTTGTACATAAGTATTTTATTTGATCGAATTTAATTCGCATTCAAGAAGCTTCTTTCAATCATATACCAACAATACATACATTTTTATGTTTATTTTATTTTAAATTGCTGAAAAGCTGTAACTTTTAAACAAATCAAGTCTAGCTCAGTTGGTCTGTTTAAGGACGGTAACATCCCAGTCTATACATAGCCCAGTTAAAGACTGTGGGTGGACTCTAGGCTAGGACACCGACAGATTAATGGGTTGCCCGTGGATGCCTGATGCCGCCGGAGATGCGTGCATTGTGTGTGTGTGTGTGTGTGTGTGTGTGTGTGTATGTTCATGATAGTTGTTCATTGATTCGATGCCACTATGTCTTCAAAAAAAAGTTGTAACTTTTAAATTATGTTCGCTTAGTTGAAATGTTTAAGGTGCAACTTTTAACCCGACGTTTATTGAAATAAACTAGCTATTAAGAGCCCGGGTTTCGCGCCGGGTTATAAATTGTGATAGATTTTATCATAAGTAGTTTAATGAAATTACCTGATTGTTTTTTATTAAAGTTATAGTACTTTATAATTAACCAATAAAATAAAATGTCGTAATAAAATAAATAAATAAAGTAAAAGTAACAAAATGTGAATTATGTAATATGAGAATAAAAAATATAAAGATGGTATATTATAAGGATTAAATATGTAATTTAATCTAACATTTTCTTGGATAAGTTAACCAACTTAATTTAACAAAGTTGGATGGAGGGATGAAAATGGAATAAAAAAAACCTATAAGGATGAAAAAAAACATTTTTTAAAGATCAATGATTAAAAACATTCCAAATACCTTCTAAACTATTTTATTATATATCGAGTGAAATTGAAATGCCTAGATATTTTTTTAAAGGCAATTCCATTACCAACAAACCACATTACAGCCATAGCCCAAGGGCCAAAAAACGTCCCGACGGTAGCGAAGCACAGAGAGGCAGACTAAAAGAGCTGAATGAAACAAACAGAAAAAAGAAAATAACTATTTGATCGAATAATTCAGTTTGCAAGGTGTAAACAAATTATCATCACCGATAGTATCTTCGTACCTTCTCCATCTCGATCTACTTTTCTGACGGAGCATCCTCCTCCCGAGCTTTTACTTCACAGATGAATCCTTTGGATTCGAGAGCCAACTTCTTCAATTGATTCTTGTGTTTCCTGATCGCCTATTGATCCATTCGAATGTCAACCTTTGGAACTCAAAAAAGAGATCCTCTAGCTTTCTTGCGTCTTTGTCGAATACCATTTGATTCCGATGTGCCCACACCAATTCTTCCAACAACTTTGGTATAATCCTATCGTCCCCGTCATCTTTTACCTTATCAAGAAGTTCTGAATTTTTTTTATTTTTTTTTTGCAGAAGTTCTAAAAAATGCTTAGATATTATTTTCTTTGAAAATGATTTGATTAGATGTTATGGATCTTTCATATCTTATAAATTGATAATACTGAATTGTAAAAATAGCGAGTTCATTGTTGAATTTATAAAGGTTAGTATATTGCTTTTCATACTTATTTTTTGATTGATCATTCTATCAATAAAATATTTAAATATATTTTATCTATGTATCTGTATAATTATATTCAAGAAGAATTTATATGTGTTTGCTAAATAGCGGAAAATATTTTTTTTTGTCTATTCAAGAGTATAAAAAAGTAGCATGTTGACAACAAGAAAGTTCTTGTAAAAGACAATGTGTTAAATATTTTGTGGTGCTATAATTTGTAAATTAATGTATTTTTTAAAATTATATGTATGTCTTTACTTAACTTATTTGGACTTGTGGTTAGAGGTGCACATGACCGGATTTTTATCCGATCCGGATCGGATTTATACTAAACCGGTTTTTTTTCGGATCTGTCAACCGGTTCGGATTTCAACCGGTTTTTCGAAAAAATCCATATCCGATAGAACCGGTTTCGGATCGGATTGAAACCGGTTTCCGGTGGAACCGGTCCTCTATTGGGTCTTTTTTTGGGCTAGAAAATTCAGAAAATTCAATTGAAATCTAATCTGAATTGGTGTGGGCCGTGATTTTTTATGGGCCGTGAATTTTTTTAGGATTTCAGGCCCAACAGCAGTAAACTCACATAGACATTACCGGTTTGATTTGAAACCGGTTCGGTTTAAACCGGTTATCCGGTCAAACCGGATCGGATCCAATCCGGTTAAAATCCGGTTTGAAAAAAATTCGGTTTTTATAAAACCGGATTCGGCTAGTTTTTGCACAAAATCGGATAACCGGATTTTCTGTGCACCTCTACTTGTGGTGATAATAAATTAATAATGAGTTGATAGTAGTTTTGAATTTTTGAATGTAAAGTTAATTATTTAGGTAGATGTATTTTTAATTGTAAATTACTAATATTTTTTTGAACTTGTGAATTTAATCTTATTTATTCAAATTTTATCTTGACGGTCAAGATTAATCATGAAAGTTTTTTAAAATCATAGGTTGTAATAGGATTAATCATGAAACTAATCTTGACCATACATCTTGAATTTCAAAGCTCAGATATGGTTCACAAGTTTACATAAAAATATTGATTCACAATTGAAAATGCATCTATTTAGGTAACTTACAAAATACATTTTCATTATTGGTAGTACAATTTTAATCTAGACTATATTATAAAACATTTAACCTAAATTCTTTAAAAAACATTTTTTATAAGTGTTTAATGATACATATTACTTAAAATTCAAGATTACAATTAGATTGTTTATAAATCCAACTAATTAAAGCTTCATGTTTAAATTTATGTGCATAAATCTAAGTGTAGACAGACATAATCATATATGTGAAATAAAAGTTATATAAATAATTAGTAACCATTGAGTTCTAACATACTTAATTATTATCTTTGTAGAAATTACATTATTATTGAATCAAAAATAAATTACTTCCTAAAATGGTTAATTTAATACTAATAATATAAATTTATCAAAATTATAAGATATCATCAAATTTATATTTTATTCAAAAAGTAAAAACATGATAACAATCTTAAAACCACCTAAAATTGTATTATAACATTAAAAGGTCAAAGAATAAAATGAAACATTAAATTTAAGATATATTTCATTGCATTACGTGAATACCTTTTTAGTCTTAAAAATTCATAAATGTATTTCTCTTTCAACACATACTCAAGATTACTTAATAGTTGATATTTTAGTTGATAAAGAAATCACGATGATGTCAAAAATAGCATATATGTCATACATATACAATCAAAGTATAATTAGTAATGTCTAAAATAGTAACATATAAATACAGCTTATCATAAATTTCAAATGTTTTTAATACGTTAACTGCTCATAGGGTGCAATTGAAAAAACTTAACTAAAAAGAGATTAAAAAAATATATCAAAATGGATGCTAAATTCACTTTTTTCTACAATTTGTTTTGTGCCAAGTTTTGTTATATTATGCTGATTTTAGTTCAAAAAACAGGATCATTAAAAAAAAGTAGTTATATATAACCTTTTGTTTAATCACATGTATTGAATCATCTTAATCAATGATTTGCATAGTTTATTCAAAATCTTTTTAGAATTGTCTTTAAATTTAAATGTAAATATCACCATTTCATAAAAGCACAACAAAGGACTTTGGTGTGATCTAAATTTTAAACAAATGTATTTTTGTCAAAAACTTATTTGAATGGGCAAAAGCCCTCCTCAAACTGTGCGATTAAGCCACGGTATAAATTATTAAATTCTGAATAAGTCGATTTTTCCATTAAACTTATTAATTCATTAGTAAATGCACACTAAGTCGTTTATTGGGATCAAATTTCTTTACATATATGATTTTTATATATATATATATATATATATTATATATTTGAACGACATGTTGGTGCAACGGAGTATCATCGTGCCACCATGGCACCAAGTCACGATGACCCAAGTTCGAAACCTCTCCAAGGAGAATAACCTCTCCCAACCTAGCCATCCAGTTTCCATTAAAGGACTTCAAGACATTAGCTGAAATTCGAATCTGACACCGTTCAGGAAAAATCCCCCATAATAGATTACAGCAGGAGTCGAACTCCTAACCTATATATGATTTATATATATATTCAAAACAACAAACAAGAATAAAGTGGGGGCCAACCACCACGAGAAAACACCATTTAGTTTCATCATATCCACGTGACTGACATAAGCACCACCACTAATATAGGCAAGAATCTAATGGGCCCCAACAACTAGGCCCAGGCCCATTTATTTTGGAACAAAGACAAAGTGGTACTATGTGAAAGTATTTTTCAAAAAGAGGGGCCTCTTTGTTACAATCACAAAGTTGATTTTTTAGATGATCACACTTCTTAACACATTTCCTTACATGTGAATGGATTTGAGTTATATTCCATACTGTAAGTTTGTGGGGTTCCAACTCAAAACCAATTGGTTATGAGTGGAGTAGCCCAAGACCCTTATAAGCACATTACAAGTTCACTTTGTGTCCGATGTGGGACATTGCTCAACACGCCTCCTCACGTGTGACGTTCTTTTTCAGCCTAACACGTGGATACTTTGGGTTACGTGGAGTCCGTGCGGCTTTTTTGACCAACCACGGGTGAACCTTGCTCTGATACCATGTAAGTTTTGTAAGTTTGTGGGGTTCCAACTCAAAACCAATTGGCTTTGAGTTGGAACCCCACAAACTTACATGGTATCAGAGCAAGGTTCACCCGTGGTTGGTCAAAAAAGCCGCACGGACTCCACGTAACCCGAAGTATCCACGTGTTAGGCTGAAAAAGAACGTCACACGTGAGGGGCGTGTTGAGCAATGTCCCACATCGGACACAAAGTGAACTTGTAATGTAGGGGTTCCACATATTCTCATATGGTATCAGAGCATACTTGCGTGCAGCCAGTTTTGACTGTTGTTCGCTCTTGGCTCCTGTACAAACCATCTTCCCAGAAGCAAAGATTAAAGCCGTTGTTTTTGGTTCTCTTATCCTCATGATAACAGCAGCAAAACGCTTTGGATTATATTCTGCATTCCGAGCTTGCAGTGCAATCGCCTTGAGGTCTAGTTTGCAATCCAGATTGACAGTTGATACAATGTTCTGAAGAGTAGGAATAATTCCAGATGGATGCTTGGATAGATCAACTGGTTGGCTACCCTCCATCATTTGATCTGCCATTAAGCCTCCTTTCTCTTCTCTTATTACAAACCCTCTCTACAAAAACCTATAAATCAATCATCACTTCATATAAAAGATCTCCAATTTCAAATTTTCACCGCTAATTTCACAACCCCTTTGCTCCAATTCCACCAATTTCAGCAAATTCTCTTCTATCGTCGTATCGATTCCATCTATCCGGTTGAGAATTTGAAGAAACCCTAAAGTTGTGGAACGATTTGGGGGTAAAATAGTAAAAGGGATCTAGAGAGAAAAGGGGATTGATGGTAGATCAAATGATGGAGGGTAGCCAACCAGTTGATCTATCCAAGCATCCATCTGGAATTATTCCTACTCTTCAGAACATTGTATCAACTGTCAATCTGGATTGCAAACTAGACCTCAAGGCGATTGCACTGCAAGCTCGGAATGCAGAATATAATCCAAAGCGTTTTGCTGCCGTTATCATGAGGATAAGAGAACCAAAAACAACGGCTTTAATCTTTGCTTCTGGGAAGATGGTTTGTACAGGAGCCAAGAGCGAACAACAGTCAAAACTGGCTGCACGCAAGTATGCTCTGATACCATATGAGAATATGTAGAACCCCTAGATTTATCTCCAAAAGAGCCCTTGAGGACAGAAGGGGGGTTCCAACATATATAGTGAAGATTTGGTCCAAGTCTAGCCGATGTGGGACTCTAACACATACAAATTGACTCACATAGATACCCAACCAACTCAACCCGCTAACAATCTAACTAAACTCGACTCGTACAACTCACAAACTGCTAATTAAAAGAGTTGAAATTGGGTTACAAAGACTCAACCCAAACCAAATGTTAACCCGTTGCTGATTTTTTTTACCCAAACATCACTATATCTGCAATTCTAGCTAAAGCACAAAAAGAAAAAAACAATCTAGTCAATTTTCCTATAAAAAAGATTACCTCAGGGTCTGCAATTGCGGATCTAGGTTCATAAGAAAAATATAAGAATAGTTGATTAGATTCGTTTTCTTTTTGTACTTTTTTATCTGTTTGTAGATTACGGACCTAAAAATTTACAGATGTAGAGATATTTAGGTAAAGAACAATTACCCATTAAAAGATATACTTCTTTCTGTTTACAAGTTATCAAAACTAACCAAATGAGTGTTAGCCTAGTGGTAAGGCTTTGACACTGCATAGTGGTGAACCCGAGTTCGAGCTCTGAGGGACGCATTCTGGAGGTACGGGGGCTTCGACCCCGGGCTGCATGCTTTAGCAGTCGAGCTTCGACCCAAAATTGCCAAGGATTAGTCTGGGCCCAATATAGTCTGGGATACCTCTTCCAAAAAAAAGTTATCAAAACTAAACCACAGCTTAAAGGCTTGTTTTATGGATTTTTGTTTGAATTTAATAACTTGTCAAAGATAATATATCTTATCATATTAATAATTTATAATAGTTTTAGATAATTATATGATAAGTTCATTTGTACATGTCTTATTGGGCATTGCTTCTATCATTTGATTGGTTTCTTATTTGCATTAAATAATTATTCTTTTACTTAGTCGGTTGGATAAAACTGATTAGTTTTTCTTTTTTTTAAACGAAAACAAAAGATTTTATTAGAAACCAGCAAGAAGCTAACAAAAGGTACAACAACAGAAGAAGAAAAGAACAAGAGATTAGAACAGATAATGATACATAGGCATACTACACCAATATCTTGATTCCTTGGAAGTGCCCGTGGATGACAACCCTATCTATCCGGGTTCAATTCATGGGTGCGCATATGCTCATGTAGCGATACCCTGACCATGAGTCGACTTTCTGGTCGCTCTATGGTCTCCGAGGATTAGTTATGAATCTATTGACAACTCCAGCCCCAATATCTTGTTTTCTAGTAGTAATGCATCGCAAACCTATACATATATATATCATCTACTAATACAGATCCAATTAGTGCCACGTATGTATCCAGGATACCTCGTCGACTTCGTGTCAGAACGTATGCGTGAGTTATACCTCCTAAGGATGTTACCGATCACTAGGCTACTAAAACAAAATACTGATAATATAACATGTTATTAATATAGATCATATGGTAAAGAAAACGGAATAATATAGTGTATTAACTAAAGCTTCAAATTACACACACATCAATAGACGTGGAGTTTGTGTAATTAAATATGAAACGTAGCCAAAAATTAATTAGTCAATGACCTTAAATAACATTTACATAAGGTTAGAGAGCGCATTTATGGTCGTTGTGTTCTTTATATAGAAATCAGAGGTCTTCATTGGCTAATATATATATATATATATATATATATATATTTTAACGGCAAACAATTTTATTAGAATAAAAAAACACAATACAAGCTTTTCGAGGTCGCAAGACGCAACCATGAACAGCACACAACAACAACAAAACACAACAACAACAAAACACAACAACGAAACCACAACCAACGAAACAACCGAACAACAACTCGAACCTAACCAAAAAAAGAACAAACCCACTCTACCTCGACGACCCACTAAGCGAAACAAACCACAAACCAGCAAGCCACCAAAACTTAGATCCAGCTTAAACCACGAACTCGAACCACCGAAACAAACGATCCACCAAGCCATGGAACTTGCGAGCCAACGAACCGTACTAACGAAGCAAGACAAAACCTCCGAGCCACCGAGCCTCACAAGCCAACACGCCACGAACCAGGAAAACAACTTTACCTTTTACCATACCAACGAAACAAGGCTAAACAACCGCGCTGCGAAGCCTCCAAACCTCACAAGCCGACAGGTCTCGAGCCATAACCACGAACCATGAACCTCGGAGACGACATTACCTATTACCAATTACCTTTTACCTTTACCTTTTACCATACCTAGGTCTCAACGGAACAAAGAACGCGAACTACGACCTGAAACCACGAACGGTTTGAAGGAATCGAATGGCCTGACAACTCGATCTACGACCTTTAACCAAATCTGAATGGCGGCATCAAAAAACTCGATCAACAACGGCAGCAAGGAGCCCGATCTCTGACCTCGATCCGCATCTGAAAACTCGACAAGCCCCAACAACTTTGAACCGCACCCGATACAACCACCGAGCACGAAAACAACCACGAACCGCCGGCCACAACTACTGGCCACTTACCATCGTACCCGTACCTTGAACCACCGAGACCAGCGAGACGTCCGTGAACCACCTTCCATCGAACACGAAACCACAAAACACCGAGACTTAAGAGACCCACGATCAAGACCAACCGGCGCCTTTGAAGACGCAACCCACCGCTCGAACCGAAGCTTCAAAACGAAAAGGGAGGCGGCACTGTTAGGGTTCCTATGCCTCTCCCTCTCCCTCTGTTTTGGCGGCTAATATATTGTTTAAAAGTCGAAAAATAAGTGATAATTTTCTAACATGTTTTATAATATAAACAATAGAAGAAACATAAATTTAATTTTTTTATAATTTACAAAAGTTTTTCTAGAGTTTGCTATACGTGGTTTTGATGGACAAAATCTATTAAATAGCAATGAGAGTATAAAGATAACTATTAATAACAATATAAGAAGAATATCAGATTTTGTATATTTATGACCATTATATTCACTCAATTTGTTTATTCTTTTTTTTCAATATTTTTTATATTGTATTTATCATTTTAAATTGTGTTTTTTTTTTTGTTTTATATTTCATTTCAAAAAGTTAGTATTTATTTATATAATTATTAGCTTTACTTTATCGAATAATTTTTTATCGTTTGTAGTATTTTGTTTTGTTACTTGGGAAAATATAGTAACTAATGATTACTTTTTATAACATAAAACGATAAAAAAATATTAAAAAGAATTAGACATCAGGTACCGTGTTTCGGAACTGGAACTGGCGGTTGCGGGACTGGTTCCAAATATGAAGAACCGGTGCAACCGGTTTCGGTTCCTTCATCCTAGGAACCGCCGGTCCCATGAATTTTAGCCGGGTATCCGCCTTTGCTCACTCCTATTTTTTAGTATGAATATTCGAAACTTTTTTACATTCACGGTATTTTGTTGTAAAGTTTCATGCATAAAGTCTTGGTGTCACACAGTCTTACCAGATTGGTCTCATGTGAACCTAAAGTCTATATATATGTATACAAAGCTGGTTTTATATCTTATGTTGTGTTATAAGGTTATAAAAATTAAAACATATTATTTCATGGAAGAGTAATGACTTTAACTAAATAAGATATATATAACCTTGTTAACGTACCTTTATAATATGCTCTTTTTATTAGTTTGGGATTAAATAAAAGAGTCATCTTAACTCACTACAATATTATTTAGATACATAACTCTCTAACTTAATCAACAATATGAACCACCACAAAACAACAACATTCATCGACCATATCTGTTAGTGAAAATCGAATCCATTGGAAATCGATCAGTGAAAGTCTTTAGTAACCCAAGTAGTGAGTGACTTAATCACCGATATCATTTAATAAGACCATGTTTTTGAGAGAACATCAACATCATTGTACAAAATGTAGACTTTTGAAACATAACACGCTTTTTATGAAGGCCACACCACATTCTCAACATTAATTCACATTAATCGGTCATACTTAATGAAGTATTATAAACAACCTTTACAAGAGATGCATTAAAAAACACCTATTAAATTTTAGTTTTACTCTTGATATTTTCTTATTTTGATCAATTAATTACTCTAGAGAGACTACTCCTAAAAGTATTCCTAAGATTTGTATATCTATAAACTCAGATTCTTGAACTTATCAAGTTCGTATTTTCGAGGTTTGCTTACGTGACGATCATCACCAACTTGCAAACCTATGTTGACATAATTTCTTGTCATAATACACAATTTAATGAAACCAAGTAGTTGGACACAAATGATCAATGTATACTTCTTTACAAAACTATGGAGAGGAAGTATTGAACATTATTACCAAATGAGTGTTAGCCTAGTGGTAAGGCTTGGGCACTGCATAGTGGTGAACCCGAGTTCAAACCCTGGGGGACGCATTCTGGAGGTATGGGGGCTTCGACCCTGGGCTGCATGCTTTAGCAGTCGGGCTTCGGCCCAAAAATTGCCGAGGATTAGTCTGGGCCTAATGTGGTCTGGGATACCTCTTCCAAAAAAAAAAGTATTGAACATTATTATAAAATGAAGGAGCAAAGTGTAATTAACACATAGTATAAGGACCTAAGTGCACCTTTTTAATTACGTTGTAATGGATAATTAATCCAAAAATAATGAATGCAGCAGGACAGAAACGACGCGCTATTGGTCTATTTCATATCGGCAATTGCTAAATACACCCGACTTTTTACCAAATGCACCCAAAAAGTGAATGCGTCATACACACACATGTCAACGTCAAAGGCTACTTTTTCAATTCCCGATGCTACTTTTTCAATTTCCGATGCACTTTTTGGGTGCATATAGCAAGGGGGTTGCTATATGCACCCAAAAAGTGCATCGGGAATTGAAAAAGTAGCCTCGGGAATTGAAAAAGTAGCCTTTGACATTGACATGTGTGTGTATGACGCATTCACTTTTTGGGTGCATTTGGTAAAAAGTCGGGTGTATTTAGCAATTGCCTATAGCAACCCCTTTCATATCTAATACGTCATCGTATCATAATTTCTTATATTTATAATACTATAATACTATGAATTAACCTTAAAGCCAAGTGATTTATTTTTAGTTTATTTAATTTTAAGATATTTTCATATTTTGATTAAAAATATAAGAGTAAATTACGCATTTGGTCCTGGTTGTTTGGTAGTTTTTACAAATTTGGTCCCTCAACTTCAATAATTACGGATTTGGTTATTGTCGTTTGCAAATTTTATTGGATTTGATCCCTGGTGGTACAAGTAGGTAGGGACCAAATCCAATAGAATTTACAAACCACAAGAACCAAATCCAATAGAATTTCTAAACCACAAGGACCAAATCCAATAGAATTTGTAAATTACAAGGACCAAATCCAATAGAATTAGCAAACCACAAAACCAAATCCGTAATTATTAAAGTTTAGGGACCAAATTTATAAAAGTCACTAAACCACGAGGACCAAATCCATAACTTACTCAAAATATAATATATTTTTATATTCGTAATTCTAGAATGAATTTTTTGTTTTGATACAAAAGTTCCTTTTAGTATTCACTAAATACGTAATCAAATATACAAATAAGTAACGTATATAACATACGACGTTATATAATAATATTAAGTTCCTTTTAGTATATAACATGCAAATAATATGGGTTGGATGTTTATATAATAATATTAAGTTGATTTAAAAACTATTTCATCAATACGTTATCTTGTATTTAAATGTTACACTTCTATATATATGTATTTATTGTTTATACCTAATTATAAACATACGACGTCATACCAACACCCATCAAAATCATAATTAAATACGTGAGTTTTTTGTTTTGAATACTTTAATTGCTCATATAAGGGTGAAATATAATCGCGTTGATTTGTAAATCATTAAAAGAATATAAACTTGTAAATTTAATCATAGCCGTTGATCAAAATAATTAAGGGACGGTATGAATTCATAGGAAATACGAAAAATATGAAATATATGGAAAGTCAATCATTATAGAAATATAAATTATGAAAATGTTACATAGAATTTTATAAGATTTTATAGGTTTACATAGTTTATACTCTTTGCATTTTTCAAAAAAAGGAAGCATACATACCGATGCAGCGTAAGCGGAATGAAACAAAATCAAACACGTTGATTCTACGAATACCCGTGTTAGTTTCTTCTAAAACTTATTGCTTCAATGAATACCAAGTTTTAGGCTTCAAATCTGAATTCAACAAAGAACTCAAAATTTGGGAGGAAAACAAAGTTTTTCAAGTTCCAAATCCAATGTGACCATCCAAATTATAAGGCAGTAACTTATATAAAAGAACCAAAATGATCCGGCCCTGTAAAAAGCCATGGGCCAAACACAAAAGCCCAAAAACGATAAAAAACACCAAACGTCAAAAAAGTCCTTTAAATGGCATTTTTAGGGGTCGAAAAGTTCGTTAGGCACCATAGGTTCCTAACCACCGCGTCCCGGTCTCAAGCTTCAATTTGATAGGTGGACCATCCGAAACGAACACCCGTAGCCAAAGTTATGCCCTTCCAAAGACGGCCCTGTCTGGTACCCGATCATGGGCCTCTAAAAACTTCAAAGCCCTTTCCTCCACGTGTCGGCCCGCATCACAGACACACACACACACACACACATACATTAAACTTGATCATAAACTGAAGCGTACTACAAGCTTTGGTATTTTTCAGACCAAATCAGATCATTCAAACTATCAAAAACAAACCGGTTTGACGTTGTTTACCAAATTCTTACCGGGTAAGCGCTTACCTGTAAAGAAGATTTAACTTCAACTACATTATCTTGTAAGGCCTTTGACCTTGAAAATAGATTGTTGGTAAGCATTTTGAAGTTAGTAAATGTACACCAGATAAGAGCAATTTTCTACTTGATTTATTGCCTCCTCTTTTTTCGGGTAAACTTTTTAGATACTTATTCTACTCGATGTATAAGGCCATGCGTAGCGCTTCAACGGGTTTGGCGGGTTGGGCAAAATGAAGCCCGCTGGCTTCAACGGGTTTGGGCGGGTAGGGGTACACAACATAGGTGCTTGGCGGGTTGGGGCCTTGGCGGGTTGGCCATACCGCCGAGGCTTGCGTGTGTTGTGTGTGTTATCTGTGAGAGGGTTGAGAGAGTTGGGGTACGAGTTGTAGAGGGTTGAAGAAAAGTTGATGTATCAGCTAATGTGACAGTTAGGTTGTGAGGGTTGGGCTACTGATAGCCTAAGGTAGATAATATCAATAGCAATCGGCTTTTTTAAGACTTTTTTTAAGACTTGCTTAAATTATGGAACAATTTCTAGTCAAATCTGAATCTGATTGAGGTATTGGGTTGTGATATCTTTACTCTGAATGGATCAGAAGGTGCAGACACCTGAGATTAAGACCCCACGTGTGTATGCAATCTGCATTTGGTGCCCCAGGGACCATCTTAGATATCCCATCCTCTTATACGACAAAATATACATCTTAATTAACTCTTATTTCATTTATTAACTAATTAATATTTTTGTTCATTAATGAATCTTTAATCTTTTTTTTTTTTAACTTTAGTTTAAATCATAAACGGATTTCTTGATTTTAATGAGAAGTTTATTATAAACATAATTTGATAATTGAAGTCAATTATCGATCATATAAAATTTATCAGTAACAATCAAGATGTGTATAAGAAAAATACATCTTCGTTGTTCGTTAATAAAAAGCCCAATGCTATAACAGATAAGAATTAAAATAAATTTCTATCACATTTTGATATGTTTTTGGATATCTTTGACAAAAACAAACTAGTTAATTGAAACGCTAGTTAGAGCGGCGTCTCATGAGCTTTTTGTAGTTTTTTCAAATTATACACTTGTTAATATTAATTATCATACCCAAGATACCCTTTTGAACATTTTCCATTATTGTAAGCTAGTTTTAGCTAATCAGAATTTATTCAATAGTTAGCTTATTAGGTAGTTTCTCAAACATAACATTTACCTTTAATATCTAGATGCTTCACATTGTGCATCCACTGCCGTCTACTTCCGGTTTAGCTTTTGCGCACCGATTAAGCTCTTCATAAACGAAGTAAATGCTCGAGTTAGTTAATTAACAACTTACCATAATTTATTGTAATTTCAACAAAAATATGAGATAAAAAAGATAATTAATTACTCTTAAATTAATTATAAACATTAATTCCAATTTAACTAATAATTAAATCGTGGAAGTAGCCGGAGCGCCGCTGCTAGAAATAGCTTCACCGGCTCCCCCACTACTCTCCACACCACCCCCATCACCGCCGCCACGGCCACCACCAACAGCCACCGACACTTTCATTCCGGCCGCCGTGCCGCCGCCGCCACGGCCAGATCGTTTTCTCTTCTTCTCGTACGGAATCCCTCTCGCCTTGGCTTGGCTTTCCCTCACTTCCCTCAAATACATCCTCACGGCTCGGGCCCCAAACGGGTTCGACTCGGGTCGCCCCCCGTTCTCCTCGTAGGCGGCCCGGAGCCGGCCGATGAGCGCGTCCAGGCTCCCCCACGCCTGCCTGAGTTGGCAGGCGCACGGCGCCGGCGGGCTCGGCTGCCCGAAGTACGGGCAGCCGGTCACGTGCACCTTGGTCTTCCCGAACTGGTCGAGGTACTTGAGGAACTCGATCACGTGCGCGCCGCTGCACCGTGCCAGCGTCAGCGGTGGCTTGTGGTTGGCCAGGTACTGCAGGAACGTGTTCCAATCGCGCCGCTTTTGGGACTCGTATCGGCTAGGCGGCTGCGGCGGCGTTGACCTTCCGGCGGGTGGGTCGTCTGACAGTCCGGCGGGTTCTGCCGGGTCGGTTGACCCGGATCCGGATGGTAAATCCATGTGAGAATTTGAAGGTTTTTTTTGGGAGAATTGGAGAGATAGAGAGAGATAGATGATGGTGATGATGGGACGTAAATAGAAAAGTAATATGAATGAATGAATCGAATGAATGAATTTGTACGAATTAAATGGGATTGATTTTCATGGAGAAAAAGAGAGACTACTACATCATGATCACTATTCAATTTTGTCATATACCATAATTTTTCTTTTTAATTTTATATCATAAAATAATAAATAAAAGAAGTACCTTTATTGTTATGAAGAAGGAAGTTGTTGAGTCAAAACCTTCAAATAATGAAAACTTGAGAAACATTTTGATTAGGCTATGCGTAACGATCTCTTGGGTTGAGCGGACTTCGTGATGGGATTGGTGGCGGGCTCGATGGTCTGCGGTACGACCTTTGCAGGCTGGTGGCGGGCTTGGGCAATCGGCTTCCCTACAACGGTGAAGCTCGAGCTCCATGCTCTCTCTCTCTCATATCCTTTCTCTCTATCTCTACTTTTTTTAATTTAAAATATAATGTATTGAGTATTTGGTTTAGTGCGTTGTGGTAGTAAACAGAGAGAGTTCCACAGAGCTTATAGTAGTTTTATGGCGTTGATGTGGTAGAGTGGGCTTGGGGGCTCAAAGAGTTGAGCTATTGATAGCTTTATAAGAGTGAGTAAAGATGAGTAATCGGTCAAAATTCATGGAATCGTTTTAGAATCAGAACCTGCGGTTTCTGAGATGGAGGAACCAAAACCAATCCTGGAACCGTCAGTTCTGGTTCCTAAACCGGGTACCAGTGTCTTAACTTTTTTGGAAATATTTTTTTATTGTTTTATGATATAAAAGAGTAATTATTAATTATTACACAATTTTTACGTAATGAAATAATTAATATATACGATAAAACTTATCCGATAAAAACTAAAGCTCATAGTTGTATAAATAATTACAACCAATCTTTGAAATGAAAACAACAAAAGAAAACATAAATTGAAATGCCAAATATGATATATAGAAAAATATCGAAAAAAGAGAATAAGTTAGCGAGTGAATAAAGTGGTCGTAAGTGTATATGTGTAAATGTAATCGTAAAAGGTAAAACAATAACTTCAATTTTAGTCAATTAAACATATAAAAAAAACTTTATTAAAAAAATAATGGAATCGGTTCCGACGAACGGTTCAAAAAAATGAGAAGCGGAACCAATAAAAAATAAGTCTTGATGTTAATGTGTATGAGAACGAAATCAGTAAATAGATGTGTAATTATTAACATATACGCATATTTTAGCCTCAATTTATGAAACTTATTGTTTCCTAAATGTTAAAATCAAGGTCGACATTCGTTTTGGGATTGTGCTTTGTTTTCAAATGAGCATAGTGATGATGGTATAGTGAAACTCCAATGATTTGTTGTCATTGTCGAGAATTGACTGAACAAGAAGTGATTAAGAAAATTTGATGACGTTTTCAGAAGCATTTAGGAAAAACAAAACCCACAACTACTTGAAACTAAGAGTACCATAATAAGATTGAGAGCAACTTTGTTGATAAGAACTAGACCTGTATACTAAGAGATGAACCTTTATAACTAAGATGAACCTACAATATAAAACTACGTTCCTCACTTATCTTTCAGTACTTGAACAACACCATCAAAAGAAAGTTTGCTTGAAAACGATTGAAGAAGTGGTTGGTTTTAAACCATAAAATCCAACTTTCATAAAAATGACTTGTAAGTAAAAAGAAGGTTGAGATGACATTTCAATTTGTCTACCAAAAGCCAAACACATGAGGTAATTACAGACATAAAACAAAGAGCTTGCATATTCATTTAATAAATGCTAATTCCATAAATTATTTAATTTATGAAGAACGTTTTACAGCGAAAAATATATCTGTTAATTATGAACCCATCAGTTTTAAAGTTTAATTTGTGCCTAAATATTTATCATGTTTTAAGCTCCTTCATGAAAACTTTCGCATACAGAACAATACTTGTGGATGTATACAACATAAAAAAATACACATATTACAAGCTTATGCTTCAATAACAGTAGAGAGATTTTCTTATACAGACTAATAAGCTAACTTTGCAAAGTTGAAGCCTATTATTACATATATACTATAAAATCAAGCAAACTTCTTTACTAAAAGCTATACTGACCCGTTTAAATTGTGTTGATACGAAGGATCGTACACAAGACCTTAAATCTTGACTTTTTAGTACATGCTTACATAATAATATGATTTTTTTTGTAACGTCCTTTTTATTTATACAAATTTTTATTTATTTATTTAAGGTTCTTTATCAAGGGTTGGTAGTCATTCACATCGTGGAAATGCCACCATCTATAAACATCATTATTTATCAAATACATTAATTTTTTAATTTTTTGTACTGATAAGTATTATAGTTAATGTTTATGTTTTCATAAAAGCATAAAAACCATAAAATAGTCTTATATGAGAATAACTATTTTGCCGAATAATTAGTTTGCCACAATACTATTTATTAAATCAAATAGATCTTTCATTAGACAGATATGTGGTACAAAAACATGGATTTTCCATCAATCATAATATTATTTAATCATATAATATAGAAAATAGAAAATATTTTAGGGGAACTCTATTATAATTTTTTAGCTCAATTTAGATATACAATCGACTAAAGTTTGAATCATATAAGAAAAAATGATTTGAACACTAGCCTCAATTGTTAAGTAAGCTATGAGATCATATTTCATAAAATTGGTTTTGTGCGCACTTTAGGGTTTTCAAGTGCTAAACCTTTTGCTCAAATTATATTCTTTTAATAAAATTAGACGTGTTATATTTTTTTTTGTTTAATATGTTTTATTGTAAAGACCATCTTATTTAGTATCTCTACTAACTAACATACTATATTTTAAGAAATTGTTTAATTTATATTAAGAAATATTTTAATGAACTTTTTTTTCAAGATATTATTTTTTTTTTATCATTTTACATTTTTTTAATCTAGTTTATTAAACATGATTTGTTCATCGACTAGTTTGCTAAATATAGTTTAAAATATAAATTTTAATTGGATTTTAAAAATGAAAATCAAAACAACCTTTTATTTAACCACAAGGTTGCGGCATACTGGTTAAAGCCTGTGGGGAAAGCGGTTTATTAACCCTTCTATCCCAGGTTCGAATCTAGACGCTTCCAAATTGTGGCCACTGAAGATTAACTCAGGACATCTTGCTTTAACTGTCGGTAAACCTTGCCAGCATTAGTCGGGGCAAAGACTCAAATACCCTTCCAACAAAATACCTATTATCTTAATTTTAAATTATATTGAAAAAGTTGGATTATTTTTCCCCCACCCACCATTCATTTCTAGTCGATGTTGGGTCTCTTTCCGACTGATGATGATGACCTTTAAAGTTATGAAAGCTAATATGACTTATTGGATAAACCCAAAATATTAAAAACAAATAATCATTAAAGAGTAAATCATGGATTTTATTCTTGTGATATGTGTGTTTTTATAGTATTGATCCCTGGATTTTTATATATTACAGAGATCACTTGGTGGTATGCATTTTTCACGGTTTTGATCCCTGGGCCAAATACGTCTCATTTTCTTTTCACTTTTTTTCATTTGAACATTTTTCCTCTTTAATTCTTTTCTTATTATAATTTTCACTTTCCTTGATTTTTTTTATCTACGGCCATGATGAGGTTTTATAGTTTACAATCTTTGGGTGGTTTACAATTGAAAATACTATACATATATGTGTGTGTGTGTGTGTGAGTGTTTGTGTGTGCACGTGGGTGCGTGACGTTTCATTTACAAACCACGTAATTCTAACAAATTATACATATCAATCATAGTCGTTCAGCTAGTCTAATAAATATTTGATTTCATGTTGTTTGTTAATTTAAAGTCATGATCATAATGAATGAATATTATCAGCTTTCATATATATCTCAGTCTAATTAATAAACCATGATAGTTGTCTATAAATATCTCCATTATTTCCTAATATAATGATTTTATGGCTTGTTAGAATTACGTGATTTGTAAATGAAACGTAATTATGTACACTTAGTGTTCAAAATTTGGATATAGAGTGAATGTTTTATTGTGCTTCTTGGGAGGGTTGCATGTACTTTTCCTATGCATATTTGTTATCCTTTTCATCAAAAGGTTGGGGTATTTCCTTTTTCATGTGAATATTTGATCTTTTGTTGTGAATATTTGATGTGTTTTTTACTTTTTTTATGGATACGTAATTGTGAAGGTCTCATATATTTTGATGTGAAGGACCGAACCAAAGGTCTACTCTGTTTTTTAGTTATGGTTATTTAAGCCAACTTGTGTGAACCTTAACTAGTTTTGTTAGACTGTGAAAAACAGCCAAAAAATCTCCAAACCCCAATTATCTTGAAGGAACTCGATCTAATAACCTTTGAAAAAAAGTCTAACCGACAAGAAAATACAACCAAAAACTTATAACTGTCAAATAGCGTTGATTTTGAAACATTTTACAAATACTTATTGTAACAAAATTATGACACAAATTAGTAATAGCTTAATGGAAAATGATCAGGATTCATTCATTATTATTGGGATCTTTATAGAAATGATACAGCTCATTCATTCAATCGAAATATTTATAATATTAAACATTTATCCGGCTACATGGACACAGTTGACAGTTAAGATTAATTTGTATGATTTGTAAATTTCACGACTTGTATTTGAAACTCCCATATAATTTTCTTATGCTATAAACTATTATCCCATCAAACACACATAAATGTCGAACCAAATAAAATCAACTTCAAACGATGAAGTCGACTCTAGTCTCACTGGGATCTTTTTCATCCCGAAAGAGAAAACGATATACTAGACTCTATATACGTAAGCCAGATACTGAATTATTCGAATCAAGGTGATAATAAACATAATTACATAATTAGTAATATAACATTACATCAATTTATAAATAAAAAAAAAAGATTAAAAAAAAAGATGTAGATTATGAATCAATCTGTAGAGGTAACAGAGAGAGCTACCCTTAGATCATTTGAAGTACCACAAATGTACATCCTGTGAGTTTCTATTTCCTGCTCATGACTCCATGAATTCCTAGGAGCATGATAACTGCTATCCACTCGATCACGCAGCGAAAACACGATTTCCCGAAGAATGGGTTCGTGCCCGTTCAGTAAATTCCCCATGCTCAGCACTTTCCTCCAAGACTGGTTAGCCGATGGCTGAACAAACATATTTGTGATCACATCTCGATCCTTCACCCTTATTTCTTGCCGCTTCTTCAGCTCGTGCGGAAACCAATCACTTGCCTGCTCAAGAAAATTTCATTTAGAAACCATAAATATTTTGAGAATCAACCAACTATCATGAATTATTAATTATGCATTTTCATTATTCATCATGAACTATCATGGTTCTTAATATATTTACAATTCTCAAATGAAGCTTCCCCTTAACTACTAAGGGGTTGTTTGTTTACCTCTTAATAGTTTCATTAAGAGGGAACGTTTGAATCGTTAAGGGGTGAATCTTGTTTTCCCTTTTAACGATTTTGTATATTGGACATCCCTTAACCATTAAGCG
This sequence comes from Centaurea solstitialis, assembly GCA_030169165.1. Taxonomy (NCBI): domain Eukaryota; kingdom Viridiplantae; phylum Streptophyta; class Magnoliopsida; order Asterales; family Asteraceae; genus Centaurea; species Centaurea solstitialis. The sequence goes on from CM058040.1 coordinate 24,836,084, forward strand.
GCCTAATTTCATTTTGAACAATTACCAAACAACCATATTTTATTTTGTACTCTATCATAAGAGCCTTTTAATCATTCTGACTACTTAACCACCATCCTGCACCAAACCATTCAACATTTACCATACAGCCTCTATATACTTACCTAGGTGAAGGTTAATTTACAACCCATGTAAATCTTACAATCCATGCAACCCACATCTTAACCGTTGGATTAATGAAAAAACGGTTATTTTGTTTTAATTTTTATGTTTTTTTAAATTCAAAACTTTAAGCCCACTCCATTGTAACCGTCGATCAAGAATTCAACGGTTAAGATGTGGGTTGCATAGGTTGTTAGATTTACATGGGTTGCAAATTAAACAACCCCTACTTACCTAAATACTGCCCTTTTTTTCCAAAATAATATCGACTTTTATATTTTAGTTTGCTCCAAAATAAGTGTCACTTTCCAAATCAAAATGAAGAATTTCATTACTTCCTCTATTATTAAAGGTAAAATTTTCGTTTAAATAAATAAATAAATAAAATGTGTAACAATCACACATTTATAAAACTACGCATCTTTTTCATAGCAACACTTCTAAAATGGATGCATAATTGTCTAGTCCTACAAACTTAATTCCTATAAAGCAAACTATTATGACATCTAGACATCCTATAAAACCGCAATTTTGTTGTAGTTTATAGACATACATACCTTGTTTGCATCCCCTTTAACCGAGCCTTTTCCCATTTTCCGTACATATAAGTCGTAAAAATCAACGAAAATAGCCTGTGCAAGATGTGGGGCTTGCAAGAATTTGCGATGAAGAGAAGCCGCTACCGCTATCAGCTTCTCCACATGTTCAAATACAACGCAAAGTCGTCTCAAGTCTTCGATTGTCTCACCATCCAACCTGTTTGCTGCAATTCAAACATGATCCTATTTAACAACAAATTACATAATTAAGACAAAAAGAAAAGAATTGCAAGCATACCAACCTTGCAAAGGCCGCAATGCAGAAGCCATAGTGAGATATAGTTGATCCATTTTTGTTGTCATGTGTTTTAGCCCACCGAAGCTAGTCTGGTTAAGAGTGTCGGCTGCTGCTCGGAAAGCGGTACAGACCATTTGTTCAAGCAATTGATGTGGTGGAACTGTTTCCAGATAATGAAGTATCTTTGGAGTAAATGGGAAATAAGTTAGGCTGATTTTAGCTGAACTTGGAGGGATTAAAGACTAATGATAGAAACAGCAATGCAAAATTTATCCAAAGTTCTCGCATAATAATATCTGGAAGGGAAATTGTCCAAAATAGTAGCCATTCCGGACCTTCTAATTCATTTTATAGCCATTTTCCTACACTCAATTAACCGAAATAGCCAAGATTTCATAAGTGGCACTTTAGCAATTTGCTATATCTACTTTTTATAAATTTAATATTCAGAAAATAACACTTCAGCAAGTTGCTAATCTATGGATATTATATTCATAAAAAGAGGATTTTGCATGTTGCAAAAGTTCTACTTGCGAAATCGTGGTTGTTTCGGTCAATTATGTAAAATAGTGGCAGTGAAGTGATTTTTTTTGGGTGGGCTGGGGTGGGCTGGGCTGGGCTGGGGGTTAAATATTTAGGACAACCCCTGTTTGAAACTTCTTTTAACATATCAAGTATAGTGTCAAGCCTAGGACAACCATTTCAATGAAGATTAAACAATGCACGTATCATAACTGATGAAATTGTGTAAGCATAAACAATTTGAGGGACCACCAAAGAAAACATTAGGGAATAAATGCAAGAGCAATGTGAAGTTAGGAGGCTGCTTAAAATGCTCACTGCCATATGATATCCCAAAATATGACACTCCCTCCATCCTAGAATAAGTGTCCACAACGAAAAAGGCACACCGATTTGAAAAAGTATAATAATTGCACTTAATGACAATTTCACCCTTAATAATAGAATTAGTAATTAATTTCTCCACCTCATGATTAAGGGTACAATGCGGAACAACTAATTTTTTTAAAACTGGACACTTATTTTGGGATGGAGCAAGTAATACATTCTTCTTTTGGGAGCCGTCAAAAGCCTCACACCATGTCTATAAAGACTCTGAACTCTCAACGGATACCATCGGGTCAAATGCCACTTGGTAACGATACACAAATCTATATAAACCTTTTGAAGAATAATATTATTAAATTGGGGTGTTAGACTTATACACAAATCACGATATGTATCTTTTGTATCTAATACTAAAAAGATAAGCCTAGAGAAGAAGATGTACCAAGAAATATACAGAGTTCAGGAATTCTCTAAGCATGTGAAGACATTTCCGAGATATTTTAGGATTATCATTTTGAATTCTCTAGAACTCTATTGATATTTAGATGGAGTCCTATATATATACTTTAGCAACAGTTGCAAGAGTTCGTATTACCAGAAATCCAGAGTGAATGAATTATCCTAGTTCTAGTCAATTGTAAAGAAACCTAAAAGGTTATGTTAACTATATAAAAGGGAGGTCTTGCTTATATATGAACCATCTAAGAAACCCATACACAATCCACGAAATACAACAAAGCATTCCAGGGAGCTCTAGAAATTACTTAAGCCTTCTCGTTACTTATGCCACCCAAGTCACATAAGTGACAACATTGGAATTTCGACGATGAAATCATGAGATTATTGATAGGAAAGATAAAATGTGAAATGCTAACCATTTGCTTCTAAATATGTATACAAAGTTATGTACCTTTTCTCCTTCTCTATCTGGATCCATAAGTGGTTTCTGCTGTGAAACTGGCAAAGGAGGTGCATCGTGCCATATTTTGCGCCATGAATTGCCAGAATCCGACATTCTCTCTGAAAGTCTTCCTCGAGGTGGCCATTTCTTTCTCAGCTCTCCTGTTTCGACAGTAGAAGACGATGATGCACAACTATCATCATCATCCTCCCAATCTTTTGGGGAATGCCATCGAATAAAATCTTCAAAAACAGCATCTGGATTTGCAGCTTTAAATGCCGACATATCTGATTCGGATTTATAATTTATAAACAAAAAGTTAGATAACATAGCAAGAAAAAAGAAAAAAAAAACATTTCTACATACGATATATCATCACCTTCCAGTAATAATTCCAACTTTCTGATGAACCCAATATGTTAGTTGAACAAAAGATAAAAAACGTGCGTACACACCACGCTCATAAAAACAGAAATGAGTTTGTTACCTGAAGATAGTATGTCCTTCTCCAACTGGGCAGAGAAGCTCTGACAAAATTTAGACAAGAAAGTTCTCAATTCTTAGCTACGAAACACCTTGAAAGAAGATAGTAGCGTATAGGGTTGGCTTGCGGTGAGAAGTGCCAAATTTGGTGAAAAAGTGGTTATTAACCATCGGTAAGAAATGGTCGAACATTAGGATGAGATGCACCAAGATAAGATACACCGAGATGCACCAGATCAATTCCTTTTTAAGCCACAATTCATGGGAGGGTATTTGATTAAAAGTGATCAACAACTTAAAAGTACTTCCCACCAAAAATAGCACTTCTCACATGATCCCATGCCATAGAGTGTGTGTGTGTGTGTGTAGAGAGAGGGAGGGAGGTTCATGGGAAAACCTCAAAAAAAAAACGGCAAACTGCGGAACACTCCTGTAGCCCTTCATCTCATCCGTAGCCACTTGTGCAACTAAATTGAGTTGTTTTTCGGTTTTTATGCACGTATGCATATTACAAATTACTTCTCAGTTTTTCGGTTTTTTTTTTTTTTTTGAGTTTTTCCTTTAAACCTGGCCCTATATATATACATATATATATATATGAGAACTTACAAATGAATCACCCAAGACTTCAACAGCATGGAGCCTTTCTTCATGCATATCTTCGGTCATAATTGGCGGGTCCTATGGAAGGGGAGTGTAGGAAAGAAAGACTGTCAAATTATTGATCGTGGAAGACACAGAAAGGTAAAAAGATGGTAAGTTAGCATGTGAAAATCATATCAACCTGAGTGAATGGAGCATGCATGTATTTTTGTGAGTTTAGAAGCATCAGGGATTCAACGACACCTGCTGATCCCCTCCTCTTTTGATTTGGCGATTCTAAATTAGCAGATGTTACATCATTTTGTGACGCAGAAGTTCCAGATTTATGAAAACCATTAGAAGTCGAAGTGCTACAAAGTTAATAAGACAAATTCAAAACATTAGACAATGCAAAATCATGAGAATTTATACCGACATGCTTTTATCTGAAAAGAAGTGATGTAGCAACACCATCAACTCATATTATGAACCCCTCAGCCTTCATTGGAATTTGTCTTATTTAATACACTATGTTACATAAACTAGTCAATATTGAAAGATATATTTCATAGTAACTAATTAGACAACATTATGCAAATATAAAGAGGTACCTTATGTGGTATTAGTAGGGAGATAGAAGTTTTTGTTTGTTTCATGAATTATAGAGTTCGGAGGTTGATAGTATCATGGTTTTCAAAAGCGTGTGAGGCGTACGCCTCGAGGCGAGGCGGTCAAAAATCGTACCTGAGGCGACGCCTCTCAATCCCCGGATGAGGCGTACGCCTCGGTTGTCTGAGGCGGTGACCGAGGCGGTGAGGCGTGAGGCAGTAGTGTGGCATACGCCTCAATCCAAAGGCCAAATTATTTAAAGAAATGACTGAAACTCACTATTTTCTTTTTGAAAGCCTTATTCTTCTCCTAAGCCCTATTTGCTATTCTTCTTTTGTTGTTCGTGCAGTCCAGTTTTTTCCCATTTTTTTTGTATTTTCTTCGATTGTCTTCGGTTCACCAGACTACTATGCATATGTATATACCGGATATACTTCTTTTACATCTTGTCTCTACTACATGTCACAGTCACAATCACACTTCTATAGTTCTACTACTAGTATTTAGTACTTTTTATGTTATTCACACACACACACACACGCGCACATATATATATTATTCATAGATAAATATCTTTTTCTTTGTAATTATATTGCATATTGTGTCTAATATTCAAGTGTGAAGTGTGTGTGTATATATATTGCATATATTTCTTGAGTAGAAGCAGTGAGTACATATATTTTTCTATAGTATATATTTCCGCCTTAGGGCTTACGCCTCGGACCGCCTCGAGGCTTACGCCTCGCCTCATTGAGGGAAAACGCCTTGAGGCACGATTCCGTTTTTTAAAACCTTGGATAGTATTAGAGAATCCTAGACATCACAACACATACCAATCATGGTACATTTGCGTTCGATAACTAAAACCAAAGAGTTCTCACTTGCTTAGTTCACCTGTCACTTTCATCAACTAAACGTTCTTTGGCTCTCGATGGATCAGATAATCCCTCCTTAGCCAGATCACCTGCCTGCAGTTCGGTGAAATAAACCATTAGCCCTGGGAGAAGTAATAGGAACCATTAGTATAAATCACAATCTCATATATTACAAACAGAAAGAAGAACAACTATCAACCTACCTCAACGCTAAGAGAATCACCAGTGTTACCATCTTGTTGTATGTCCAGCTGCTGACGTTTTTTCTCGATGCATATTGCAAGCTGAGAAGCAATGGTTGGGACACCCAATATTGTGAAAAAATAATAAATATACTGACATCAAAGACAGCAAATATTTGAGAACCTAACACAAGAAATCATGTAGCTGAACTTTCAAAAGATTTGATGCATTTGTATCTTAAAATTTTGTCATGAAAATAGATGTCCTAACCAACTTCTAGACAGTGACTTAATTCAAATATGACCAGGCTAAAAATAACAAATATCCTGTAATTAGCAGGTGCTGAGTGCCAAGATCTTATAGATGTCATCAAAGTTCTTGGCTGTTTGAAAAAATAACCTGAAATTGGCCGGATAGAGCCTCAAATGTCAGCATTTCGTTACACTCAGGAGTTCATGACCAATCTGAGCTAATACGTGGAAATCTTTGGATGAAATTTTCTTAAGAAGAGACGACAGTAGAGTGGGAACTTTGGTGAAATAATTGTTTTTATCTGTATACTACTAGCCTACGAGAGCTTATTCACATAAAATATAGAAATCAAAAAGTTGGAAGTAGTGAATATGAGACCTATTTTGCATAATCATTGTTCGTACGCATAGATGATAAGCTTGAAGATTCTGAAACCAAAGAAAAAGAATGAAGGGACCATTGAACTTTAAAATTTTAGCTCAATTTGTTGTTGCTTATTGCTTAGTTATCCACGAAATTTACAAGTATGTGGTAGCAAGTAAATTCAAAGACGAAATGATTACCATATGCAGCTTTTGGTTTACTAAACAAGTTGATAGGTCAAGTGTGCCGTTGGTTGGCATTCGTGGCAATGGCTGACACTCTTCCCAACACCAACGAACTTCTCTAATGAACTCTATCCATAGTACGGCAATGGCTAAACATAAATAATAACAAAGTTCAGTAAGGAAAGTGAAACAAAAATAATGGCTAGTCCAATAAAAGATTTTGAATCACTAGTTCAAGTTTTCAAGATAGTGTCACCAACAAAATCATTATGTTTGCCATCTATAATAGATTACCACGTATGTTGCAGTCTCCGAACCATAACGAGTGTAAGCAAAATTGAGCAAATAGATTTTCCAAGGGAGCGCCCTTGATAGTTCGAGAACTCTTGTGTCTGCCTTCGGGAGAAATGAGTTCAGGTCCTGCAATAAAGAGAGGTAATCAACAGTCTGCATCCATCTATATCTCGGCTGTAAAAATTTGAGTTGTATTCTTATGCTGTGATTTTCCATTCTATTGTTTCTGGCCGTTGACCATTTCTGATCTTATGACAACTACTTCAGAACAAAAGAAGTAGAAGTAGCGGGGGGAATAGAACGAACACACTAAAATAGTCTTTTCTCTATTGTAAAATGGAGGAGGACCCACAAAAAGGACCTGAGCTATGCACCAAACCAATCACCCTTAATCCCTTCAGTGTGAGCCTGAAGATCACGTTCCCCCATAATACGATCCCTTGGGGGAAAATGCAAGAATTCAGAAAAACACTTGGAGCACAGAAAGAGCATATCCAATGAAAACATGATTGTGTTTAACAAGTGTAAACCACATTTTTTTATTAATCATATATGCATACCAAACACTTTAGGTAAATAAAGATCACTAGTGGTCTACATGAGTATAAGTTGGGCCTGATACCACTAAGGTTCTGTTTGTTTTTTGAACTTATTTCTTAATTAGAACTTATTGGGGCATAACCACTTATTCGGTCAGTGGTTTTCCCAACAAGACTGTTTGTTTTTTTAAGTGATAAGTGCCACTTAAAACTTAATAAACACTTACCGAAAAAGTGATAGTCTAGCCACTTTTTGTTCACTTTTTCACTATTTCATTAAGCTTGGACTTGTTTGGATTGTTCATTAAGCTTGGATTTGTTTGGATTATTCAATAACGCTCATTAAGCTTGTTTGGATTGTTCTATAAAGCTCATTAAGCTTGTTTGGATTGTTCTATAAAGCTCATTAAGCTTTGTTTGGATTGTTCTATAAAGCTTATTTAGCTTATTAAGCTTGTTTGGATTGTTCTATAAAGCTCATTAAGCTGCTGGATTGTTCTATAAATTCATTAATTAATATGGATTGTTCATTTCAGTTGATTTAGTTGTTATGAATAATACTTTTAATAAAATAGTACCTTAAAAATCAGATTCAGATGTTTGACAGTTTTCAAAAAAAAAACATACAGTCTTATAAGATTCAGTTTCAGTCTTCAGCACCACCACTTAAAATTCAGAAGTAGAAACAGATTCAGTCTTCAGCACCACTTAAAAAACAAACAGCACCTAACTGGTATCATCATTGTACGTCCTAGTCCTGAGGGCTGACCCTAAGTTCAACGCTAGCAAGAACCTAAAGATTACCACAATGGCTCCCAATCAACACATGGAAACTATAGATGAGTTGCTTGAATCACTGGAGGTATAAGTACTCGACCCATAAAGTGGCTAACAAACACCTACATCCAATCTTTTTAGGTTAGATTGTTCAGAACGGACAATAAAGAACTTAAAACAGGATGAACATGTGTCCATAAAACAAATGAGCTGTGCAGGGAAACCACTTAATTGAAGGAAGGTTACTGTAGGAAGAAGAGTGCCCTATAGAGGGTATAGGTGGACGTGGCTAAAAAGCTACTTAACTAATTGGAAAATATATCAGAGATCGACCTTTTGAAGGAGACTACAAAGAATGTGGCTCATAAAGCCAAGTCTACTTAGAGTCTTACATTTGGAACATGTTTTTCTCTCTTACAATTTCCTCTTAGTTGTAGTAATAGTGTAGAGCAGATAGCACAGATAAAGGCATTTTCAGGTTGAGCCAAGTAGAAAAAGTCCCGTGTGCTACAAATTTTCATTTACACAACAAACTCTTACCACACAAACGATGCAAGGATCTACAAGACCAAAAAATGTAAAGCCCCATACAAAGGAAGCTTTCTATGCCCAAAAATTGGTAGTTTTGATACAGCAATGCCACAGTAAAACAGCAGGCCAGGTTAATGGAGCATTTCAATAGTTAGGAACCAGCCTAAGATAAGTAAACTGGTGTTTTCAGGTCAGCGGTGGTATGGTGACTAGGAAAGGGTGTGAACATAAATGTAAAGCAGTAAATGTGCATGTTACAAATATTTAATTGCTTGTATGGCATAAACGTTGATGTATATAAAGCCAAAGACTGGAATGGCCTGCAACAAGTAAGGATGATATGGTCGCTTTTGTCTTAATAGATGGTACCACTTAACACACAATTGAACAAAGAAAAGAGATTCATCTAGTAAGCCCCTGATTACTAACAATATGAGGTTCTTCATATCTATAGAGAAGCAGCCTGTGTGGCTGACAGTTAGACTTAAGTCTATCATCTTAATAGATCTTGTAACTCCATCTATTTCACGCTAGTTGATGATAGCAATCTGTGTTTTTAATAATAGATTAGTACCCACTTCCATTTTAAATCGGTTGAACTGGATACTAATAATACATGCTGCCTTTTGTTTCTACATTCTCAAAGATCTTCTACCATTTATCTCAAAACTAGTGTAGCAAGACAAGCAATAATAATATGTTTTCCACCATTTATGATATTTTGTTTGGGATAGACCGTATAATGATATATGTGCTAATAACCATCCCTGAAGAGCTCAGCCATGTAGAAAGCATAAACTGCTTAAAAGGAAAATGTACCCTCATGACAAAGATCTTTGAGCACACGGTCAAGAACTGTCGGTGGAGGAATTACTGCAGATGACTTAAATTTGTCAGATCCTGATGTTTCTGCAAAGAACCACAAAATAAAAGGAAAGTGAGTAACATAAAAGAATTCTAGACTATTTCCGATGATATCACCAAAAAAAGCAGAAGCCTCAACCTGCTCTCTACGGTAAGGGGAAAAACACTCAAATATGCAAGCAATCTAAAAACTGATTTATAGGTAAGCCCAGACCTGAAACAAAATCTTCCATGAATTGAACCTCCAATGAAACAGCCAATGCATCAATCAAGAGGCGAAGTTGTGAAGCAAACCCAACCATGTTTCTCATATGATCACCCACGCTGTACAACAATATTGTGTCATTATATATATAAAATTAAATTCCAAAATGCAAATACATTAAACTCATAGATCATCAATTTGCTGGAACGTAGAGTTATAGAGTATAACAAAAGAGTCAGGCCCAAATTACCATGATATTATGGAAATGGTTACCTTAAAGAGTCCACATGAATGTATAAACTAGAAGCACAAAAAGTCCGTTGAACTATAATGGAGAAAGAACAGTTTGAGGATAATTCTACAAAAAAATTCCTTACAGATATGAAGAGAACTCGGGAACAATGAACCACTTTTGAGCCTCATGGATAGAAGCATTTTCCAGTTCAGCCATCTCCATGGAGCTTTCAACCGTTTTCTCTTCCCACATGGCAATCAATTCAAAAGCTGCATATATAATATGCAGAAATCAGTAACAAGAAAGAGACGCATTTATAAAATGTACACAGATTACCAAGACACAAAATATTATCAATCTTCTATAAATAGCATGTTTAGTTTTTTTCCAACTCCGGTGCCTGTTGACCAGTTGAGAGAGATAAGAAGTCCTAAACTCCTAATTTTGTTAACAAAATTCTTGCTACATTTCCTTGGCCCAGTAACAGTTGAAAGGCTTGACAACAAAAAGGAAAACAATTGAGCATTAGTTCTTTGACACACCAAAAAATCGCATTAGCATTATGATATAAATATGCAATTCAAGTTTGTAAAGCCCATTGAATATGGCATACACAAACTATGTTGATCCTCCAGGCTCCTCAAGTAGCTTCATTTCTGTTGCATAAGTGCATTTGTGCTTAAAAGGGGAATTAGAGTCTCATTCAACGACCTAATAACTGAAACTATCAACTACAAGAAAGGCAAGTAATGTTGCTAGTCTTGGCAAACATTACCTTTTATAGGATCTTCTGCAGTGTACCACTCACTCCAAGGACAATCATCATCCCATTGTAGTTTGTTGCGGTTTTCATTTCCAGTATCCGGACCAGATTCAGTAATCTCGGATTCGGATTTTTGCAATTCAATATCATCATCATAAGGAAGAGTTTTGTATGTTAGCTTCATGGTGAAATGGACTCTGAAGAGATGTGTTGAAAGGTCTGATGAGGAGAAGGCCTGCAGCATAAGAGTTCAGTTGATAAATAACAAATAGAAACCATGCGCCTTGGCTAAAATGACAAAATAACCAACCAACGCATTCATATAGGATGTTTCTAAAAGTGAGCTCAAGGTGCAAATTGAAACTTTTAACTGATAATTCAGTAGCTTGGCACTAAAATAGTTTGCAGTCAAACATCACATGGTTTAGAAAGTAGAGACAGATAGCAAGTGTAATAAAAAAAATTCAGGTATGCTATATGCAAACATAACCATGTTTAGTGAAAGATATAAACTTAGGAAGGGCATAAGATTAAGACAACAGGAAAAGAATTGATGGTTTAAGAAAACTACTGCCTACGGAACATTCATTTTAAATTTAAAGAGAGAAACAAAAATTAGAAATGCACTTAGAATAGCATAGAAGTCTGATAGCACAAAGCCAAATCAACAAATAGTTTGAGACCGACATAAACAACAGAGCCTATTATTTTCTAAAGTTGGCATCAGGAGATAAGAGTGGAGGAGGTGACTTACAAACTTAGAAACAAACAGCTCATACAATCCCTCCAGATGCATAAGTTTTACTGGAACCTGACTAGCAATAAGATCTGCCTCAAATCTTCGAGTAAAGACTGTCCCCATATTTTGGATACCAATGTAAGCTTTTCGAGAAGGATCATGCACTGGAACAAATGCTGGCCACAAACTAAATCGTTCAAGTGTTCATAGAATCAGAATTCAAAGATATGATTGTTATGCTTCTCGTCCAAGAGAACCAAATACTTAATTTGAACAGGTATGTAAAAACAACTAAGTTAAAACAACCAACTTCCAACAACCAAGTAAAAACCTTTATCACCGAAAAAGAATAAGTGAACTCCTGCTTTTGAATCTTCTATTTTTTCAGGGCCATCATGCAATAACACTTGATACTTGGAGAAAATCATTGTATTCAACATAATGATAGAAATACACATTATATTGAGCAGAAGTCCCACCTAGAACAGTTTGAGAAGGCTATAGCAACTGCACTTAGAAGCTTGCTAGCCTCAGGTGAATCAAGAATAACCCCACTGGCACTTTGAGGTGCAATCACCTGTTTACAGTTGAAACATAAGTTCCTTTCTGTTTAATTATTTAACGGGTGACATGTGAAGATTAAGATGATGAACTGTAGATACCATGAATTCTTTCACACCAAAAGACAATTGCAGGTCATGTGAAGTGCAATTCCAATCTACAACCTTTCCTGAGTGAGATAATGACAATTTGATAAGATTAGCAAGAAAAAGGCTGAAACTGAAACCTTAAGAAGAGTTTCAAATATACCAGCTTTACTAATTTCGAAATAGTACTCCATGCTATAGTTTTTCATAGCATATTTCAGCTCTGATTTGACCTTATACAAGTTCTTCGGCTCCCCCAGTGGAACAGCTCCCTTTTCCTAAAGAAAGAGTAACACAAAAATAAGAGTTAAAAGGAACAATACGCTAAGAGTTAGCAGTAATTTAATGCTCCTCATGCCCCTTTAGTTCAATTAGACGATAAATGTCCACAGAGCAAAAGTAAATTAACACACAATCAAATTCTGTATCATATGCAATTAGTATAATGTCTCCACGGATTTGTAAAACAAATATGCATACTGGAGTATCCTGTTACATCATGCATACCAACAAATTTTTCGGACCACTTGCTAACCATTGTCGACAAACAGCCTCAATTTCTGATATGAACCTACAAATAACAAATTGAGCAAAATTAAATTCTCCCACGTCAAATTGACAAATGATCCAACTCATCCAAGCAAGTTCATATATAGAAACCTCAATAAAATTTGAACATGCATTACAGTATTACCAGAGATATAAAATACCTTTCCCATGAAGATGCTAGGGTAAAGTCATCAAAATGCTCCAACTGCATGATAATAAACCATCAAGAAACAGTTAATTGATCTTGTATTCCTGATATGTAAGCGTCTTTAAGATTAACAATACTATATACATGCACACACATGTTGGTAATATTCCTATGTGGAATTACTCCTTGTAAATGTTGTTTTTCATGTATATTACCCCAACCATTAATAAGAATACTCAACAGAACAACTTAATCTAACGTCTCAACTTTAAATAACGGTGGTGAAATCTTGCTCGTGAATATGAGATATGCCCGTCAACTAAATTAAAATAAAGCATTCAACATGCTTATAGTTTACTTTTTTCCATTTTCCTTGGTGAAGCAGAAAATTGAGTACAGCCATAGTATTTTGTTTACCTCTTAACAGTTCCATTAAGAGGCAACCTCTGAATCGTTAAGAGGTAAATCCTGTTTGGCAAAATAGGAAACTGCCTCTTAATGGTTCTAAAACCCTCTGAATGGTTTTGTATTTTGGACCTCCCTTAACCATTAAGAGCCATGATTTCATTTTCAACAATTACAAAACAACCATATTTCATTTTGCATTGTATTATACGAGCCTCTTAATCATTCTGAACACTTCATCATCCAGCACCAAACCATTCAGCAACTGCCAAACAGCCCTATGCTTCTTCCTCTTCCTCCACCATCTTAAGGAAGAGACAGCAGGGAAGAGATGCTACCATTTAAAACTTAATATAAGGAACCTTATTTATCAAATGTTTACAAATACACATTTTAAGAAAGCTTTTAATACACATCATACAATGGTATTCTTCTTTAACATGCTCAACAATAACCAAGATCATTGATTAAGAATGAGTCGACGTTTCCAGTTTAGCACTATTGATATTCTTGATTATACCTTCCTCAATCCTCATTCGCACAAAGACACCACACACACACAGAGCACTATGCTTTGATTCTTTCAAGTCAAACAGATACCTTCGAAAATAAGTTTCGATTTTGTTGCCAATATAGTACCGACATTCTTCGGTATGAAGCAAGTTAACAAGGTCCAACCTAATCCTTGATTTCTTTCCCAAAAACATCATGAATGTAAAACAAAAGGTTTGGACTACAGAGAAGGTTGTGAGCATCAATACCTCTTCTTCTTCCTCGGCCTCGTCTTCCATGTCATTCCTTTTCTTACTAGATGATGACGCCATCAATTGCCTCAGATCAACCTCCTCCTGTGTAGTAATAACACAATAGCAACAACCAGATTCTTTCATAAATCAAAATCCAAAAAATATATCAAAGCACAAACTTGAGACCAATATAACAAAACAGCAAAAAAGCAACATAAAAAACTGATCTAAATTGACCTAATTCATGAAAGTGGATGCACTACTAACTAGTGATCTGAATTAGCAGATTAACAATCCAACATGTAAAGCGATATATATATAGCATTTGAATGAAATCAAATTGAAGAAAATCACAAATCTGATACTTGTGACTGAATAATAATAATAATACATCAAAATTAAGGATATAAAACATAAATGTTGAATATAAAGTGACCTAACAGTAGTAGATTAACAACACTACAAAACAAAAAAGGTGCATATTATGTAAATCAAGAGGGAATTGATGAAACCTTGGTAAATTAATTAGGGATCAAGTGGAAGATGATAGTGGAGATCTGTTGGTTGATAAAAAGCAAAAAGAAGAGATGGATCGATTGATTTTGGGTTTTTTAGAACCGTTAAGCGTTTTGGTAATTTGGTTATCGAAAGAAAAAGTTACAAAAAATAAGTATAAAAAACGTGAGCGGCAGGATTCGAACCTGCGCGGGCAAAGCCCACATGATTTCTAGTCATGCCCGATAACCACTCCGGCACGCTCACTCTTTTTGAACAATTGTTAAGAAGAAAAAATAAGTATGTAATTGTTTTTTATTTTTTTCTTTTAATTGGAAAGTGTGATATCCAATTTTAGGATATTAAAAATTATTGGGTCATTTGAATATTAGGGTACCATTTATCAAAATGTTATCGGATAGACGTATATCGAAAAGAGTCATCACTCTTTGATTATTTTATTTGGTAGCTAATGAGGCATTAGAATGGATTTTTGATAACCATATTTTGACCTCATAAACATTTATTGGATGAGAGTTTTCTCTCCTACTTGCTCGGTAGGATTCTCTTTTTTAAAGGATTTTTAGGCCAAAGCCGACTAACCCCGGCAATTTGGGGGCTAAACATAATATCTTCAGGCATGCATACGAGAAGGCTCGAACTCAGTTAGGACGCTATGAACCTCCCGAACGATAACCAATCAGCCATAGCACTGAAAGACTTCTTGGTAAGATTTTTGATCCTCACTATATTTTTTACTAGGTAAAATTCTCAATCCCCATGCTAAACCGATAAATAAGTGATATATTAGTAAGCATTTTGAGACATAGATATTTGTATACATATAAAATTTTAGAAAATACCTTGAAAAAAAAACATGGTTTCGCTATAATCTATAAGGCTTAAGGTTTCACTTTACATCAAAGCATTAGTAGCCTAATGGTCGGTAGCATCATCGGGAGGGACAGTGGATGGCATCCCTGTCTACTCGGGTTCGATTAATGGGGTGAGCATATGGCGATACCCTGACCATTGGTTGGTTCATGGTCGCCGAGGATTAGTCTGGTGCCCGTATGGATCCAGGATACCTCATCAACTTTATGTCAGGTGATAGGGTTAATACTTTAACCCTTGTTGAACAAATCTTTGTTTCATTTTTAGCAATTAAAATAGTAAGTTGATTAGATTTTTACGTTAAAATCCTATCTTTTGCACATGATTTGGTTACTTATACTTGTACATGATTTCATATAAATATTGGTCACTAAAACTATGTTTAACTTTCACGTTTGCAGCATAACACTCATGGATCATCGGGATGACGTTTTTGGTGTTGGGCTTTGTTCATTTTTGGGCTGCCGCTGCTGTACTCTTGCTGGATTTGGGCCGGCTGCTGTTGGGCCGATTGTAGGAAGCAAAGATGAGGCCCAATACAAATTTTTGTTTGGTTAAGACTTTGGCCCATGATACATGATTTTATTATATATATATATATATGTGTGTGTAATGCATGAAAGAAAAACACACCAATTCTCATCACTTTCATGCTTAGTCTTAGTTAAGTACTACCTTAAACTTGTAGTTGGCTACTTTCGGTTTTTGTTTCGTACGCTAAGGCTCGGGTTTCCTCAAGGTGAGGCCGAGTACACCCTTTTGGAATACTTGGTGGATAGGCTTTCGGGTTCTTTTGGGAACTAGTTGTTTGCCCGAAAGCATCACCAAGTGTTTTGGTAATAGTTGGAATTATAATATACGTAATATTTATGTTATATGTCATCTATCGTTTAACTCGCGTTTCTTATATATCTATATATATGCATACATCCTTAGATAAACATATATAATCTTAATATACTTATATAAGTCAATTGTTTAATTACATTCTCCTTCTTTATTAAGTTGTTATAAGCTAATCTTGCGCCTTAAATTACATGTTCACATTATCAACTGGTCATTTTTCCAAGTTTACCTTATTGTCTATTTTAAATTTAACTGGTCAATTCCAGTAATTGCATCCTATCAACTGTTTTACTTTTAACTAGTCAATTCCAGTAATTGCACCTTATCAATTGTTTTAATCATTGCATTTTATAATTATTCTTGTGATACTAACATTTTCTTGTTAAATCAACTGTTCATCTAAAAATAGTCATAAAACCACACCAAGCATGATAGGCTAATTTCATAGCTTGGGGTGTAAAGTGCAATTTGGAATGAATCTTTGGTAAAGAAAAAAGTCTTTTATATAAACTTAGTTTTTGCTACTTTAAGTTTAAATGTCTCATTAAAGATTATCCTTGGATTTTTACCGGTTAACCAGATGTACGAAAATGCGGTATCTTTTCAGAAGTTACTAAAGTGTTATTTTGGGGATATATGAGTGGGTGACAACACTCGTTGCTATTATCTCACGTCTTTAGCATTTCATTAAAGAGTACATCTAAAAATTAACTAGTAATAATCCAAGGACATGAAAATGTGTTAGTCTCTTAAGGGGCTACAATTGGCATTATTCCTGAAGTTGGTATCAGATCTAGTATCCCATTAAAGATTATAACTAATTATTTAATGATGAGTCAGATGCATGAAAATGTGTTAATCTTTCAGAGGTTACGTAAGTGTTGATTTTTAATATATTTTAACATTTCATTAAAAATTGCATCTAAACTCATCGATAAATAATTGGGCTATATGAAAATGTGATAACTTTTCAGAAGTTACTTGGATATCATTTCTGCATAATTGAGATTATTAAACTACTTATTATCCAATTTACCTGTTTTTATTCCAACTAAAAAACTTTACACCCCTGGCTCCTTTTTATAATTGTTCTCTTAAAGTAGCTCATAATCAACCAACCAACCAAATATTTTTTCATCCAAACCCCATTTGAAGTTAACTTTCACCAAAACTGAATCCCGAAAGATTGTTTTCACTGCTTCCCTGTGGGATCGATATCTGGTACTTGTACCATTTTTATTACTTGTTTTTAGAAAAAAACGACAGTAGTTGGAGGTTTATACTTGGACCGAAGGTTACTTGTTTTATTTCTTTTGCACACCTGTTTTTGGCACCGCTGCCGTTCAAATAATAAAATAATTAAAATCATAAAAGAACAGGGGTCGTGTAAACCAATCAACATCAGGACGTGTACGTATGTTATCTACCGTTCAAGAAAAAGGGTTGACCTTACAGGGCCTCACCTCACGTTGTTTATAAGTTGTCTATAGACGCCACAAAAAAATCAATGTTTAAGTCGGAAACAACCCCACTAGTGACTTATATTAGAATATCTGTTATTGCCGATCTAGGTATCATCTGGAGACTTTGATTCCCATCATATTATAGATCAATTATTATACATGCAATTAGAAGACTAAACAATTGTTAACTTTCATCTCTGTATTTTCAAATTTCTTGTTTATAATTCAACATATTTGCAAACATGTAAAAAGTAGTCTTAATTTATTTTTTAAAGTATCGTTAACACAATATGTTAGATACCATCAAGAAATAAAATTTTTTTGTTGCAATTATTTGAAATTGTATGAAGTTATTTTGAAGCTTTCATAGAAAGAAAAACCATCATTCAATATAGTTGAATCAATCGTTCTTTTCTTAACTTCGGTTGTATGACCTTGAATGGTCTTCTTCTACCTTTCGTTTATCGAGCTGTTCATTTTTGTTTGGAGATGAAAGTGAGAAAAAAGAAACATAATAGGCGATATAAAAAACTTAAAACCTGAACGAGTTCTACAACTTCATTTTAACGGTAAGTCCATCGCATACGTGTATCCATAAAATTATGAGTAACATAATTACACAAGTCTTAAAATGTAAAAACACAGATGCTACAAAGACTTGTCATAAGAGTGACACATCTCAAGTCATGATTTTGAACACTGAAAATCTAAAACAAAAAATACACTAAATCCTTAGTTTATAAAATTGACTTACCCCAATCACAAACATCATCCTGAAAGAGATACAAATTACCAGTCTACCCTCATCACAATTTATCATTAGCTAATATACCACCAATCCTGCAATATATATTGTATGTATATATTATATATGTACTTAGATTAACATACAAGAACACCACCAGGTCCATCCATCATGGATAAAAAAGAATGGTCATTTACACCCCCTAACTTCTTCCCTCTTTCACACACACACACACACACTCTCACCACCGGTTACTGTCAAAAGATCTCACCATCCTCTAACTCATCACCATCATCATCATCATCATCATCGATGTATTCGTACCCATAATAGTACTCGTCCTTCAATCGCAGTCCGAGTTTTTCCAACGGGTTCTTAATCCCGGAATACTGGCACAGTTTCTCGAGCTCCCTTAGAACCGTTAGATTGTCATCCATCGTTACTGTTCTTTCCATCTGAAACACGCAAATAAAATAAGAACGAAATAAGGTAAAATTATATGGTTTTGGTTATGATTGTGAAAAGGCATACTACCATACCTGTTCTACTCTCTCTCTTTCCCTATCGCGTCTCCTTTGCAAATCAGACCTTGCGTTCTCGAGAATGGCTTCTTTGGCAGCTCGAGCAGCTCTGATTCGAGACTCGATATTTGACTTTTCTGTAAACAACGTCAATATGATTGATTAGTACATCATCATCATCATCATCATCGTCGGCGGCGGGGCGGCATGAGGTTTTTATCCAATGAATGATGAACATAATACTAAATATACCAACTAATCCTTTCAACAAAACAACTTAGATGCTGAATGATTAAGCAATCAGAATGATTAAAAGGCTATGTAGAATTGATAATGAGTACTATGAGATACATGATTAGGCATATTGGATACATGATCTTAAGTAAACAAAACACCCATTATATCTCACTCGAAAGCAAGGTTTGGTAATCTGTTCAAAAAGAGGCTCTTTTTTAGATAAGGTTCACCTGGGTTTGCCCAGACTACATCCTTGGTAATTTTTACCGAGAGCTAGAGCATGCTCCCCTGAGATTAATACTCAGTGGCCCCTGGTTGCTCACCCCCGGATTCGAACTTGGGTGGGTTTTTTCCCAACACCAAGCCTTAACCGGTAGACTGCCCCATTGGGGTTAAAAGAGGCTCTTATGGTACAATGTAAAATGAATTATTGATTGTTTGGTAATTTGTTCAAAATGGAATTACGGCGTTGAATGGTTAAGGGAGGCCCAAGATACAAAATCATTCAAAGGGTTTTAGAACCATTAGGAGGCAGACTTTTTTTTGGCTAAACAAGATTCACCTCTTACCGATTCAGAGGTTGCCTCTTAATGGAACTATTAAAGAGGTAAACAAGCATCCCCTAAGTGTGTGCTTATTCATTTAATGCATGATTAAGACGCAATTTCCTCTTCATATCGGTTTCGTTCTGACTTGTATACATACATATATACATACATACGCATAGAAACACACCCACGTATCCTTCATTTTCTAGATTTGACGAATCACACAATCCTATTTCCAAGCCCATGCCCTTGGAACATAGCTTATTTTGCATTGCTTCCTCTATCCCATGAAAAATGTACACCATTCATTCCAAAATAAATGTCCACAATGAAAAATGCACATGGTATGAATTTGTAAATATTACACTTCATAATTAACTAAATGACTATTTTATCCATACAAACAAAGAGGGTAATGAATATCTCCATCTCATAACTAAGGGTAGAATCGGAAAGTAAGTAAGTGGACACTTATGTTGGGACAAACTCAAATAGAAATGCGTACACTTATTTCAAATGAGAAGAGAATAAAAAAATTTCCTTTTCTAAGAAAGATTCCAACTAAAATTACCTATTTGTCCGGTATCTATCTTACTATCAAACTGATGATAGATTGATAGTAATCCGAATCTACAAGATTCATTTACTTACCAAAAGGGCACTTTAGATATTTGACGTATGGTCGCATTATACTTCCACAAAGTGTTGAGTCAAGCATTATCTTGAATCCGATAGAAGTTAACACATTGAAGAAAAATTCACATATCATATTATAAAGAAGTTAACAGTCATCATCCATAACGATCGATTATATTGTGCACCTTCAAGTTTTTGTCTTTCTGATAGTTCCTTCGGCCTTTGTGTTTTGACATAATCGCCCTGGTCCTGCATGATACGCCACACTCGCATCAAAATCATATCGTAATCCAAAAACCACAAACCCATATAACTTTTAGCTTTTACCTTTTCTGTACTCGTACCCAAAGAACATTTCACGACCCTTTTCAACTCCCACAAAGTGTCGTTACCAAACGAACCAAAAACACTCTCGATCTTCTCTTTTCTCGAGTAAATCAAACCGTATTTCCGAAGAAAGCCACGCATCGGTCCAGTTAAGTCACCTCTTAACGCTACCATAAGCTCCTTCTTGAGCCTAGCCTTTTCTTCACAAGATATCGGAGGTTTCGCTTTCTCCTCGGAACACGTTGAAGTCGAAGTCTTGCTTGTATCTTCGGTTTTCTTGGCCTTCACAATCACACCGCCATTCTGTTTTCTAACGGTTTTGTTTTCCGAACTCTTAGATGGTATCTTGACTGTGTCTAGAGGAATCTTTGACCTTCCATTTTGGACCCCACTTTGTTTAACGGGCCTGCAACCTTGTGTCGAAATCTTGGCCGGTAAACTACGGTGAGCCAGTTCTCCGCCATTTTTGCTCGGTTTTATCAACTTCGCCTCTAGAGATCGCCAACTTCTATCGAAAAGATCATTCATCTCTTTTGCCATCAAATGAACACAGTTGTTAGGAGGATTATAACGCATAGCGTTGGAAAACGTGAGATGGATATCCGCGGCAAATGCGTCTGGAAAAAGATAAGCATCGTCCTCCAATTTCGTACGGATTGTTCCAAAATCCATGGGATGAGAGATTATCAAGAAATAATCAGGAATCCCCAGCTCGACAGGATCCACAGGCTGATTGAAAACTGGTCCGAATTTGTGGGTCATCAATGTTTTGAGAATCTTTCCACACTCGATCTTAACACCGTGATCCATCTTCCGCTTTTTCTGGGGTTGACCATCCAGCATTTCAGGCGGTTCTTGCCTTTTCTTTGACACCGGTAATATGATTTTCACCATTTCAGTAGCTCTGAGTTTGAATGAAATCTATTTTCATGTGCTGAAGAAGGGATGCAAAATATCAACTGCGGAAAGAAAAGGTACGTAAGTGTGTGAGCGTGTGTGTATATATATCTATGTATGTATGTAATTATATGTCAACCAAGATTCAAGCAACAAAGAGGAAAACAAATACAAGTCCGATTACCACAGATTCGAAAGATACATATTTGAGTACAGATTACACAACAATAAATCTACAATCAATATGAGATTGACTTTGGCAAAATCTAACAACAAAACCCATCAAATTTCCCCCCAAAAAAAAGTAATAAATTATGTGATAAGAACTCAAAATAATTACCATAACCATACAATTAAAGTAAGATAAACCCTAAGAAATATGCCAATGAACATTGATGCTAGCAAATTATAAACTCCCCTTAACCCTCATAAGAAACCCTAAATTATCGTCCTTGTACCGAAATCAAAATCATTAAACACCCTTACAGAAAATAAAAAGCATAAAGCCCTAATTACAAAAACCCTAAATATGAACCAAAATACTAATTACATCAATCAATTACGATGGCGATAAAACCCTAAAAATATTGTTCCAAAACAGATAAGAATCGGAGCAATTACCTTAAACCCTAGCATCAAAACCTCATAAACGTTGGACTCTAAACTTGAATTCAACTATCGATAGAATCAAAACAGTTAAACCCTAAAAAAGAAATCGCAAAAAAAAAACATTGATTCTGAAGGGGATAAAAGAGCGATTCTATAAAATTTCGAAGTAATTGGATAGCAAGTAAGGTTAATACCGATTCCGAAGAACAAGAACCCCATAAATATTTGATCAAATAGCAGATTGAAATTTGGTAATTTGAGGAATCGAAAATAGATAGATAGATAGATAGATATACCTGAAGTTGAATGCAGCCGGCGAGTTCTTGTGTTTCAGTTGTTGTGTGCGGGTAAAAGTGGCGAACAGGGAGAGTAGTAGTGACGAAAGAAATATCCCTGTCTAAAATAGTTTAACGGGTCGGGTCGGGTCGGGTCGGATGATCCATGTAGATAGATAATGTTTCCCCTTTTTTTACTGTTTTGGTCCATTAGGCTATGCGTAACAGAATTCTCAGCCCCACTGTCGTATCGGCATTACATTAGTTTTTTCATAAACTCACAATAAACCCTTTGGAGCTATCTCTGTTTAGTACATGAACCATCTCAAACCAAATACTCAATACAATTAAAAAGAAAATAGTATGAGAGAGAGCGGTTGATCAGCATGGCCCCATACCGACGAGCCCGATGGAGTTGTACCAGTAGCCCAACAGCCTGCTGATCCCGCCCAAACCAAGTTGTTGCTATGCACGACCTTAGAGCATCTCCAGTTCTCTACGGTTTTGTTAAAATAGAAAAAAAAAATTGGGTTTTGGTTTACTAGAATGGTCCAATAGCTTTCCTATCCCACTATCTAAAATATAAAATTTTAAAAAAATCTCTAAATATAGATAATTCTCTAAAATCTCTAAAAATAGAGAGAGAAATATTATTTTAATATATTCTACCAATAACATAATAAAGAGAAGAAAAAAAATTGTGTTTTTTTTCCTAAATTGCTCCAAGAGCATTACTAAAACTATTTGTTAAAATAAAAAAAATTTAAAGTTTTCTCCAAATATAAATTTTTTCTCAAAATCTCCAAATGATAAGAGAGAAACATTATTTTAATATATTCCACCAATGACATAATTTATTGCTTAAAAGTTTTTAAAAAATTTATTGAGATAATAAATATAATGTATATTTTAATGATAAGTTTTCTAAAATAGCAAAGTTGTTGAGATTAAAAAATGAAGTTTATAAATTTTGATCTTTTGTTTTCTATTTTCGAAAAAATATAACAAAGTTATTGAAGATGCTCTTAGATATGAAAATACTAACAAAAACAAGTTATAAGGACGAAAAAGACAATTACTAGACAACAAGAACAAAAATCATAACTTTAAACAAACTACGAATATTAAAATCGCGATTTACTCTAAAAACATTAAAAATAATAGCATCATTGTCATAAGGAAAATCTAAATTTCCAAAATATCTACTTTGACTGTTAAGATGCTCAAATGGCCATGGTCATTGATTGTAGACTACCATTAAAAAACCTAACATTTATCAACTTGGTTGGTACTGTTCCTAAGCTACAGTACCAACCAAGTCTTTTTTCTCTTAAAAGTATAATTTGGAAAATGATGCACATGTACTATTGTAGCATAGATGGTTAAGCATTTGGTTTGGTATGTAAGAGGCCCATGTTCGAATCTTATACGCCTCCATTTCATGCGTTATTTACTTTAACAACTTTTAGTTATTTATATTTCATTTTTCGTTTTTATTATATTAACACATATAATTGTATATTGACTAAAATACGTTTAAAAAATACGTTTTATTTTTAACAAGTTACAACATTATAATTGTCTCTTAGACACCTTTGAAATGGGCCCAATATTGAATATTTTTTTACTTAATTATGATTTTTTTTATATAATTACAATACATATACTATATAAAAACATTTTAAATATTTACAATTCATATCATTATACAGTCTTTTAGAAAATGTCTGAAGAGTTAATTGTGAAAAGAATGCGTCTTAATTTCGAAGACGTGATCGTTATTTTTTTCAAATACTTAATCGTCCGAAGAATTAATCGTTATTTTATTTGGAAGACTTAATTTTAATTTTAACTGTATAATTAATCGGAAATATTGACCACATCAAAAGATACATTAACCAGATTTCAATTTTATATTTTTTCATGAGATTTCCTTTGTTAAGTTAATCGTCACTTTGAGTCATACTTGTCCTATCGATTTATGTTACATTTTAATTACTTTTTGTTGATTTATGTCGTTATATTTTTATGACCCCAACTCCCCTGCAATGCGGGATTAAAAAAACCTAGTTTGGATACAATAGTAAAAAAGTGAATAGGAGTTAACAAAATAAATGAAAGGGATAAAGCTGTAGGTTAATCATAAGTCCAAGTTTAAATTTTGTAATTCATTCCTTTTGAAAAAGCTGCCAATTATCAAAATTGTTTTCTTGGTTTAAATTTAATATGCGGTTTTCCTAAATATGGGAATGATACTTTTATTTATGATCATTTCTCAATCTTTATAGATTTACTTAGGTTATGTTTGGTAAACTAGCTAGCTGATGATTAATAAGCTAACTGGTAGCTGATAAGCTAGCTTATAAACAAACCATGTTTGGTAAAAACTAGCTTATGAGTATGTAAAATGACCAAAAAAGACATCTTTAATAAATAATCAATTACAAGTATATTTATAATATAATTAAGACAAAAATTTCTAATAATATAATTAAAATAAATTTCTAACAATATAATATTTTAAATAATACAAACAATAAAAAAATTATATAATATAGCATATTGAAATAATATAGAATTGATTATTATTTTTATATTATATATACTATAAATATAGAATTGTTAAAATAAACTTTAGAAAATATCTACATTAACTTATAATTTTATATAAAAAAAATAAAAATAAAATTTATTAACTTCATGTATCTTAATAAATTAATAATTTTAAAAGAATATAATTGAGAGTTAGATATAAATATTTTTTTATATAAAATATTTAACATGTTTTGACTATATAACATTTTAAAAATTATTATATTTGTCTTTGAAAATTAAACATATTAAATAATATAATTAATAATTTTTAAAAATAAATAATGTATAATGTATAGTTTAATTATAATTATTAAAAATTAATATTTATTAATAATAATTATTTTTTAATAATAAATAAAAACTAATATATAATTGTAATTGATAATAGTTAATTAATAATAAGGAATAATTGAAAAAAGTCACAAAAAGCTTCTCATAAGCTACTCAAAAGTAGCTTATCAAAAGCTAGCTTATAAGCTACTTTTGGTTTTACCAAACATGTACACAGAAAATAAGCTAGCTTATAAGTCAGTCAACTTATAAGCTAGCTTTTTTTTACCAAACAATGCCTTAATAATTTTTAATAATTAGGTAATGAGCTACAAATACCCCACTAAACGTTAAGACAAGATATAGCATGATTACCGGAAGAATTGATTAGAACTCCCATTTTTCTTTTATCAAAGGCGAGTAGGCTTGAATTTGGCAAGCTATGATACCCTGTAAAGTTCGTAACTTTAATTAGAGAACGGTGAGAGATGTCCCTCCCCCACATGTCAACATCCTTGCATGTGGCACTCAATCTCTTGTATATGATTGCTTCGTCATTAAAACCAAAAGAATAGTTGGCATATAACTCCTTTATGAAACTCTTGTTCTCCTTTATCAAGAACAACCAAACTCTTGTAGCCGGTAAAATCATGATGATCATCTGGAGTCTATGGTACCAGCGCAATGATGTGCTCTATTCCAATGGTTCAAGAGATACGAAGGTGGGGGTAAGAAGAGCAACGAGTGTTCACTTGGATTAGGGAGAGATGATTGAGATGTAGGTGGCTCCCAAGCTGGAATGCTTACACCTTTGGCACTACCTAGTTGATGCTTTCCTGAAATGCAACACATATGTGACTCTCTTCGACAACACAAAGCTTGGGATGGGAGCCATGATTCGATATGCTCAAGGTATGATCTTTGCCGCTAGGACGACGCCTATATGCAGTTTACTGTCTGTTCGAGTCGAGAGGGTGAAGGCCTGGCATTAGGGTGTTTGGCAAAAATAAGCTTGCTGATAAGCTACCTTATAAGCTAGTCCATCCAAACATAAGTTAGCTTATTGAAACACTACTTGGAGTAGTGTTTTGGAAGCTTTTTTGTAGCTTTTTCCAACTAGACTCTTATTAATATTAATTATTAAATTCAAAGATAACCTTTTTGGTCGTTTTACATATTCATAAGCTAGTTTTTGCCAAACATAATTTGTTCACAAGCTACCTTATCAGCTACTAACTAGCTTATCAGCTATCAGCTAGTTTGTCAATCATAGTCTTGTATTGTGTGTCAAATTGGCTTTGCAATGGGGTACTCCTTGAAACCAATGCCAACGCGGTTGTTGGTGGTTATTTCATTGGAAGACGACGACCCTCAATTAGGGGGTATCATAAGACATATTCGAGTCATCATTAATCGTCATACCTTTTTCTCGTGTTATGTTTATCCAAAGACAAGTAGTCGGGGTGGCTCATCCGCTTGTTCAGTTATCCTGCTTAATTCTTATCCTGTTTTATTTTGTTTTATTTTCTCATTTACCTATTTTGTTTCATATTGTTTAAATTTTGTTTGTCCTTGCATGTACATTAATCTAATTCTAACTTTTCGTTCAAAATAAAATATTTAATAATTTATAAACTTTTATTAATTTATCTAATAATATAAGCATGTTATTGATTTTTTTATCCAAATAGTTGAAAGGAAATCTTTATTGCTATTTGTTTAAATCAAATAAACATGAAAAAGAATTAAAGAGTCAAGAACATAAATAACAGAGAATAAAAGTATTTTCCTATCTACATTTCTAGATGTTTCCATAATTAAAATGGAAGAAGCATGAACAAGTTATTTAAAAAATTCTTCAAAAAAATCATCTTACTCTCTCACTCTCCAGAAAACTTGCTAAAAAGTTAGACATTTAAAATTGTCAATTAAACAAACACTTAAAAATGTGCTTAGAAAAATTATAGTTTTATTTATTTATAATTTTGGAAAATGCATCTATAAGAGTGTGGTTGGTATTCAAATAATTAGAACATGATATGATAGGATAGAATAAAATATAAGAGAACAAATAAAGTGACTAATTTATCCATAATGAATTATTTATATCTTTCATATGGTATTTATATAAGAAAGTATATTATTAGAATTTTTTGTCAAAACAATTAAGTTGACACAAACATAAAATTTATGTAGTTTCTATTTCATATTATATTATGTTATGTTATTATTGTTAATAATATTTAATAAATTAACAAAACATAGGAAACATATAAAACTAAAAAAATTAGGACAATAAAATGAAACAAAATATAATAAATAAATTTTAAAGTATGAATACAGCATACAGAGGGATGTAACGATGTTTTAGAAGAAAATTAAATTTTATTTTAAGCTTATATTATATTTTTAAAATATAAATTTGTGTCATCTTGTTTCAGCTAGTTTCATGGGGTTAGGTTGGAACAAGTGAACATATGTTTCGGGATGCTACATATAAAGTCATACCTAACTGAAACAGTGAACTTATAGCCTTATATTATCATGTTTTAGTGTACCAATACACACCCTAAAAGACAAGTTTGATCGTATATAGTTTAAATATTATCTATTTAAGTAGCTTATGTCTTGATATATCTTTCGAAAATATGTTTTCTAGAATGTCTTTTTCAAACTATAAAGTTTTAAAATGACAAAGATGCCGTTGAGAAAAGCAATTTGGTCTTTTAAAAGATAAAAAGTTCATAAAAGAACCCGACAAGCATATTATTCGTAATGTATTTGTTACTATACGTTGATATATCTCGAGAGAGAATTGGTATATTTGTATTGATTTTATCAACATAAGGATTTATTCGTTCAAATAAATATCAAGGGTACATCATTAAGTAAAAAATATTCTATTTTAATCATCCTTAGAAGTTGAGCATTTTTTCTTATTTAAAAAAGTTATCCAATGATTTAACCGCTAAAAAAACATATAACCTCACACGATGGAACGAGTGCACACACCTCTTTACCGGTTTTCTTAAATCCACTCGATTGCTCTTGAGCTCTAAGCATACTATGTCAAAATTCCAATTTTCCTTGCCTGTTTACTACTATATTTTTATGTTCCTACGTTTGATCATTTAGACCTTCGTTTCTTTGAAGAGCGTTTCTTTTAGAACTTTTTCGTTCACCCATTCTTGTCATACGACAACGTCTTTTGTGGGACCCACTAGTGAGTTGTCTTTCGGGTCCTTCACAAAGCCCATATCTGGTTTGACAATTGACATCCCATTATCCAACATGAATATACACTCCTTTATGTTTACGGTGCTATAATGCCTTTGGGAACATGAGATGATCCCTTCAACAAGTTCTCTGATGCCTCTCCCTCCTAAACAAACATACAAAAATGCAACATTTGCTAAAAATCATCATTCCCTAACTTGCATAATCAAAACCAAACCAAAACATGTACATCTCACTTGACCCTAGAGTATTGGAGTTGAGATGTATGCAAACTTGTCATCTACCAAAAAAAGAAGAGCTACGTAAACCAAACGAGCTCAGAATATCCCACCTGAAGATGGGTCTAGGGTGGGATGAACGCACGTTCCCGTGAAGACTCTCGGCCCGCAAAAGGTGTGCGAAAAAAGTAGTTTTCCCAATAAGTTCGAACAATTTCAAAAAAATTGGAAATAAGTGTCCACGTTTCTAATTTAGTCTGTTCCAAAACAAGTCTCTTCAAGAGCTTGTCATACACACGTGTCTAGACATAGCACAATGTCGGTGTAGCTCGTCAATGCATAAGAACACGACGACATTGAGGAAAGATCATACACTCGTACCTGCAAGTACGTACCTGGCATTAGAATACAAATCTCGACTCTAATCGGATAAGTCGATCACAACATGCTAACTATAAGTTGTAACAAAAGTAGCTCCAATATAATGTTGTTAGTTTTTATTTTATTTTTTTGTATACAAGAAAGGCTACAAGCTACATTCAATGGGACTGAACCCAAAAAGAAAGTCTTCATTACAATATTGTTGTAAATCAAATCAAACTCATAAAACCCTCCAACCAATGAATTATAATCGATTCTTTAAATTTATATACCTAAAACAGTAATCATTTAAGTTAACCAATTATTTTTCCCATTTAAACCCTATTACCAAGAAAGCCGTAATAATTATTTAAGGTTCCAGAATAAATGAATTCCATGAATATATGATTAAAAAAATGGAAAGAAAAATGGCGTCGATTTGGGGGTTTTGGAAACAGAAGTTAAAATTTAGATAAAAAGCAAGAAAAACGTGAGCGGCAGGATTCGAACCTGCGCGGGCAAAGCCCACATGATTTCTAGTCATGCCCGATAACCACTCCGGCACGCTCACCTTTTTGATCTTTTTGCATCCAAAATTTCATAGACATTATCGCAGTAAACCTATTTAGTTTTTTTTAGAAGAGTGTTCGGGTCAAAACCCGACTAATCCCCGACAATTTTAGGAGCTAAACATGACCCCACTTAAATGGCCCCAGGCATGCACACGGAAAAGCTCAAACTCGGTTACGACGCTATGAACCCCCAAACCGATAACCAATCCACTACAGCACTATTTAATTCAGTCATGATTTATTACCATTTTGACCAACGTTGCATAAAAGTCTTTTACCATAAGTTTTTTTAGCCGAAAACCAATCGGGTGTTTGGGATTGCTTATTAAAATAACTTATAAATTTTGATAAAAATGTTTGTTAATTTATTTATATGGTATTAAAATGGAGTTTTATTAAAAGGTGTTTGGATTAGTATATGAATAATGAAGATGTCAAAATGTAATAAGTTGATAAGTTGGTTTTTAAAAGATGCTTAAGATTGCTTATACATAAGTAAAATAATTAAGAAGTTGATAAGTTGATTGTGCATGGTACATAAATATAAGGTTTTATATTTTTCGTCCAAACATAGACATCTGTATAACTTTTGTTGCACCGTTGACACAAAATAAAATACAAAATCTCAAGTTAATTAACAATATATAAAACACTAAAAAAATTAGGTACTATTACAAACTATCATATACCTCGAGCTAACTTAGCCTTTGCTCCAAATTTAATAATGAAATACATATCCGGGTACACTTTTATAAGTGATATCATATTTTACCTGCATGCCCAAAGTTATATTAATATTTTAGCCCTACTCACAAGTAACTTATAGAAATTCATTTTCTTTTCTTAACCTCTAATACAAACCCATTTGAGACGACATTTTATATGGTCAATGATCATGGTTAAATGGGAGATTACAATTTGATAAAAAGAATTTGTGGTTGTGGGTTTGGGTTTGGGATAAGAAAAGGGCCTTTTCCGTTAGTAATTGTCTATGTTGCTACATAAATATTCGGCTTTTTTTGAAGATGGAAATAGACGAAGTTTTGGTACAAGTTATTACTGAAAAAGGTTAACATATTTCTACAGCGCTCCCTTAAAAAAGCTATTCCAACTAGATGTAATCTGTCCAAAAAAGGAATCATGATTCCTTCTTTAGACTTTGTTTTCCTGGCAGAGAGGTTGAAACAATGAATCATTGTTTTTTCACTTGCCACTCCTCAAGTGACATTTGGAGAAAAGTGTTGGCTTGGTGGGATTTGAAGTCTCCTCGATTAACTTCGGTGCACTCCTTTATAAGTCCGGTGCATCAGATGGGATATCAACACAAAATAAGAGTTGTTTTTTTTACAGGATGCGTAGTTACGCTTTAGCAGATTTGGAAATGGCGGAGTGACATCCTCTTTGCTGATGTCGACATGATAAGGCGAAAGAAACTTGAAGACCATTTCCTCTCGATTCAGAATCTGACTAAGCTTTGGATTGGAAACATGAGTAAAAAGGCGGGTCTGAGCATGACTTGGTCCTCAACGCCTTTTCTTTCCTAAACTTCGCTGCTTCTCGATTGGTTTCTTTTGGGGTTTTTTCCCGGCTTTGGTTTTTGTTGTTGGGTCTCCTTTTGGCTCTCTTTTCTGTATGGACTCATTGTTCTTTCTTATCTAGCTTCTTGCTAGATTGAGTAACTTCTCGTGCCCGCTTGGCGGGGGTGATGGCCAAGCTGAAGCTCTTTGCCTTGTGAGGTTCCTTTGCTTTTCAAAAAAAAAAAAAGAGAATGAAAGTAATTAAACAGAATTAAATAATAGCTAAAATTGGAATCCTTGGTCCTTAACCCCATTTATCCCTAAAAAAATTCGACTCTTTCTCCCTAATTATCTCTATATATGTTTCTTCTTCTTGATCGGTGATGATGGTTCAAGGGGCAGGAATGACGACTCCTTTTTACCGATAATGATGTTGACCAACGAAATGGCTCAAAGGCTACGAATTACTCCTCTTCTCAAGAGATAGTGACGGACCACAATGACTAAATGGGTAGGGGGACTCGCAAAGAGGATGCGTGAGGGACCACATTTTTTTTTTCTTTTTCCTTATTTTCTTCATCATTTTTAATAGGGAAAAGTACACCAAAATGTATCCAACTTGTCACGTTTTATCATTGTATGTACTCAACTTTCAAACTTACCATTTAATGTACTGAACTTTTTATAATTGCCATTGTGTGTACCGGGTGACCGGCTCAACCCTTAACCGGTAATTATTTTGAGTTTTTTTTTTTTTTAAACTAATGCTGATGTGGATTGCCATGTGGACTACCAGGTGGACAACATTTAATGACATGGCACCAATAAAATGG
The DNA here is from genome assembly GCA_030169165.1 of Centaurea solstitialis. Lineage (NCBI taxonomy): Eukaryota > Viridiplantae > Streptophyta > Magnoliopsida > Asterales > Asteraceae > Centaurea > Centaurea solstitialis. Next base: position 24,867,881 of record CM058040.1, read on the forward strand.
ATCTAGCTGAACCCGATCCAACCCGATTCATACCCGTTTTAAACCCGTACCCGATCCAAACCCAAACCTTATTCAATTTAAACGTAAAGACGTTTGATCATTGTTTTGGTACCGCCAAATTCAGAAGTCGAAACCCTTACCCAACTGAAATTGAACCTCGATTTTGCCTTGATTTTGCCCTAATATTGAAGTTGAATGATTACAGGTGAGTTATCTACATGAAATATGTGTATTTTATGGTTAAAGTTGGGTTGAATCACTTCAGTAGAAGGCAAGAAAGGACTTGTATTCAAAGACTTTGAATATTTAAAATTTTTCCAAAATTTTATCTTTATTAGTGTTTTAGATAGCACTAGGTTGATTATAAACATGAAATCACTAGTTTTATTATGAATGTTGCAATTTAGGGTTTATTTGTTGTTGGTTTATGTAAAACTCATAGGGTTTGTTTGGTGATTGCAGGATGGTGAAAAGCTATATGTTTAAAGTGCATATTGATGGTTGTTTTAGGTACAACCCCCTTAGATATGAGCATGGTACTTCATTAGACATCCATATTGATAGAATTCATCATGATGAAATGGTTAGCTTTCTTGAGGAAGAAAGTAGGACTGTGATTTCTACCTTGTTTTGGTGTATTCCAGATAATGATCTTGAAAGTGGTTTGGTTAGAATAGGTGATGATAATGACATGGAGACCCTATTTGACACTGCTGATGATTATGGTCAAATACATATATATGTAGACCACTTTAGTTGTGATATGAGCAAGTACTTAGTAGGTAGTCAAAGTAAGGATGATGAACATAACAATGTGGATGGCAATGATACATTTGAAGGACAAGATGATACTGCTGTGGATGAGGATGTTAAGGATAACTTTGATGGTGATGATATCTTTCAAGAAAGTGATGAGGATATCTTTGAAGAAAGTGATGCTGATGACAACAGTGATGTGAACTCCCTAGATCACTTATCTGAAGGAGAAGATGAATTAGTAGAAGTGAGGAAACAAAAAGCAATTGGAAAGAATGCCCCTGTCAAAAAGAAACTACCAAAGCTAGGAGTGGGGAGAAAGATTAATGAGAATGATGAGGATTTGTTATTGGCAGAACATGATCAATTCTTGGATGATCTGTTAAAGGCTTTGAGAACTGATGAAAATGTTGACAGATCTGATCATGAAACAGATGATCAGGATGAAAATTTCCCAATCCATGATCCATCAACACATTGGAAACTTAAGAAGCCAATGGTATGTTGTTTCTTTAATCCAATAATTAGTGTTAATTAATGGTATGTTATTTCTCCAACAATTATTGTTAATTCATTGTATGTTGTTTAACAGGTAGGTGAAAGATTTGAATCTCCACAGCAAATTCAAAGAGTGTGTTACATACTATGCACTTGCCAATGGTTATTCCATTTGGTTTGAAGTGAGTTCAAACAAAAAGATGATTGCTAAGTGTGGTAGAAGGCAAGAAAGGATAGCTGATTTGAAGAAAGGAAAACAGACAAAGACACTTAGATATCCTCAACAACAAAAAGATGGTGAAGGGAATGCATGTCAATGGAGATGTTTTGCAAGGTGGATGAAGAAAGAGGCATCTTTTCAGGTTATAACTCTAAATGATGTACACACATGTTCTAGGAATTTCAAGTATGGATCTTTGATTAATTATAAGTGGATAGGCAGGGAGTTTGGGAGTAGGATTAGATTGAATCCTCAAATCAAGTTAGTTGAGATTGCTGACTTAGTCATGAAGAAGTATAAATGCATGCTAACACCTAATCAGTGTAGAAGGGCTAAGTTATGGGCACTTAATGTGTATGAGAAATCACTTGTGGAACACTATGGGCTTCTAAGATCATATGGTGATGAGTTGTTGAGAAGCAATCCTGGTTCCACAGTGAAACTTGGTGTAACAACAAACCTTGATGACAAAGTATACTTTGACAGATTTTATGTATGTTTACATGGTCTAAAGGAAGGTTGGAAGAAAGGTTGTAGAAGGATAATTACTTTAGATGGATGTTTCTTGAAAACAGTTTGTCAAGGAGAGTTGCTAACTGCAATTGGGAGGGATGGGAACAATCACATATTCCCTGTTGCTTGGGCAGTTGTGAATGTGGAAAATAAAGAAAACTGGGAATGGTTCATAAGACTACTTGGTGAGGACTTGGATATGCCACATGGTGTAGGGCTGACACTAATGTCTGATCAACACAAGGTATGTACTATATGAGTTGAATTATTATGTATTATGTTTATTACATTAATTGAAGTCTTATGTATTGTGTTTATTACTTAACTGACTTTTATGTAATTATTGTTATAGGGATTGATAGAAGCTGTGAAATCAGCTATGCCCTTTGCAGAACATAGGCAGTGTGCTAGGCACATATATGAGAACTTTAGGAAAGCCTATAGTGGAGTAGAGTTTAGAAACCTGTTTTGGAAAGCATCTAAAGCCTCTTATCAACAAGAGTTTGATAGAATTATGCATGAGATTAAGACTGCAAACCCTGGTGCTCATGATTACTTAATGAAGAGAGAACCAAAAACATGGTCAAGGGCTTTCTTTGAGTTACACAGTGTTTGTGAAGCAGTTGAAAATGGGTTTAGTGAGTGCTTTAACTCTATATTACGACAAGTAAGGTCCAAGCCCATTATCACCATGTTAGAAGCCATTAGGTTGATCTTGATGGAAAGGATGGAGAAAATGAGGAGAACAAGTGAAGGGTGGGTTCATGATATCTGTCCAGTGGTGATCAAGAGGATTGAAACTGCCCAAGCAGCCCAAAGGTAGCTACACTTCTGTTTTTTAACTTTGTTATTGAGTTATATAGTGGTTTGATTCTGTTTTGAGTTATTCATCAACTTTCATTAGATATTGGCATGTCCTACCTGGAGGTCCTATGGTATTTGAAGTAAGACAAGGACAGGATGCCTTCACAGTTGATGAAGCCAACAAAACCTGCAGTTGCAGAATGTGGCAATTATCAGGCATACCATGCCTACATGCAGTTGCAGCCATATGCTATATTCACAAAAATCCAGAAGATTATGTGCCCAACTGGTTCAGAAGAGAGAAGTACCAAGCCACATATGCTTATCACCTGAAACCAGTTCAAGGTATTAATCAATGGCAACCAAATGATTTGAACAAACCACTACCTCCTAAACCAAGGATCATGCCTGGTAGACCAAAAAAGAAGAGACAGAGGGCTATCCATGAACCTGCTCCTCATGTTGGTAGGGTCTCAAAGGTTGGAACCATTATGACATGCCAAAACTGTTTTCAACAAGGCCATAACAGGAAAGGGTGCAAGGAAGTGCAAAGGCAGAAGCCACCAAAACCAGCTTCAAAGCCAGTTGGTAGGCCAAGAAAGGTTGCTACATCTGCAGAGGGAACAGATGAGAAAGCTTCAAGAGGTAACTGCATTCTTTGTGCTTTGTAACTTAGTTGTGTATGAAATTTATAACCTGTTTCTGTTTTGGACAGCAAGTGACAAAGGAAAGGGGAAACAAAAGTCTACACCAACTGTTGATGGGAGCCAAAAGTCTACAACAACTGTTGGAGGGTTCATGGCAGATGCAAGGAAAGGTGTTGATGGGAGCCAAAAGTCTACTACAACTGTTGGAGGGTTCATGGCAGATGCAAGGAAGGGTGTTGATGGGAGCCAAACTACTACATCCCAACCTGAAATCAAAGCTGCTGATGTTGATGGGAAGAAAAAAAGGAAACAGAGGGTGAAAGGTCAAATGCCAATTAGAAGACAAGCACAACATAGGATTTCAAAGATAAACATGCAAAAGCAGATACCTGGTCCTGGAAACACACCAGATGATGCCATGCTTGTGGATTAGATTGGGTATATGAAGTTTTTTTGGAGATCACATCTCAATGGTTTATTGGTGATGGTACATTTGTACATCAGATGTTTAGGTTTTTTTGTAGATCACATCTCAATGGTTTTTTTGTGATGGTACATTTGTACATCAGTTATGCTTTTGTGTTAAACATCTCAATGGTTATTTGTACATCAGATGTTTAGATGTTTATGTTTTTGAGGAACACATCTCAATGGTTATTTTGTAAGGAAAGGGTATGTACATCAGGTCTTTATCTTTGTAATTCCAGGAATGGTACTTCAATGGAAATCTCTTGTTTTGTTCAATACCATGTCTCTTATTTTGCAATTCTTATTTTGTAAGTCTATTCAATACCAATTATCAATCAATAGTGTGTTAAGTTAGTAGCAACTCTTGTGCATTATGCAACTCTTGATTCATCTATGTACCTATCTATTTGTACACAAGAACTCAACAGATGGCAAACATGATGTCTCATTCAAGAAAACAACTATCTGTTTGTAAATGGTAATTTGCACATTCAAACATGTAGATGTTTACTCATCTATGTACCTATCTGTTTGTACACCTTTCATCACAAGAACTCAAAAGATAGCAAACATGATTTCTCATTCATCCACAAACTGAAATTACAGCAAATATGGTACTAAATTCCTTACAATTAAACTACAATAGCAGCTATTGCAACAACCAAACACATAACTACAATAACTAAGCACATAAGCAGCCTATCATAAACTTTGATTTTTGACTTTGTGGTGCTTAAATCTTCCATGATTTTTAGTAGTTCATTTTGAGTGTCTTCATGATCCTGGAACTGATTCTCATTGCCAAATCTTGAAGCTTGAAGATGCAATTGATATACCAACTCCTTGTAATACTGATTTGGTAGCTCATCATCCACAAACTGAAACATATTGCATTTTTTGCTTGAACCCTAACAACAATTGGGTCATATTAGATGGGATTAGATTGATATTAGGGAAAATTTGGAAACAAACAAATTACACTTACATAATTAGGGCAGCTAAGAAACCTTCTTCCGGGATTAGCTTTTGTCCATGATGTTCGAATATTCATCCTATCTCCACAGTAACAGACGAAATTGGCGCCACCATTGCTAAATTGAACCCCTGTTGAGTTGCGATTAGATGAGGAAGAAGACACCATTGATTAATTGAAGCCCTACCCCTACCTCTTCTTCTCTCTGATTCGTTCAATTGAAACCCTAAACCCTAATTCGTTCAATTTGATACACTGATTTGTTTTCCCCCTTTTTATTAGATTTTAGGTTTAGGTTTTTTTTTAAAAGAAAATTAAATGCCACATCACTAAAAACCTGTTACACATCAGCATTTTGTAGGTAAAAGGTCACCCGGTACACACAATGGCAATTATAAAAAGTTCAGTACATTAAATGGTAGGTTTGAAAGTTGAGTACATACAATGATAAAACGTGACAAATTGGATACATTTTGGTGTACTTTTCCCTTTTTAATACTATAAAATGAAAGTTATTCATGAAGGCAAATATAACTTATGGTTCCATTTTTTGTTTAAAGAATCACTTTTTGGTTCAATTCGTTTTAGGCTTGGGACCAATGCAATGGCTCAAGCTACGAATTACTCCTCTTTTCAAGAAAAATTTTTGATTTTTGTTTATAGTTCAATGTTATTTTAGGCATTAAACTTTGGTTGTAACAATATTTTTTATCAACGTTCATAGGAGAACCCATAAAAAGTAAAATATCTGCAGCTGTTTACATAGGTGGAACACAAGCCTTTTAATCCAAGGGGTCGAAACAAGCTAAGTTGAGTAGCAACAAATAATTTGAGTTAGGCTTAAAAATATATAGCTAAAGCTCAAACTATATAAGCTCATCTATGAGGTCAAACTCAAGATTGAATAATGTGTTTGTTGGCTCTAGGTCGATAATTTATGTATTCGGATTGTATGATTCAAGAAATGTAAACATGTTTGATCGTAAAAGTGAATCTCGATGGCTTGACTCGACTTGAAATATCTAATCGATCTTTCAAACGAGGCGAGTCAGGTATTAGTGTTATGGAGTTCGCCTTCTCAAGTTAAACACGTTTTTTTAATGTCTGAGATCGAGTCGAACTTAAAAGTTATTAAACTCAAGTTCGAGTAGCCATTTTTTAAAGGCATTAACCATTTATTACCCAAAACAAAACGAAGTACAATGGACCCAAATATAGTCGCATGAAACAAAACTACGCTACCCAAACGAAACAAAAGGGACAATGCGAACAAAATGAAAAAACATGATTTGCAGATCTACCTCACTAACGAGTTCTCGAAAAAATAAAAAGCCGTCATCTTACGAGAAGTAAATTGCCGTGAGAAGAAACACCATCGAAATTAAAAGTTTGAATTGTTAACACCCTTAGGCTGAAGCAAATCCTTTATACATTTGTATTACAAGCCCTTGAGTTAGCCAAAAAAAATAACTCTTCGCATTAGTGTCCTTGAAGGCAGGTTCCTTATGGGATCAGTTGGGATTGTCGATAATCAATTTTTTGTCTAAATACAATTTACGTAAACAACTCCCTCTTACTTTCAATGCAGTAGATAAATATCTTAAAAAATCACAAAATTACTAAAATTTATATAATTCTTATAAGAAATTTCCTAAAGAATCAAAGGTAAAACTGAAATGGGTATCACTAGGGCTGTAAACGAATCGAACGAACACGAACGGAGGCTTGTTCGTGTTCGTTCGTTTAACTTAACCGAACAAACGAACGAACACGAACGGTAAACAAACCAAAAAATTTGTGTTCGTGTTCGTTCATTTAGGTATTTGGTGTGTTTGTGTTCATTCATGTTCGTTCGTTTAAGATGCTAATCGAACATAAACAAACGAACGTAAAAGTTAAACGAACATAAACGAACAAGACTAAATGAACATAAACAAACAAGCTTATTTGTCATTTTATTAACTATTAGGAGGTGCATTTTTTTAAAACTTAATATAGAACCAAATGAATAATCAAATTCAAATTTAAATTTAAATTTAAAACTAAATTGAATTCTAAAAATATATAGCTTAGATAAATAATTATTAAGTGTTTTAATACAAACAAACGAACATAAACGAACGTAAACGAACGACATAAACGAACGTTCACGAACGTAAATGAACGAACGGTACCTTTGTTCATGTTCGTTCGTTTAACTAAATGAACAAAAAAACTTGTTCATGTTCGTTCGTTTATTAAATAAACGAACATAAACGAACTTCCCGCCGAACGGTTCACCGAACGTTCGGTTCGTTTACAGCCCTAGGTATCACTACCCAAAAGGCAAAACTTATAGAGAATATCAAGCAAAAATAAGTGGTGGAAATATGGAATGCTTTAACATGAATGGCTAAATAACGACTCAATCAATACTATCAAAAACTTCAAAAAAAACTACATTGGTTTTGAAATCAAGTCCATTAAATAAAAGAAAAGTAGGGAGCAAGGCCCCCCAAAGCCCCTATTAAGCTTCGAACATGATGTTTCATTTTTTGTAATTTTCAATAGATGACATATGATAAGAAACAAAGAAAGTGATAATATTCGAAGATGTTTTATATGTGAAATTTTAGTCCATGTTTTCATATATGAAACATTACAACAACAAAAAATAAAAACAAAATGTGACTTTTTTGTATAGTTTCAAAAGTGAACTTTAATTACGGTTTGTATGCTAACATGTTTCAAAATAACAAGTACATTAGATTATTAAGAAATGTGATCTCAATATATGAAAATAATGAAAATGCTCTGGTTTTAAAGTTTGTATTAATTAGTTGATAGATAAAAGAGAACACGTATATTGGATTTCTGGGTTAATTTATATGCTTTGATTAATCTCGCAAGAAATCATGAATACTGTAAATTATCGTAAGTGAACCTTTTTCGGATTATTAGTTTTATAATGTTAATGCAATGCATGTTACAAAATCCAAACTAGTCATTATTTTTTCTTATATGAATTGTAAGGCTACACGCACCCAAGCTTTCCAACCCTCTCAACCCACTCACTTTTTGAATGCCACATCAGCTTCCACATCAGCTTTTGGTCAACCCTCTCTTTACCCTCCCATAACCCTCTACAACACACACCCAACCCTCCTAACCCACACACTTTTCAATTTACTTTATTTATTTTATATAATTAAATAAAATAAGTAAATAAAACATGCAATTAATTAATTAATAATAAGATTAATAATTAATTAACTAAAAATTAAAATTACATAATTTATTAACTAAAAATTAAAATTAAACATTACATAATTAAATAAAATAAACTAAAACATTAAATAAACTAAAAATTACAAGCCATATTTGGCTTTGATCTCCTCTTTTCGTTTGATAGTATCGAAGAGCTTTTTACCCCGGAGATGGTCGTGCGAGGTGGTCAAAAACATAATGTCTTTCTCTTGTTGGGTCGTTGGTGAAAGTTCTTCCTCATCGGAAGTGTCTTCCTCTTTTACGGTTGATAATTGGGTTGGTAACCGGGTACAAATTGTGGTTGATAAGGAGAACCAAAATCCATTGGAGGAAATTGTGGAGGAAACGGTTGATAAGGAAACGATTGATAAGGAAACGGTTGAGGAGCTTGTGAAGAGCTCCCGGGTTGATTGGGTTGTGAAGAGCTCCCGGGTTGAGGAACTTGAGGATGCGTAACTGTGATAGAAAAACCTTTCGGCGAAATGTCGAGATTGTAATCGGGTGGATATTCTGGAGGGAACCCGGTATGCGTAACGTCGACTTTGAAAGAGGGCTTCGAAGGGGTCTCGGGTTCCGCCCGACGTTTACATTTCGCGCGCCGTGATGCGAGGTTTCGATCGTTTGGATTCATCGTTTGAAGAGTGGGAAGTTTGAAGAATTGGAGGTTGTTTGTGTGAGAAAATAGTTAAAGAATTGAAGGTTGTTTGTGTGAAAAAAGAAGTTGGGTTAAATGAGTATTTATAGGGAGTAAAAATTGAAAAATAAAAAGTAAAAAAAAAATTAGATTTTACCGTTGAGAGAGCCGTTTGACAACGGCTCTCCCAACCCGTTTGGCCTCCAACCCAACGGCTGGATCTCCTCGCACACCCAACCCAACTTACCCGGCGGCTTCACTTCCCTCTTACCCGCTGTGAAGCCACAAGGCGGTGCGAGCAGCCTAAACATAATAAACCTTTACTTTTCTTGGATCTAATGATTTTGTCGGAAGCTTCTAAAATTCTTTGACATTAGGTAACATGCATCTAATAATTTGGCAATAAAAGAATTATATATACAGAGAGAATATTTGTATTATAAAATAGACAAACTAATACAACCACCACCAAAGCAATTGTGAATTAATCAATTGATTGATAAATACAATTAAATGAGAAGTATCTAAAACCACTAAATATATATTTTCTTAAAGTAGATACATCTTTCTAAAATAAAGCAAATTGAGATTTTATTGTCTATGTTGCTTTAATATATTTATTTTTTTAAATTTCTAAAAAAAATCAACTTTCTAAAACATGACAAGAGGAGGTAAGAGAAATTATAAAAGAAGTTATTTTTTAGTTAATTTCCACGAATAAAAGTAAACTATTAATGTTAAAAATCATATAGCATGAGGATTATGGATTAAAAAACACAGTTTCTTCTTAATTTTCTTCGGGATCAAGAGGCTTCCAAAGCCCTTGTGGTCAAGCCATTTCTGGTGGTTACATGAAGATTATCATGCCCAAACCCCCCCCCCCCCCCCCCCCCCCCCCCCCCTCCTTAATAATAATAAAAACAAGAAAGAAAACTTAAGTTTCAAGAATTCTCAAATTGAACTTACGTTTAGAACCCTAAAGCCTACTTCTTTTTCATAGTTTTTATAATAGAAGGCATGAAATTAGCACAAAAACACAGAGTTAACAGACTACTTCTTTTTCATAGTCTTATGGAGAACACGAGCGGCTCCAAGATCTCCTCTACCAATTAGCTCAATGACCTCGTAATCTTCCATGAAAGACTATATTTCCAATAACTAAAATGTGAAACAAGCGAGTAAGTTAACCAATACATTATTAAAACGAAGTGGGTTTTACCTCAACTTACCTGGACACATGGTCGACTTATATATTCTCATAAACTGGTAAGAAAAATTTTCAACCAATGATGATACCAAGCTTCAATAATGTAGCTAAAATAGAAAGAAGATGGATGTGTGGTAGAAAGGGAGCCTAAATTGAAACTTTATAGTTGTTTATATCTAAAAAATAACTGGAAACACAAATTTTAAGTAAAGCAACTCAAACCCGACATCATGTATCACAAAGAATGAACATATACACAAAGAAGTTTTGGATCAAAGAAAGGCATACTCTGGTTTGGAGAAAAACGATGAAGATTATCAAATAGAGTGTTTGAAATCGATAAAACTGCACCTGAAATGGAGTGATGGAGAATGAATCAAGAGTATATGGAGATGAAAGGAATAATTTAAGAATAAAGAACCTTAAACGTATCATTATATGCTACACTGGGAGACTGGATCATCATATAAGGAAGATGGATTCGTATGGGGAGGATAGATTTGTGTGAAACATCACTTTAGGGATCATAACATAGGAGCAAGCAATTTTGGGATGATAAACCTTTGAGTTATGCTCCAAGATTATGAAGTTGTATTAAGTGATTTAAAGAAATTATGTTTAAAAGTTGAACTTCATGCTTGATTAGTTGTTGAGTTTTATTTAATTACTTCATAAGATCGCATAGATATGTAACAATTATTTAAAATCCTCCTTTAATGTAGATTTTTTCTAAAATTATTTGATCATATAAATTCATAAATTATGAATATTAGATATATAGACTTAAGTTCATGTGAGACCAAACTGTTTCCATAAGACTGATGAGACCAAGACAAAACACATAAAACTTCATAGCAGAACACCGTGAAGGCAAAATACATTCGAACATTCATATTGAAAAAAACTCGTAAAGTGAAAAAAAATCCAAAAAATTGTAAAAAAATTCAAAGCTTCACAGGAAAAACACTGTGAAGGTACAAATATATGTATCCGAACTTTCACAGTGAAAGGTCTTCTAGTGCTGTGGCGGATTGGTTATCGCTCGGGGGGTTCATAGCGCCCTAACCGAGTTCGAGCCATCCCGTGCACATGCATGGGGACATTTAAGTCCCATGTTTAGCCCCAAAATTGCCGGGGATTAGTCGGACTTTGGCCCGGACACCCTTAAAAAAACTTCCACAGTGAAAGTGTAGTGAAGGTAAAAAAATCGAACATTTATAGTGAAAGTGATGTGAAGGTAAAAAAAATCGAACCTTTTATAGTGAAAGTGATGTGAAGGTAAAAAAATCAAATCTTCATTGTAAATAACACTGTGAACGTAATATTACAATGTTTTTCAATATGAATGTTGGATATTTTTTTACTTTCACAATGATTTGCTATGAAGTTTCATATGTAAAGTCTTGGTCTCACCGGTCTTATGGAAACAATTTGATCTCACCGGTCTCACATAAACAATTCGGTCTCACGTGAACCTGACCCTATATATATGTATATATATATGAAATAGATCAATTGAAATTATATTAGTTAACATATTTTATAATTTAATTTTCTTTAACATCTAATTTGTATTAGTTAACCTATTATATTATTAGTGATATGTTTTAAATGTATTGTGAAATATTAAAATTTACTATTTTTTAGGGGGTTGCTATCCCCATCCCTTACACTCACAATCATTTATTTCTACATCCCATATTTCCATTCACATACACTTACTCACACCCCCTTAGTCCGTGCGTAGCAACCAATGGGGCTGAGCGGGTTGGAGGCCGGCGGCTTCAGCAGGCTGGCGGGCTCTTGACACGCCTCCAGCAGGCTGACCGAGCGGCATTTTGAGCAGTGTTGCTACACCATGAACCCTGATAACTCCAAAATTATACATGTTTTGGTCGTTTCGGTTTCTAACGTTTTAGCCCATTCATGGGATGTTTTACTCACAAAAGCTACTGAATTTTGGTTTTATAGGTTTTGGAGGCCATTGAACGGAAAAGTACTAAAAGTTGTGAAAAAAGTGCAAAAGTGATCCAGAGAGGTTTCGCGCCCGCGAACCTTATAGTTTCGTGCCGCGAGGTGTGAAGTTTCTAGAAGATTCCTACTTTTTGGCTGATTTCGCGTTGGAGTTCAGAAGTTTAGCGCCGCAAAGTAAGTGAGAAGACCCTCTATGGAAGATTCCAGAATGTGCTGAAAATGAAAATTAGGGTACGTTTAGTGTTTCGCGCCGCGAAGCTGCAGCTCCGCGATCACGAAGTGAGCCGGACCAGCTTTTATAAATACAGGCTTCCATCCCTTTTATGAGCATAAAGTCAGAAATTAATTAGCTTTATTCTTAGAGTCAGTAGTCATTCAATAGTGAGAAAGAGAGATTTTTATGAGCTTTGAGCGTGAGCGGATTGTTACCCGGAGTTGCTTGTCCGGTATTCGATCATCTCCCGTTTCACGGTCGGTATAAAGTCTCTTCCTTTAATTATGTTTTCTGTTTTAGTAATGTTTAGTAAGTAGTTTTTTTAGTAGTACTCATTGTGGTTTTGATGAACCTTGTTGGACGATGTTTTGGTTTTAATTGATTAATTAGTTTTGTTTGTTTATTGAATGTTTGTCTTTGATTCCGAAGTTAATGTTTTAACTGTGGCTATCCGAACCTTTGTTATTATCTAGTTACATATTTGGATATATATCTCCTAATATGAGTAGGATATTTCATTGAGTTAATTACCTGATTAAGATTAAGGTAAGTATATATCTTATATTATTTTAAAATATAAAGTCTATAGATAAACTAGGACTCCTTATGGAATGAGTCTCTAGTGGCCTATAAATAAGGGAGATCAAGTCCCTATTGCCTACACGAATATGCATTCAGTGCAGTCCCATTCTGAAGCAAACCGTATAGAGCTTTAGAAGACTTAGATCTACACATGATGACGATCTTCCCTTCAACAAATTCTGTTGATTATAACACAAGTGCTTTAGATTAGATCTATTAAACTCTTTATGGTATTATGATAAATCAATTAAGATTATGTTTTATGTTCCTATATCTTATAATTGTTATCATAGGGCTTAGAATAATTCATATGAATAATAATATCTTATATATAAGATTAAACTTTGACAAAATGGGAATTAGTTATTTTTTTTCTTTATCGTTGGAAACTAAGCTCTACCCCACCCTTCCCCACCCTACAATTACCAAACCATCCATATATATATAGAATATATATAAAACCCACTCTATAAATAATAATCCAATCTCTCTCCCTCCACTGTTCAGAATTCTCTAGAAACACCACCCAACAACATCTCACAAAGCAAACAACAAACAATCTTCCTTCTCTTCTTTCTTCTCTCTCAAGAAGAAGAAGAATCTACTGCTCCAATTCTTCAACATACCTTCTTCAATCGGTAAGTTTTTATCTCTTTCTTTGCTTCCAATTCTTCAGATCGAATCATATACTTTGTTAATTCATCTCGTTTTTTTGTCCAATAGATATACCTAGGGTTAGGGTTTGTGTTTGTGTGTGTTATGAACTTATGATCGTCTTCTGTTTCTATACCGATCTTGATTTTTTCCAATTCCTTTTGTTGATTTTCATTTCCATGGGGTTTTGTAGTTTTTTACTCTATATGCTACCTAAGAAGCGACCTGTTGAAGTAGCTAAGCTTGACGAGGATAGTCGTAATAGTACATACTGATAGTTTGCGTAAAAGGCCTCGGGTCGGTTGTTTGATTTCTTCTTGTTCATCGATACCTCCAGAACGACGACGACCGAGGAGGAGTGTGACGGGAAGAAGAGCGGAGGCGGTGGTGAGTCGAGTAACTACGGGAGCTGTAGCGTGATAGCGGGGGATACGACTAGGGCGAGTAGTACGGTTGTGGAACCGTCGTTGACGAATATGGGGTTAGAGGATGGGCATATGCAGGATATTGATGAGGATCTACATAGCAGACAGCTTGCGGTTTATGGCCGCGAGACTATGAGACGGCTCTTTGCGTCTAATGTGCTGGTCTCTGGGATGCAGGGACTTGGCGCAGAGATAGGTAAATCTGTTGCTCTTTAATCATAATAAAGTAAATCTTCTGTTGGTAATTGGATTTGTGTATCTCTAATCTGAATTATTTTAATTGGAACTCATTTGATTATTAATGCAATTGGTGGTGTTCCTGCCTATTTCTATGTATTTCTTGAGCTGCAAGGTTTCTTGCTACTAGGCTTATCTTTTGCATGTTTACTACCTTCTGATCGTTCTTTTTGTGGCCTGACGACTTCTGTTATGAAAATTGTTATTATAATTTTTTTTGTTCAATTACGTTGTGTTACTGCTGCAAATGCTTTGTAGTTACCGTCGATTCCGATGTCCATAATCTAACTATGATATTGTAGGGGTTATTTGTTGACCAACATAGCAGGTTATTGGTTTCAATTAATGCCTTAAACTGCATCTTGTTGGTTTCTTGGAGATGCAGTCTATTGTGCTATTAAGACTTCATTTGTGGCTGTCCTCTGGTGTCAATGTTAATGTATTGGGATTTAATGTTGAGATAGCTTCATATTCTTTTTTGAACCGGGATTCACATATTGGTTTATGCATAATATGTCTCTTAAATTGGAAAAATGATTCATGTTGGAATATGTTATGCTGTCTCCTTATGCAATGGCTTCATATCTAACAATTTTTGCAGCAAAAAATCTTATACTTGCTGGCGTGAAGTCTGTGACATTGCACGATGAAGGGGCAGTGGAACTGTGGGATCTGTCCGGTAATTTTCTTTTTTCAGAGAGTGATGTAGGCAAGAATAGAGCTCTAGCTTCTGTCCAGAAGCTGCAGGAGCTCAACAACGCTGTGCTGGTCTCCACCTTGCCTACAAAATTGACGAAAGAACAACTTTCTAACTTTCAGGTACTCATTTACTTCACTCGCTCACATAATCAATTAGTTCTTCAAGTAAGTCACATGTGTATGATGAAACAAAATGTAAAACCTGACCTTAATACTGCACATTATAGTTTACGCGTTAGTGTGTGTGATGAAGCCAATATAACTATACCTATAATTGTTTGTTCTGAATTTCTTTTTGTTCGACATTGAGCATTGATAGTTTGTTGTTGCAATGGATAGCTTTTATGATAACATATTCGTATGCCGTATCCATTAATTACTTGATGCATGCCACAAGATACTTCAAGTTTTCTAGATCATATGACAATTGCAACACATCTTTTTGCAACATCCAAAAAAATAGTTGTCCCTTATCTTATGTGCCCATTATGATACAAAGGCTACTTACTTCAGAAAATGAGAGCAGCCAAAGCACCGTTTCATTCTTTGATATATTAGGTTTTTGACTTGGAGAAGGTCTAATTTGTCATGCGTTGAGTTATTTACAGGCTACAATATTTTCCATATTAGTTACAGAAGACTTTTAAGTGTCCATGGGTAATTGCAAAGTGACAAAAATTGTGGAAAGGCGTTTGGCTTCATGAGCAATGAATCGTTCACACATGAAATGGAAAGAGAATTATGTGATAGGTTCATCCTAATATGTAAATAAGCATAAGTGTATAAGGAAAGAAAGGTTACGTAACCTTAATATATGCATTGCCTAGCAACTTCAAAGGACTCGTGGATATTGATGGGGATGAGATGGCTTTTGCACTTGGCATTTCTAAATTGTACACCTATGTGTTCTGATGCCTTGAATGGTCACCAAGGAGGTGATGGGAACTCGTCAACTAAAAAAACTAAAAGTTCTTTGATGATTTCATTATTGAACAATGAGCAATATAACTCAGGTTCTATTAGTCTTGCTTCCGGTAACAAGTAGCAATGTCTGTCTCTAGTTACCGAAGATACTGAATTCTTCAAGTGCTTGTGCTAATCATCTTCGGGATGATTATGGCAGCATGTACAAACCATATGTTGGTGTATAAGTATCTTTAAGAATTAGGTCTATATAACTTTAACTTTAGTGATCAGCCATGTATTGCGAAGTTTTTAATTTTTGAACTCTCGGTTTGTTTGGTAGCTTTCCTTGCGAATGGCATCAGTTTGAGGACGTGTTCACCTAGTCTATGCTTTTCTTTCGGCAATTGTGCATCCTTAAATTCCTTGTATTTGTATCAACTTAGTAAACCTAGAATATGTTATTAGGACATTGCATTGGTCTAATACAGAAAGTAGGAAAGAGTTGGAACCAAGAACTGGACCAAGTGATGTTGGTGTGGCCTTATGTCGTACTTTTTATTTAGCTGTTGTCTTGAACCACAAACTTTATCTTGTGTAACTCCTCCCGTAATGGTGTTTCTGATATTAATTTTGATAGCTTTTGATGCATTCGTTAACTAATCTTGCCGTTATTTTTGAAACGACCAGTCTGCCTTATGGTTCATATTCACATTTTGCATTTCTTGTTGATAATTTCACCAACACTTGTTCTTTTCCAACACCTTCATCTCTACATTCATTTTCATTTTTCACCGGACAAAGCCACTAGCAAGGTATATATATTTCTCGTAGAAAAGGCTATATTTGATGGTCTGTTGGGGAGAATACCCTTAATGGCAAAAATTTGCTGAAGGGTATAACAGTATTGCTTTCTGCATTTGTGGTCATGTTATATAAATGTTGATCATTTTTACCCACATGACATGAGATCAAATTTCAACTTGCAAATGGACAGTGAGAAATTGCTCCTTTCAAATGATATTAGTTGGACTTTTGACCTTGAAGTCTTGAACGGTCATTTCCTTCTTGCTCACCTTGCGAAAAGTTACATTTCTAAGATCAAATTTAGTCTCCCCTTGTGGCTCATTTGGTGTTCTAGACACAGGTTTGGGTATGGACGTGGGTTTATATTTGGGAGCACCCTTAGGCACATGGTTGGTTAATAAGAGGATGCAAGCACATGTTATGACTTGCGAGGTTGTACACACTGATTTAATGAAGCAATAGGTCGTCCTTATCTTACTAGTGGAACTCGTTTCCTGAAGATAAGGATGGTGAAATGAGACTCCTTTTCATGAACACAATATTTTTCAAGCATTCGAGATTGTAACATCTCCTTGATGTAGACTAGTAACACTTTTACCATTTATGGGTTGACGAATAGTCCACAAAGACACATTTTAAAGTGCTTGTATCCTGCCTGTTTTGAACACCGTGGACAAACAAGTCTCTCTTTCACCCTGTTCTTGAGTTCAAAAATCAAGCAAAAGAAAGGAGAGGAGAGGGAAGGAAAAGAAAGGGAAGGGGGAATTGGAAAACATATTCCTCCAAATCATCCCAATTTTGGGTGGATGACTTTCAAGAGATAAAAGGGGAAAGTTATCCCTCCAAATCCTTAGAAATCCTTTGCTTTTCTTCCCGAAACACACTTTGTTTAAATTTGCTTAGTAATCCTTTCCTTTCCTTCCTTTAAAAAAACTCGAGAACAAGGCGTTTAAGTTATGCGAGAAAGTTTGCTTGTAGTATTTATGTCTTGGTAAATGTTGAAAACATGTGCGTAGGACTTTTAAACCCAAGACTTTAAAACGCAAATGATTTATGAGATAAGTTGCTGTAGGAACTGTTGATTTAAAAAAAGTGTAGAGATGCATTTCCTTGAAACAAGGCTCTAGTTTTTTCAAGGGTGTAATCATTTTTATATCTCCATCGTCTTGTTTTGTTGGAGGATTTCAAGACAAGATTGCTCGTGTTTCGTTCTGAAAAATTATTTAAGAGTTCGATTGAAATAGTCCCTGAACTTTAATATTATCCCCAGATTGATTTGTGAGCACAGAACAAAAGTTTAGGAACCCAATGGCCAATACTACCATCAGATACATGTTTAAGCAAGAAAATTCAGGTAGAGTGCAATCATTGATGAAGGAATCAAACTATCTTACATTAGAAGTTCAGTAAATGTGCTCATGTAAATGTGATTTGGTGCTTCCATATAGTAAAGCTCATTCCTTTTCTAGTATGTCCAATCATCCTTGTTGAATCCTAGATGATGATTGTGAAAAAATCAGATTCATAGTATTGAGGGAGCTTTTTATGTCAGAGACGGATGATATTGGATCTTGGGCATTTTTTCACCTCCCAGAGCTACAATGGTGAAGGATCTCACTTTGTAGGATCTGAACCAATGACATGGGTATGGAGACCCCGCTTTATCCAACTGATCAAGGATTGATTGGCTGTGGCTATTTTTCTGCACCTTCGACATGGAGTCTGATGCAAAAAATATTATTGGTGAAGGTGTTGTATTATGAGACATACAGGTCATTAGATGCTGAAATCAATATGCTAAAGACGGTAGATTTGCCTTGTGGTTATGCAACTGTGTGAACTTGTCCAATGCCTTGGATTCACCTCATATTTTTGTCCCATTCTTGGCTGGGAGGTTTTCCATGAGGTTTCTTGTAGTAACTACACAATAACCTGTCATGGCTTTATGATTTTGGCTGGCCACCTTTTTTTTAGGTTCTGTTCCTCCGTGTTTGTAACTAATTATTGGTATTGGTTGCCAGCATAGCTAGAGCATTGCACCTCTTTGATTTTCGTCACTTCAGATCAGTGGTGTTACTTCGTTGAAGTTGAAATCTTTGGCTTACCAAGCTTTATTTGATCAATTTTGAATCTTGTTTAAGGAGATGATCGCAAACCCAGTCTTGTTCAACCAAGTCCTTTAGGAGAGCATTTTGTTTTAGGAGTATGTTGAGTGATACCCGACATCGTCGATGACAACATGACCTTGCAAGAGAAGAAAAGTAGAAAACTCATATTAAGGTCAAAGGGGGTTTTTCAGGGGTCAACTAAACAAGCTATGTTCGGCTTTTGGAAGCGAAAATAGAAATTACAAAATGGCAAAGAAGGAAACAAAGGTTCTAGCTGAGAGGATGCACAACAATTTGAGGCTGAAGAAAAAAAAGCAAAACATCCCAAAAGGGATCTAGCTGAGAGGAAACTTAGGTGTATATGCGTAGCTTTAAGTGATCTCTAAAAATAGCTATCTAATGATGCAATTTGCAGAGTTTGGAATTATTTTGTCAATTTGCAGATATAATTTGTTTTTGAACTTCGAGTTGATACATGCGATGCTACAAATTTTTTGTTCTTGTTGCATGATGTCTATCGTATCTGCTGCATTAAAAATACAGTTGTTTTCCAACTTGATTAATGATTCATCTTTTATAATTTCAGGTTGTGGTCTTTACTGATAGTGACTTAAAAACGGCCATTGAGTTTGATGATTACTGCCACAACCATCAGCCTCCTATCGCTTTCATAAAGACTGAAGTCAGAGGACTTTTCGGTAACATCTTTTGTGATTTTGGCCCCGAGTTCACTGTAGATGATGTTGATGGTGAGGAACCACATACCGGCATCATTGCCTCCATCAGTAACGATAACCCTGCACTCGTAACTTGTGTTGATGACGAAAGGCTGGAGTTCCAGGATGGCGATCTGGTCGTATTTTCTGAAGTCAATGGGATGACAGAACTGAATGACGGAAAACCAAGAAAGATCAAAAGCTGTAGGCCTTACTCGTTCTATCTCGAAGAAAACACCACCAACTTTGGCGGTTATGTGAAAGGTGGTATCGTGACTCAAGTGAAACAGCCAAAGGTCCTGAATTTCAAGCCGTTAAGAGACGCACTTGGATCTCCAGGCGAGTTTCTGTTGAGCGACTTCTCTAAGTTTGACCGCCCTCCGCTTTTGCACCTAGCGTTCCAAGCACTCGATAAATTCAAATGTGAATTGGGGCGGTTCCCTGTTGCTGGTTCAGAAGATGATGCACAAAAGTTGATATCTATTGCCAGAAACATGAACGACAGCTCAGGAGATGGAAAATTGGATGATGTCAATCCGAAACTTCTGAGGCATTTTGCTCATGGGGCCCGAGCGGTGCTTAATCCCATGGCAGCCATGTTTGGCGGCATAGTTGGCCAAGAGGTTGTGAAGGCTTGCTCTGGAAAGTTCCACCCACTTCTTCAGGTTAGTTTTTATGTATATGTCATCTATTTAGGGGTGCATTTGGTACGTGGGACAGGACAACACGGGACATGACAGTACAAGAATTTGTCGTTCCATGTTTGACGCCACATTAGACTGGAACATGACAGGTCAATTTTGTCCCACTAAAATCGGTGGAACAAAAATAAAGAGAGAAGATAAGATTGATAAATTACTGAACTACCCATGTCAAATAAAAGCCCTAAAACCTTCCCAAAAAATTTCACCCACGTGTTCCACTCACACCGTCCACTTTTGTTCAGTTCCGTATGTAGAGGTGTAAGTGATTCGAGCTTTTAACGAGATACTCGTGCTCGAGCTTAATAATTTTCGAGCTCGAGCACAAAATAGAACTCGTTTTACTTAACACTGAGCTTTATAATACCAATGTGTGACTCGGCTCGTCCGGAGGCTCGATTCGACTTCAATAATTCTTGAGCTCGAGCACAAAATAGAACTCGTTTTACTTAACGAACTGAGCTTTATAATACAATGTGTGATTCGGCTTGTCCGGAGCTTTATAATACCAATGTGTGACTCGGCTTGTCCGGAGGCTCGATTCAATTTTTGAAGTCGAATTGAGCCGAGTTGAGCCATACGAGCATACCTTTTTTCGAGCCAAACATGCTCATATACTAATTAATCATACAATAAAAATATATAAATTATTGAGCTCAAGCTGATAAATGAGTTAATCGATCGCAATTTTGAACCCATAAACGAGTTACGAGCTCGAGCCTACATTGAAAATTCAATCAAGTTTGGGCCTAGTATTATAATGTTTGAGCCCGATTTGATTAACCTACTACCTGACTCTACTCGGCTTGTTTACTCCCTACCTATATACATACCAAACACACCCAAGACTTTTTATGTATTCATCTTTTCTGTATCTTCATTTTTCAATGTTTCTACAGTTCTTTTACTTTGATTCGATTGAGTCACTGCCTACGGAGCCATTGGACGCCAGCGACTATAAACCTTTGAACAGCCGTTACGATGCCCAGATCTCGGTATTTGGATCCAAATTTCAGAAGAAATTAGAAGATACTCGATCTTTCCTTGTAGGATCCGGTGCATTGGGATGTGAATTCTTAAAGAACTTAGCCTTGATGGGTGTCTCATGCGGCCCTCAAGGGAAATTAACGGTCACTGACGATGACGTAATCGAGAAGAGTAACCTCAGCAGACAATTCTTGTTCCGTGACTGGAATATCGGGCAGGCCAAATCCACGGTTGCGGCTTCCGCAGCTGCATTGATTAATCCTCGTCTTCAGATAGAAGCTTTGCAGAATCGTGTGGGACCAGAGACCGAGAACGTATTTGATGACACTTTCTGGGAGAATTTAAATGTGGTGGTTAATGCTTTAGACAACGTGAATGCGAGGCTTTACGTCGATCAAAGATGCTTATATTTCCAGAAGCCACTTCTCGAGTCGGGGACACTGGGCGCTAAGTGCAACACTCAGATGGTTATTCCTCACCTGACCGAAAACTACGGTGCCTCTAGGGACCCACCGGAGAAGCAAGCACCCATGTGCACCGTGCACTCCTTTCCGCATAACATCGATCATTGTCTGACATGGGCTCGATCGGAGTTTGAAGGTTTGCTCGAGAAAACGCCATCAGAAGTTAACGCCTATCTGTCAAATCCGGGTGAATATATATCGGGAATGAGAAATGCCGGTGATGCCCAAGCTAGGGATAATCTGGAACGAGTTCTCGAGTGCCTCGATAGGGAAAAATGTGAAACGTTCCAAGATTGCATCACGTGGACCCGCCTAAAGTAATATACCCCTTTCCCATTTTTGTTCTTCATTTGTACCTCGTCACATAATTCGGGCACACACACACACAATATATATGTACAGATTGACAATGTATGTGTTTTACATATTTGTTTATACTTTATACACTACAATGATTGCATTCTTATGTGTATTTCTCTTTTATTTGTCAACTTCTAGGTTTGAAGATTACTTCTGTAATCGTATGAAGCAACTGATTTTTACGTTTCCTGAAGATGCCGTCACGAGTACGGGAGCTCCGTTTTGGTCAGCTCCTAAACGTTTCCCACGTCCACTGGAGTTCTCTCTTTCTGATCTGAGCCATCTCCATTTTATATTGGCGGGCTCCATCCTACGTGCGGAGTCGTTTGGCATCCCTATTCCTGATTGGGCCAAGAATCCTAAGAAACTGGCTGAAGCAGTTGATCAGGTTGTTGTTCCCGATTTCCAACCGAGGCAAGGGTCAGAATAGAGACCGATGAGAATGCTACCAGTTTGTCGGCTTCGTCTATAGACGATGGTGCGGTTATTGATGAGCTAAGCAAGAGGCTAGAACAGCAAAGAAAGACACTTCCACCTGGTTATATCATGAAGCCTATTCAGTTTGAGAAGGTTCTTGCTTTTTACTCATTTACATATTGATGCATTTTTCTTGTCATATTTGATGCCTGCATATACACTTCTCTGATACATAAATACATATAAACACCTTTTTTTTGGGGGTGGGGGATCACTTAGGGACTGTAAATATATTGAGAACTGTGAGAACCAACTACTCATGGTAAGTATACATAAGTAATTCATGAGTATTATTCATTATGATATATGTCATGCATTTTATTCATGAATATTCGTCATGAATAGTTCTTATACTTCTCAAAATATTTAGGGTCTCAAGTGAACTTGCCCCTATGAACACAATTGTGTGCACACAGAAATACACGTACACATCATTGGATCAATATATATGGATATTAGACTATTAGGCTCCGGGAAGAATGTTGATAGGATGCCAGATATGTTCAAATAATAAAAATGCTTTTAAGACTTAAAAGTTTATAGTACCAAACAATTGTGTACTATATAAGGGCGTTATAGTATGATGGATTTAAAGGTCCTAACAAGTTCTTTATGACACTTCTAAAATAAACTGTCCTATTACATAATCTACTTATAGGACATTTAGGGCCTGCTTGGTTCAGGCAAGGGAATGAAAATGGGAATGAAAATGAAAATGAAAGGGAATGAAAATGGGAATGAAAATGTTGATTTCTTCATTCCCCCCAATTTTACAAGGAATGATATTTTGGGCTGTTAATGGAATGGGCCCATTATATTCCATTAAACCAATCACCTTCTTTTAGTTTCAATCCCATTAATTTTTATCTAATACCTCTAACCAAGCACACCCTTATTTTCGTAAGATGTTTTTAGATAATGTAGTATAAAAAGACTAATACGGGTCTTATTTCAAAAGTACCCTAAAGAACTTGTTAGGACAACCAAACACATTTTGATCTACTTATAGCAATGCTTTTACATATGATGCACAATTGTTTGATCCTATAAACTTGAAGGCATAAACTGGTCTATTCTGACCTTTAGGGATTGTTTGGTTGGTTTTTCATTAAGCTCTGTACGGATAAGGTTGTCTATGTGGATTAATCTGTCTGTATGGATTAGGTTGTCTGTGTGGATTAATCTGTCTAGTCTATGTAGACCAGGAAAGTTTTTGTTGGTGAGAGCTTTTTCATAGATGGAAAAATGTGTTTTTTAATTGGACGGATAGGTTTGGAAAAACTTGGCTTTCTGCATAAAGCACCCCCTTAAAAGCTAAGCCACTTCCTATAACATTAAGCCACTACCTAACAGTCATGTACAACCGACAGAATCAGATGTGTCTCATTAAGCTGCTAACAAACAGGACCTTAGATGCCATCAACTTTTGACTTTTTTTTTTTAATTCTCTTCAAAAATTAACATAGGTGTTGTAGCCTTGTAGGAGGAAAGATGTCAAGTTTTTTATCGATTTTAATTATTACAATAATCTTGTTGAAAATTTGCGTTTTTTTAGGATGACGACACAAATTACCACATGGACTTCATAGCTGGACTTGCCAACATGAGAGCAAGAAATTACAGCATCCCGGAAGTCGACAAATTGAGAGCCAAATTCATCGCCGGAAGAATCATCCCGGCAATCGCCACCTCCACAGCAATGGCAACCGGTTTGGTCTGTCTTGAGCTCTACAAGGTCATCGATGGCGGCCACAAGGTGGAAGACTACCGCAACACCTTCGCCAACCTGGCGCTCCCTCTCTTCTCCATGGCTGAGCCCGTCCCACCGAAAGTCATCAAGCACCAGGACCTGAGCTGGACCGTGTGGGACCGCTGGTCCATCAAGGGCAACCCGACCCTAAAAGAACTCATCCAATGGCTATCGGACAAAGGGCTCGAAGCTTACAGCATTTCGTGCGGAAGCTGCATGCTGTATAACATCATGTTCCCGAAGCACAAAGAGCGGTTGGATAAGAAGGTGGTGGATTTGGCTCGGGACGTGGCCAAGATGGAGATTCCACCATATCGCCGCCACTTGGATCTGATGGTGGCGTGTGAAGACGAGGAGGAGAACGATGTCGATATCCCTCAGGTATCTGTATACTTCCGCTAAAACGGCTGTATGATTACCCATTAGGATGTCGGAATAATTGAAGATATGATGGTTTCTTGTATTCTGTTAAAAAAGGCGACATTTGTTAGGTGAAGTGTGATACCCAGAGTTAAGGCGGAGGGGTACCTCCGTCAAATAACTCACAGAACCGCATCTTTCTGTGATTTGACCATGTTGTGTTTCGTTTGTGTTTGTTGGGATGACGATGGTTTGAAACGCGAAGTCCGTTTCAAACCGTCGGGAATATGGTGGAACGATGTTGCTTGTGTAGCCTGTAGGATCAACGTTTCACCGTGGGAGGTTTTCGGGCTTCTTTCATAAATGTTTGATTTTTCGATGAGACAAAAACACATTTCAAACCTTTGCAACAAATTATGGCATTTTGCTTCAGATGCTATACGTAATCGATTTCATAGGCTGCCAACTATATGTAAATGTTTTCGATCTTTATAAGGTTTAGTTTATTGAACCAAATAATTATGTTTGTTTTGCTACTGCAAAAATGTGCTACACTTTGTATTTGGTATCTTTTTACGAACAGCTATTTTTCTAAATTTTTTTCAAATAATGTCACATAGGCTAACCTATTTTATCAAAAAGCCCACAAAATGTTTGGAGCTTGGAACAAAAAGCCCATAAGTTATTTGGGCCCACTTTTGATATTGTTATTCTACAAAGAAGGAAAGCATTTGGTCCCCAATATTCCTCTATGAGTTACTGTACCAATAAGCTTTTCAGAACCCAATATCTAAAGCTTTTGCTTTTACTTTTACTATCTTCTTGCTTGCTTGCTTTCTTTCTTTCTTTCCTGCATATCACGTAAAACTACACACCCATATGTCATAACGCATATTTCGAATCCAAGAATGCTCGGTAGGTGTTTACCAGTAAAATTGAACATATCACTTGCTTACCGTGTGAGATTCTCGGTCCTTGCAACTCTTGTTGGGTAAAATTCTTGGTGTCTTATATTCATCTGATAAGGTAATTTGATCTGATAAGTACTTATGTGGGTAAGTGTTTGGTGAAAGCCCCTAAATATAATCAAATCCAAGACTATCTTCCGTAAATTCTTATGATATGTCCATTTTAGTTTTTCAAATAATCACTTTAAACGAGTACTGCATTTTTGAACTCTAACGTGATAATGTATGTTTTAATATAAGTAGAAGCAAATGGTGTGTCACTTTTTGACAAAATAGCATTTTTTGATAAAAAAGTTGATACTGATAACCTTAATTGACTCACTCAGCTGTTGTGCCTATGGAGGCATCCCTATAGCCACCTCGGGAATCGGGATTGAATCTATAACCATTCAATTTTAAACAAACACTAGCATCACTCATTACTAATCGAATTACGCGTCATTTTTAGTCTTATAATGGATATTTGTTATAATTCATTACATTTAGTAAAAGCAAACATAATTTAGTGAAGTATATAAGTGTAAATAACGACGGGCAAATAAAATAAGCTTTTGTATAAAAATCAATGACATTAGCCATCCTCTCATTTTTAAATTAAGACATTTTATAATTAAATAACTAAAACCATTTAAATCAAAAATGGAAACTTAATTATACCGACGACATAATTGCTCTTTGTTTTCCATGTCATTTTAGGACACTAAATAAAACATGCAACTAATTATTTAGTCACAAAATTGTTTTACGTTTATTTAATGTTCTTTGAATAATTTGAAATTAGAAAAATTAAAACTAAATTATATTTTTCGTCCATGTATTTTATTGGAAATTACTATTTTCATTCACTTTATTTTTAAATCATGAACACTTAAAAGGCATTTGGTTTGCAGGATTCTAATAAAATATGAAGGAATTGGAATGCTCAATTCCATTTAGGAGGTTTGGTTTAGCCATGAAATGAAATTGAATTCCACAGATTCCATCATTCATGAATTTAGTCATTCTATCACAATTCCAAAGAAATTCAATTCCATTCCTTCCAATTTTTTCAAAAAGACAAAAATCATTCTCATCTTCCCTAATTGATTTACTCAGACCTATATTAACCTCTGCTGACCATTACCGTTCTGAACCATCATTGACCACCTTTTTGAACCACCGTCGACCACCACCATTCTGAATCACTATTGATCACCATCGTTCTGGAACACCGCTGACCACCATCGATATGAACCACAGAAGGCCACCACAAATCTAAACAACTGTAGTTGACTTTCGGTTTCAAAATTTTCAAGAAGGATTTTGGTCATTTACTAATATTTTATTCAAATTCCAAAGTTACATTATGTGAACAAAAAAAAAACAAATTCTAATTTATTTAACATATTTCATTTTAATGTCTGTCAACCAAACATGTGGTAAAACCTGATAACATTATATTCTAATTTCTTTAAAGTCAAATTCTTTTGCTAGATTCGATTCTATCGAAGAACATTATACAAACCAAACATCTTTTTAATTTATATATTATTGTTGTTTTCATCCTTTGATTTACAACTTATTTCTGTTTTCATTTTCACAGTTTACAATTTCATATAGACCGGTCATAATTTAAAAACCATAAGGATGAAAGTCGTTATTTTTAACATAGGGACCTAAATGTCATTTAACAAATAAAAAAATAAAAAGGGACCATGACATCCATCCATAAGTATGTTTTGCAAGCAAAGCTTAATTGAAGTATGTGGTGTGGCTGTCAATGTCAGGTTACTACCCATGTGAATCCCACCCACCCCACACCAAAAGGGTAAATTTGGAAATCACTAGTTCACTACTACTTAATTTACCCCTTTAATTCATATTTAATATTATCAGAATTTGAAATTAACTGATATTTAATCTTATTTAACCATTTCATGGCTCATTAATTCATTTACAAGAATTGAAAATTTGTCAGGACTAGTTACAAACAAAATGTAATCTAGCTCTATTTCATTTCAAATAACATCTTTTACTATATATTTTATATTATTAAATATGTTAAAATCAAAACTTATATAATTTCTTAAAGCTTCACCTGTTTTATTATAAACTAACAAATTACCCATTGTTGAAACCTTATTAATATAATATAATACTCTATAAGTTTCGAATTTTTAGTATAATTACATTTTCATTCAGTTGTACTCTACAAATACACATTTAGTTCTCTACATAGTTAAGCATCAATAGTTTAAGATGCTTGAAAACAATCTACGTTATAGGTAATTGCCACTTCAGTATGTATACTAAATTTTATACTTTTAAAGTGAGACTAAAAATGTATTTTCTGGAAGTATGTTTCTTAAATACGAATCTAGTTTAGTTTTTCATAAGTTAAATACCCAATTAAAAATACTCAAATTATGTGAAAAAGAATAAAATATTATAAAGTAAAAACATTTATTTGTTTTTATAGTAGTTGTGAGTATGCACTACATAAAAGAACTTCATATTTCATGTGATTTAACATGCATCTTACGGT
The DNA here is from genome assembly GCA_030169165.1 of Centaurea solstitialis. Lineage (NCBI taxonomy): Eukaryota > Viridiplantae > Streptophyta > Magnoliopsida > Asterales > Asteraceae > Centaurea > Centaurea solstitialis. The sequence goes on from CM058040.1 coordinate 24,895,757, forward strand.
TAAGATTGATTATGAGATGTGAAGTTACGCTGGGCGCTTTAGTCATATTTGATGCATTTTTATGTCTTTTATTGTTATTGTTTTCACCTTTAACAACAATTAATGGCTTCTCATCAGTAATTTTTACAAATTTGTGGTTCTGATCATCCATTTTCTCTCTAACAAGAATATATAATTGTTACGATGCTGAACACCATAACTTGTGTCTTTTAAGAGCTCTTTAAAATAACTACTTGCAATCTAACCACTTATTTAATTTTCACAAAAGGGTAAATTTGGAAATCACTACTACTTAATTTACTCCTTTAATTCATATTTAATATTATCAGAATTTGAAATTAATTGATATTTAATCTTATTTAACCATTTCATGGCTCATTAACTCATTTATAAGAATTGAAAATTTGTCAGGGACTAGTTACAAACAAAATGTAATCTAGCTCTATTTCATTTCAAATAACATTTTTAACTGATTACTTTATATTTTAAAATGTGTTAAAATCAAAACCTATACAATTTCTTAAAACCTCACCTGATTTATATATAAACTAACAAATCACCCATTTATGTATACATTTAAATACAAAATAATTGTTTAAACCTTATTAATATAAAATAATACTCTAAAAATTTCGATTTTTTAATATAATTACATTTTCATTCAGTTGTACTCTAAGAAGAGTGCTTTGCCGTTACGCCATAACGGTGCTCCCCTTTGCACATATACCCACACCGTTACGCCGTTATAACGGCGTTTTGGGCCGTTATAACGGCGCAAAACCCCGTTATTTGACTGAAATGTCATAACGGCCCTTATAACGGCCTTTTAGGGGTATTTGTGCAAAGTGGGGGTGGGGCTTTGTGTATACACATCAATTACCGCTCTAAGAAGCACATTTAGTTAAGCATCAATAGTATAACATGTTTGGCAACAATCTACATTAGGTAATTGTCACTTCACTATGTGTACTAAAATTTACACTTTTAAAATGAAAGACTAAAAATGTATTTTCTAGAAGTATGTTTCTTGAATACGACCTAGTTTAGTTTTTCATACGTTAAATACCCAATTAAAAATACTTAAATTAGGTGGGGAAAAAAAATCAAATATCATAAAGTAAAAACATTTATTTGTTTTCATAGTAGTTGTGAGTATGCAATACATAAAAGAACATCATCTTTCACATCACGTAACATGTATCTTAATGTTAAGATTGATTATGAGATGTGAAGTTACACTAGACGCTTTAGTCATATTTGATGCATTCTTATGTCTTTTATTGTTATTGTTTTAATCTTTAATAACAATTAATGGCTTCTCATCAGTAATTTTCATAAATTTGTGGTTCTGATCATCCATTGTCTCCCAAACACGAATGTATATTTGTTATGATGCTGAACACCATAACTTTGTCTTTTAAGAGCTCTTTAAAATAACTGCTTGCAATCTAACCACTTATTTTAATTACCTTTCAAAGAACTAATTTAATTATAGACATGTAATGTGTTGGGGTCATGTTAAAATTTTAAAAAGGAAAAATAGTGTAATATAATGTAGAGGCTAAATGTAACAATAACATAACATTTAAATATAATTATGTTACAAGTTTTCAAGAAAAAAGAAGTGCTTTTTTTTAAATTACAGTCACGCTTAACAAATAAGAATAGTAACCAAAGGAGCATTAGCCTAGTGGTAAGGCTTGGGCATTACATAGTGGTGAACCCGAGTTCGAGCCCTGGGGACGCATTCTAGAGGTACGGGGGCTTCGACCCCGGGCTGCATGCTTTAGCAGTCGGGCTTCGGCCCAAAATTGTCGAGGATTAGTCTAGGCCCAATGTGGTCTGGGATACCTCTTCCAAAAAACAAACAAGAACAGTATATTGTTTTGAGGATTTTTATAATTACAAAAAAGGGAAAACCAAATACGATAGTTACAAATGGTTTATTTGGGTTGGATTTACGTGAGAAGTTGATGTTAACATGAGAAACGTGAGAAGTGGTTATCAACCGTTGAGTAAGAAGATGATGCACATTAGGATGAGATGCAGCAGAACAATTCCATTCTATAACGCAATAACTTATGGGATAACATGAGGTTAAAAGTGATCAACAGTTCATATCCACTTCTTATGTTTCTTTTATAAAATTTAACTTCTCACACGATATTTACGTGCATGTTTTAGATAGTATATGGTTTTATTTGATACAATTAATTTGCAGCCAAAATCAAAGTTAATTGGAAGATGTTAATATAGATGTATTTTGTAGAAAGATTTAATAAAGCTAAATTTGCACTAGTTTGCTTATAGAAAATGATATAAAAGAAGGTATTTGTTTTAATAGATGTAAGAACAAATTAAAATTTCATTTTATTTTTTCTTTTAAAGTATATAAATGATTAAAATATATATGGTTTGGTTTAAATGAAACATTCTTAAAGTAAGAAAACACGACATCTTAAATAGCGAGGAGCAACTTCACCATGCGACGTAGATGGTTTGATGACCTTATTAGTTTGTCACATGTAGTATAGTTGTTCTTGTGTTTTCTTACTTTGACACGGAGAAAGGATCTGGACTATGGAACACTTTTATTCTTATACCCATCCCATTAATTGCACGTGACAAAACTAATTCAGTGCATCTCATCCTAATGTGCATCCAATTATCCAAATTACCTTCTCATGATAATCCCACTTCTCATGAAAACCCAACCCTCTCATTACACATATGGGGTAGGGTTTCAATGAGAAGTAATTAACAACCACTGGATGCACATTACAATGAGATGCAACAGATCAATCCCCATATATCAAATGTGATTCACAGGTGGGATTTAGATTAAAAGTGGTCGGTTCAGATCCATTTATCAAGCTTCCCATGTTAACTCAACTTCTCACATGATCCTTCATACACATACACACACATGTAGTGAGGTAGGATCAAACGAGAACAATAAGTACTTAAAAAACCCGTGAACTAAAAAATTCATATATGATTCATCTACGAAATCATGCATGATTCACGCGACTTTGGTCTTGAGTTAAGTTGCGGAAAATAAGAGGTGTTAAATATATGAGACTTAGAAAAGTGATCCTAACCATTCATACAATCAAGACCAAATTTGACTGACCAAGATTGCGGCTTTGACCAGTCAAGATTGCAGCTGTAAATGGTCAAAAATTTGTGGCTATGCCAAAAATAAAGAGGTAGTTTTGTAAATGTTACAAGTAGGCGACAAATGGGTTCATATGTGAAATCGTGTGATTCAAAGTTCATATTTGAACCCGTGTAATTCATATTTGAACTAATTTACATATAAACCTTTGTAATTCACATTTGAACTAAATCAATGATTCACATATGACATGTAGATTCATATGTGCATTAACTTGTAATTCACATATGAAACAATTAATTAACACACCCATGAACCCTTAGTTCACATATGAACTTGTTTTGCCGTATATAGTTGTAAAAGTCACGAACTACCTCTCTATCTTCTATGACCAAGAGAGGAATTATTCGGTGATTCACAGTCAAAGCTGCAAATGTTAATTAAATAAAGGACTAAGATCGCTTCTCTACTTCTCATATATTTAGCCTTTCTCACCTTATATATTTAGCATTTCTCATTTGACTATCTCTCCATGTACATATACACACACAGAGGTCAAATGCAAACTCAATTTTCATTGCAAAGAAGATGACTAATCTCACTCCATCTTTATTGATCTAACAACTAAAATTAAATAGAGTTTTAAATAAAAAAAAACATTAGTTATGGTGATTAATGGCAAAAATAGATATTAATTTCATTTTCACGAGTTACATCTAACTTATTTGATTTTTTATTTTCTCTTTTAATTAAAAAATTTTACTCCTTAAAGTTTAAAATAAATTTATTTTAAAAATTACTAATATTTTAATCAAATAAATTACATCAAAAGACAAGATTTTCGTACTCTTGAATACGACATTCATCTTGATATAACCGTTTTTTTATGTGAAATCATGTGTTATATTAATTATGAATACACACACATTCAAGTGTGTATAACAACTCGTTACTATAAGTCTGTAACTCGGAATCACCTTATTCACTTTCTTCAATGTCACAAGGTCTCACATTCTTCATCACCGTAACCCAACAACCATGTAGACCAATCAAGAACCCATAGAGACCGAGGTGAGAACCCATCGAGAAATGTCAAGAATTCAATCATTGACTTGGTGTGTGTTTATGTATGTTAAACCATACCTACCACTTTCATTTTCCATCAAGAACCTACCAATTGATCTATTATTTCTTTTTGTGTGTAAAGTCATGGCCACAACTAAAATCTTCTTGAGACGGATTGGGAACCCATCGAAATCAATCAAGAACACATCGAGAACCCATCGGGACCGATCGACACTAATCATGACTAATCGAGAACCCATCGAGACCAATCAAGATTAATCAGTAACCCATCAACTGACTTGGTTGTGTGTTAAAATCATAACTTACACCTTCATTTTTCATCGAGATCGATTGATATGTTATTGATTCTATTATTGTGTGTTTGTCAGTGTAAAACCCATGACCTACCACTTTTAACTTTTATCAAGATTGATAGGGAAATCTATCGGACACGAATCGGGAATACATCAAGAGCAGTCGATAATCCAATAGACCAAAAAAAGTAGAGTATGTAGAGTTGAAAGTGTAGTAATAATATGTGTATACATGATGAATATTATGATGAAATTAATATTTAGGATAAATATCATGCTAATATAAAAATAATTGAGAGTTATTGTATACACATGATTATATATAAATACTCATAATAAATAAATAATATATATATATATATATATTTTCATAATGAGTAGCATATAAAGATATTCATAATGAATGGTATATTTATATATATATATATATATATATATTCACGATGAATGGTATATATATATATATATGCATGATTAATACTATAATGAAAATTGATATTTATGATTAATGACATGAGATCATGTGACAAGTGTCATCTTTTATGAGAAGTGAGAATTATTTTTAAACTGTTGATCATTTAATCAAATGTCTTTCTATTAATTGCGTATTATAAGAGAATTGATCGAGTACATTTCAAGACATCTTATCTTGATGCATCTTAAGCTAATGTTTGTTCTCATCCAATGATTGCTAACCAGTTCTTACGATTCTCATCAAATTTTAGATTTCTTACCAAAACCCAAACTATTGATTCATAGTGTATATATATATATATATATATATATTCATTTTAGCTTTCCTATCTCTCTCTCTATATAAAAGAACCTACCTCTTGAGTGAAGTAACATTAATTTGATTTAATATATAGTCTAATTTCTTTAACCAATAATCAAATACATAAAACATTCATCTGGAAAATCAAGAAATTTATGGATTAAAATAAGTGTCATTAATATCTTATAATGATAAATTAAAGGATAAACTGAAAAAATTAAGCATCAACAAGAAAGAACAAAAAATATGCATATGGACATCCCATTTCTCTGGATAACTAAATCCATAAATTTTATTAATGAAATGGGTGGATATCTATTATTATTAGTTATTAAAATGTTTCAAAGTTTAAAGTAATAGATTTTTTTCTTTCTGAATGGTGGAAATTTTATTACAACAACAAGATGCTAGAAAAATAGAGTTATATAACAAAGATAACAAGAAAGGGAATTTTAAGTCACCCCACCCAATTAGTCTGATGTTTGGAGTTCTTGCTATCACTAAAGTTAAAGTATTAATATAGGATTGATACCATAACTACCTATTTAAAATTAGAGTTAATAGCTTATTAGGGTAATAAACTATTCGTTTTGTACACATATTACCATTGAATGTTTTTTTGGACTCAATATACCATTGAACTCTTTTTGACTGTACATATTATACTATTGCAACCGGGAATATAAAGTAAACCACCATAAACCACCGGTAAACCACCACCACCACCTCCAAACCACCACCCACCACCAAAACACCACCTCCACAGCCACCACCACTTTCAAACCATCACCACCACACCACACCACCACCACCAACTTTCAAACCAACACCACCACACCCACCACCACCACCACAGCCACCACCACCACCACCACTTTCAAACCATCATCACCACACCTACCACCACCGCCACATCCAAACCACCACCACCATAGCCGCCACCACCACCACCACCACCACCACCACCACCACCACAGCCACCACCACCTTCAAACCATCACCACAACCACCAAAGCCACCACAGCCACCACCACCACCACCACCACCATACCTATCAGCATCATTGTTTCCACCCTACCATCTCCGATCACCATCATCGCCTCCGATCACCAAATCGAGACTAGATCTGGTGAAATCAAGACCAAACCCAGACCAGGTGTGATGAAATCGAGCTCTATAGTGGTGGTGATGGTTGTGGATGGCGATCACTAGCGTTGCGGAAGGTTGTAGGTGGCGGTCGCCGGCGATGGGGGTTACGACGTTTACAGGGTGATGTTTTGGTGGTGATAGTTTGGTGGTGGTAGCTTGGTGATGGGTGTGGTGTGTGTTGTTTTGGTGGTGGTGGTGATGGTGGTGGTGGGTGTGGTGGTGATGGTTTGAAGGTGGTGGTGTTTTGAAGTGTTTTGGTGGTGGTGGTGGTGGCAGCGGCGGCTATGGTGGTGGTTACCGGTGGTTTACGGTGGTTTAAGGGCTATACTCGGTTATAATGGTATTATATGTAAAAAAAAAGAGAGTTTATTGGTGTATTGAGTCCAAAAAAACGTTCAATGGTAATATGTGTACAAAACAAATAGTTTATTATCCTAATAAGTCATTAACCCTTAAAATTAAAATCATGGCAATAGTTAAGTAGTCCACAAATTTAAATTTATAAAAACCTGCCAAGTTTTCTTGTTATCCAATATCCATGTAGAGGATTTCTTACAATTCTTTTACTGTATATTTGTAAGTCAAGATTAGACAACAACTTCAAAACAACACAAAATTTTGTCACATAAATTTTTAGTACAAAATATTTTATTACATATTTCAGAAATTGTAATTTTTGTTGTTTTGTAATGCAAATATTATGTATATATTGTACATATATATTTAGGATTGGTTTTTGATGAAAAAAAAAGTTATAGTGAGAAGTTAAGAATAAAACCCTCAATATATATTTATATATTTTTATCTTCTTTCAACTCCTTTTATTTATATATTTATATTATAAGGCTATGCGTAGCAATAAATTGGGCTCGGTGGGTTGGGAGCTGATAGGCTGGCGCCTGGCGGGCTCCGGTTCGCGACCAGCGCGCTCGACAGGCTCCGGACAGGTCAGTTTTGCCACGCCTATTGAAATCGATTAAACTAAAAAAAAACATTTTTTTTTTGAAATAAATCCGTTGTTGGATAACAACTATTTTAAAAAGAAATCATTTTTTTCAACCATTTACCCTCTAAATACACTTCTCACACCAATTCTATCTTTTCATCTAAAAAACACTTCTATCATAACTTATACTTTCTCTAAATCATGAATCTAAACACTAGATCTTCATCCCGTCGCTCGCGACCGAGATGTGCGTGTCCATCGCAACAAGACCCAAACGTCGGATTTGACAGTTACAATCCCGGTTTTGGTCTCCAGCTTTCGCAAACTGGTTTTGCTCCACAATGTCCTCAACTCGGTTTTGCTCCACAATGTCCACAACCCGGTTTTGCTCAACAATGTCCTCAACTCGGTTTTGCTCAACAATGTCCTCAACCCTTTTTTGCTCAACAATGTCCTCAACCCGATTTTGCTCAACAATGTCCTTAACACGGTTTTGATCCACAATGTCCTCAACACGGTTTTGCTCCACAACGTCCTCAACATGGTTTTGCTCCACAAGGTCCTCAACACGGTTTTGCTCCACAATGTCCTCAACAAGGTTTTGTTTCACTATGTCCTCAACCAGGTTTTGCTCCAGAATAACCTAGTTTTGCTCCACAATGTCCTCAACTCGGTTTTGCTCCACAATCTCTAGAATTTCCATAATTTTCTCTACCTGGTGACACTAACGACTCCCATTCAAGTGATACACCTTCACATGACGAGAGAGAAAAAAAACTAAAATCGGTTCCAATCGGTTACCCAAACGAGAGTGAGAAAAAAGATATTCTTTTTAATTTTTACTTAAATTTATTTGTATTAATTATTTAAATAATTAAAAAATAAGAGGGTTGTGAGGGTTTGGGTACTAAATAGAGAGGACTTCAGAAGATTTATTGGGGATTTATAGAAAAAAATAATGTGGCATTGATGAGGCATGGTGCTCAGAAGATTGTGAGGGTTGTGCTACACATAGCTTAATAGTTGAAACTTTAGCAATTCATACATGTAAAATTGATTAAATGTTATATGAGAGTTGGTAAAAGTGCTTCAAAAGTGAAAATAAAGATAGATTAATGTAAGGGTAGATGTGAAAGTACTTTAAAAAACTTAAGATTACAAAGTGAAATTATTTCAAAGGCTCAAATTGAAGTTTCTCAACATAACTCTTATCTCACATAAGAATCATATGTGTATATGAGTAAATTATTGTTTTCCGTCTATGTAGTTTGTCGAAAATTTTTTTTTGTTTTCCTGTGATCTTAAAATTACGATTCTCATTTTCATTTCTATAGTTTATATTTTATTAGTATATTTAGCGTTATGAGTTAAACTTGATTATTTTTTTACCTATGATTTACAACAATTGACTTTAATATTAATCCTTTATATCCAAAATTAGTAATTAGTTTTAAGAATGAAAATTAAAATGAATCATAAACTACATTGATGAAAACCATAATTTTGAAACCATAAGGATCAAATCCAAACTTTTTAACAAACCATAAAAGACTAAGGGCCTGTTTGGTTTGCAGGATTTTATAGGATTCTGATGGAATTGGAATCCAATTCCATCAAAATCCCATGTTTGGTAAGTTATAATGGATGGAATTGGAATTTAAATGTGGGAATTAAAATCCCTCACGTGATAGAATGTGAAATCCTTCAAGGGGTGTTGGATTTTAAAATCCAATGGATGTGGGAATGTGATTTTTACCATTTTACCCCTTATCTAATTTAATCTTTCTAACCCTAGATATTCATCAGTGCCTACCACCGCTTCGACTCACCGCCGACCGCCGCCACCGCGTCGACCCACCGCCGACCGCTTCGAGCCACCGCCGATCGCCGCCGCCGCTTCGAGCCACCACCGACCGCTTCGACCCACCGCTGACCGTCGCCGACCCACCGTCGCCGGCCGCCGCCGATCGCTGCCGCATCGACCCACCGCTGAACGTCGCCGACCCACCGTCGCCGGCCGCCGCCGATCGCTGCCGCATCGACCCACCGCTGGACGTCGCCGACCCACCGCCGACCACCGCCACCGCCTTGACCCACCGCCGACCGCCGCCACTTCCTCGACCCACCGCCGACCGCCGCCACCGCCTCGACCACCGCCAACCGCCACCACCGCCTCGACCTACCGCTACCGCTTCGACATAAGAACAAAAGGAGGGTAATTCTGTCATTTTGCATTTCTGAATTCCAATTCCATCGGACATTTCTGCCAACCAAACAGATTATGGAATTAAATTCCAATTTCATTTCCTGCCAACCAAACAGATTATGGAATTGGATTCCAATTCCTTCAGGATTCTAAATTCCTCAGGATTCCAATTCCTTCAAAAACATTCCAGCATACCAAACGCACCCTAAAAGAACATAATAATTACTCTCTCTTTATATGTATATAACTTTTTTTACCGTATTGAATTCATTTCACATGTTAAAATTATTAACGAGTACAACAATAATTACCCTTATAATGGAATATGGAATGATAAAAGGTAAAGTGAATTTGTACCTTATTTTACCACATGTATTCTTTATGTAGTAAATCTACAAGTACAAATGTTCGTTATATAAAATTTTAATAGCGAGTAGCTACTACTATTGCAACTTTCTTATTTATTTTTTGACTTTTTATGATTTTGGTTTAGAAACATAACATATTGGTTTATGTATTAATTTTACAGCCTTAGTTATTTGTATGTGAAACTTATATAAGCTAGCTGGTAGCTGATAAGCTAGCTTATGAACAAATTATGTTTGGCAAAAACTAGCTTAGAGCATCCACAGTGGTGGAACCTCCAAAAACCTCACTTACTATATTTTTCCATGCCACATCATTGTCATCTTAACAAATGAAGAACCTCCTTAAAACTCTACAATGGAGATTTTTACAAAAACCTCAATTTCATTTTCTTATTTATGATATAAGTTTTATTTATGTAAGTTATTTTATAACAGAAAAGGAAACTACTACAGGAACCTGAGTTCTTGTTCAAGCACCCGGGTTCCAATAAGAACCTGTGACTGGGCAAGAACCTATGTCCCACAGTGGAGGTTCTTGTAAAAACCCCATGAAGAACCCCAGAAAGAACCTCCATTGTGGATGCTCTTATGAGTATGTAAAATGACCAAAAAAGGTATCTTTAAATTTAATAATTAATATTAATAAGGGTATAATTGGAAAAAGCTACAATAAGCTCCTCATAAGCTACTCAAAGTAGCGTTTCAAAAAGCTAGCTTATAATATATGTTTGGATGGACTAGCTTATAAGCTAGCTTATGAGCTAGCTTATGCTTGCCAAACACAACCTTAAGCAATAAAAAGTTAAAAATCCCATCTAAAATTTTTTGAACGACAAGTTAATACACACGCTCCACCGGTATCAGGCCTTCAATTGGACAATCCCACTAATTTGCTGCGACCCGACCCAACCTATGGTTGAACCCGACCAGTAGGGAAGTCGATCCCATAGACTGGATCCTCTCATACCGGCCCGAACCCGACCCAAAGGACCAGATCCAAAGTCTGGATATCTCATAAATGTCGTCCATGAGAATCGAACCTTGGTAGTGTGGCTTTCACCCCACACCCCCAAGGATGTTATCTATCCAACTGAGCTAACACCCTTTGATAAAATCACATCTATATACAAGGGCAGACTCATAGGTTATGTTTGGTACACGGAACAAGATACGATAGAGTGAAACAAAACTCAATGTTTTACGTTTGACGCGATATAAGACAGAGGAAATTTTCACTATCTCACGTTTGACTCAACATGAGATAGGAACCTAAACTAGAATAAGATGCGACTGAGATAAAAAGTTTTGTTTGTTCCACCAAAATAGGTGGAACAACATGGGACAAGAGTTGACCGTAAGTTAAAATACTACAAAATCTAGCCTTAATTTTATTTTGGTGGTCATTGGCCATTGCCACTACCAACCACCATTGGCTACCTCCAGTACAACAACCTTCTCCACCGTCCACAATCACTGTCGATCGCCGATGTAACAACCCATAAATCAAAATAGCAACAACATACATCTAAAGTTTGCAACAGGTTAACACATCCACAACTAAAATTTATTTAAGAAGCTAATTCAACAAGGTAGAAGTATCATCTAGCTAACTAGAAGCTACATCAACACGTGTGACTAATGTTTGGCTACACCATACCTTTATAATGAATGACATGAAACGAATTCATGCATTCCATTTGGGTATATAACTCCCATTAAAGGCCAATCACATTTTCCACCCCATACAAATGCAAATGATCAACAATTTGCTATAAGAAAATTACCATCATGATTTAAGCATACTAATTAAATAGCATGCATAACAAGTGATCATTTATACAAAAAGAGTTGTAGAAAGATCACCCGAGGTCCAACCCTAGTTCACACACAGTTAGGCCAAGAGTTCAGCAACCAAACACCCGAATTGAAGTGGTCAAGCAAAGTATTATTACCCCAATTATGCTCTCAAATGGACTTCTAATAAACTCCTAAGGTAATGGTACAAGACACGATCTTGAACTATACTCTACATGGAAGTTGAAAAATCGAGACACATTAGCTTATGTGACCAACTTTGCGGCCTAGGTGGGTGACCCGCATGGCTTTTTGTTTTTCTTGCATGACTACTGCTTGATTTTTGTAGTTCCAAACCCCACTCCAATCGATAATCAAACTTAAGGACTTACGTCAAAATCAATACAGAAACATCTCCTAATCACTTTTAACTAAGCTATGGAGATATTCAAGTAAGCAATCCACCAATTTAATAGAAAACCCATTATATTAGAATCTCATATCAAAGCCACATAGATCAGTAAGAAAGAAATGGTAGATCCGAAATCTAAGGTGAACTCAACATAAAACTAAAATCATCCTTCTTAAGAGGGAATAATCAAACCACAACAATATAATTCTTACCCCAAGAAAGAGAAGATATCCTTACCTGAAATGGAGACCCAAATCCTTTTTTCTTTCTTCAACAATCGATATTCTTCTCAACATGATTCTCTCCAAAATTGAAACACAAGCACACACGCACGTACGTGCGCGCGCACGCGCGCGCACACACACACACCCTAAGTTTCAACCGATTCTAATGAGCAAAGTGTTTAAGTCTCCTCTCCTTTTTAGACCTCTATACATACATAATTGACCCCTACACAACCACCACTTACCAAAATTACCCTTCTTTTATCAAGCAATCTCTCCAGCACTACTATCGTGTGCCACCTCTACCGACACCACTCGTTGCCGCCCACCACCACGTATACCTTCGCTGCATCGAGCACAAATACTCCTTTGTACCGGTCAAAGATTTTCAAGCTGACCGTCAGTTATATAAGAATTTTCATTCAAATTTCATAGTATTATACTTATAGGTATTTATGTGTTTTAAAATCGTTTTATAAATTAAGTTATTTAAATATTACTTTATTTATGTCATTAATAACTATTATAATATATATAAAATCATCAAACAACTTTTAGGGTCCACTTGTGTAGTCTTGTCCTATCTAGTTCTAGTCGTACCAAACACCATATAGACATTTGTCATGTCTAGTCCTCTTGTCTTGTCTAATGCAGTTCAATCCGATCATTCTGCATATCAAATACTACCATATAGAACTTACTAATTCTATGCACATGTTCAATCGATATTTAGACTCATGTTTAAAATCCTTGTAAGATTATGAACGATTTAAAATGATATTTTCTTTGAGGGGTAAATTGCATAGAAAGTAATGTAGTTACTAGTTTTATTTATTTCATATTTTTATAAACACAATTTTTTAATATGATTTTATAATTTATAGTTCATAAAAATCTTTAAGGGTTTTTGGTTAAAAGATTATTTAGAATGTAAATTCGAAAGCAATTCAAGTTTCACCTAATTGAGTTACATCGACATTAAATACTTAAATATACAATTTTAAATTTACAAACTTATAAATAAGACTCTTAAAAGTGGATTCTTCAAAATAGGAACACGATCAAAGTATGTTAAGTTGTGACACATTTTACCTATGCATTAAGGGTAGTTATTAAGACGAAAATTGTAATAAAGTGACCATAGTTAGTGACTATAGTCAATGACATCCAACCACAAGACTATCTAGATGCACGTTTCAAAATGTGTATTAGGATTGAACATTTTACTGTAATAAGGTGACTATAGTTCATGATAGTTATATAACTTTCAATATATCTTATAAAACTAGTTTTGTTATAACAACAAATCAATTATTTTTCAAGGTTGGGTATGGTAAGAAGTGATATATTTGGTGAGAAGTAGTTATTCATCGTTGGATAAGAAATGAACGCACATTAGAATGAGATGAACTGAAATAAGATGCATTGAGATGCACGAGATCAATTTTCTTCCAAAACGCAATTCATGGAAGGACATGAGATTACAAGTGATCAATATTTCAGATCCACTCTCATGTTTCTCACCATTAACTCAAGTCATGCTATTCTATTCCTACTTTTCAAAATTTATTTGTTTTAACCGTATAGAAATCAAACTTATATAACTCTTCAAAACTTACAATAATCAAGTTTATGGTAAAATTTTGTATCACTTCGATGCAAATAGTAAATATTGTGCAGTGAATTACTTTAACTTTTACACCAATGAGGAGTAATCTCTAGCGAAGATATTACACTTCAAAATTAATTTCGATTTAAAATTATTTTGGTAAAATTATCCAAAACAAGACTTCGCTAAACAAAACTTCAAAATTAATCATGAATGTATAATCGCCTCATATTGGAACTCACTAGTGTGCCTTGGGTCTTATCCATAATTATTTCCATATAAAATACCAAAGCCAAATCTCAAACTCTCAATTAAGATGTAAATAAAAAGCCCCACGTTGGGCAATTAAAACCGAACAAGTCATGTGATTTGAATTATTTCGTTTAAGTTTTCATTTTCAAATGTAAGAGAAGACTTGTTACCCTATGGACAAAGCTCAATCCATTTATAGTACAGTTACATACAAGTTCTATAAGCCATAAAACCAGCTCCCGTTTGCTACGTCTAAACCCGTAAATGATCACTTCTAATCTTATCCCTAATTAAAAACTAAATACTGTGATAAGGTAAAAAATAAATGTTTACATATACATCATTAAAAAATCTATTTAAAAATGTATACGATGTAAATACTCTGAATAACTCATAATTTTTAAATAGATTTTTTCCTAAAATTGTCAATAATTAAAATCCATATAGTTAAAACTAAAAAGCTTGCCCAAAATACTCTGATTTAATTTAAGAAGCATATATCTTCTCATTAAAAAAACTTCTCTTTACATCAAAAATTTACCTAATCTTTTGTGATCTTGTACACAAAATCATCATTCTTTCACACACACACAATAATAATCTAATCTAATAAATAAAATAGTAATAATTGAGATGGTTTCTCCCAAAAGGGCAAAAAAGTCCACAAATTATAATTTGTACCCCCATTTTCTTCTCAACAAATCTCTTGTATAAATTACTCTTCAAAAACACACCCCCAAATCCCTCAAACTCAATCCGCCATTTTTGTACCTCCAAAAACCCTTTCATACCTTCATTCCATCTTCTTCTTCTTCTTCTGCCATTTCTACATTCAATTCGGATCCAAATCAATCGAATTCCAGCATAAAGTAAGCTTAATTCTCTCTATATCGATCTATCAATCGCTATCTGTTTGTTTTTGGTGAAAAATTGGGGGAGATCTGAGTTCTGTGAGAAATGTGGAGATCACCGAGAAAATCTGATAGCATTGATGTTTCAATCCGTAGATCATCGTCTTCAAATCTCAATTTCTGCCATAGATCTTTCAAAGACGTTGAAAATCTCTTCGAAGAAGATGAAATTAACGGTTTCAATAAAACCCTAGATCGAAGTAAAAACCGCTAGAAGGTTCTCGATCTTCCACCGCGTCCACCTCGCCAACCAGTTCGCCCGCGCCTTCTCCACCGCCACCGCCAAACGAATCTCCGGTCAGCCGGAGAAATCGCCGGAGAATTTGCCGGAAAAATCGCCGGCGGCGGAGGAGAAATTGTTGAAATCGGAGAGGCGGATTTCGATTCCGGGAGCGGAGAAGCGAGTGGTGGTGTACACGACGAGCCTGCGAGTGGTCCGGCCGACGTTCGAGGCGTGCCACGCCGTCCGATCGATTTTGCGAGGGTTTCGAGTCTCGATCGACGAACGAGATCTGTCGATGGACTCCAGGTTCCTAGACGAGTTACAGGAGATTATGTCTCAAGGCGGTGGTGAAATGGATGAGGATGGTGAAAAGACGAAACTGACCTTGCCTAGGGTTTTCATCGGCGGCAGGTACGTCGGAGGTGCGGAGGAGGTGAAGCAGCTTCACGAGTCCGGCGAGCTGAAGAAGTTCATCGACGGATTACCGGCGGCGGTGGTGGCCGGCGGCGGCGTCTGCGACGGGTGCGGCGACTTCAGATTTATCCTCTGCGACGCGTGCAGCGGAAGCCACAAGTGCTACACGGAGAAAGGAGGCTTTAGGAGTTGTACGTTGTGCAATGAGAATGGTTTGATTAGGTGCCCGTTTTGTTTGGGCCGTTAGATCATGAATGATCTTTTGACTATCGTTTTATTAGGACAAATTATAATAGGACATAATTCAAGATTAGTGAAGACTGAAGAGGGTTTATTTTCTTAATGACCATTAGAGAGAGGGGTTTTATTTTGTGGCATTTTTTTTCACACTTGTTTTTTTGGCATTTTCTTTGAATATTTGTAGGGTTTGAGGTTTATAGTTTATGATCGATCGATGATTTTGATTGTTGCGTAAATGTTTGGCGCTAATAACTGTGTCTTTTGCTCATCGTGTTTTGTATAACAGCTTGGATGTGCGAGTGCATCTTTGATGTGGATTAGAGGCTCATAAGGTTGGGTTACTCCTTAAGAAATGTAAATTGTGTTGATTATTATGGAATATAATATTTAAATGGAGCTTGATGTGTTTTTAGTTCTAAGTTGTTTTCAAAAGGTATGTTTATTTCTTTTGGTTAATTTCGAAAAACTTTTTCAGGTTTTAGATGAATTTTCGAATATCTTTGAGTACTTATTAGCATGTGAACATTTCTTGATTAAGCGGTGGCACACACGCTACTCGGGCCTTCATAGGTCTACTCTTGGCGGCTAGGCTTTTCCGCATAGTCGAATCCTTAACTTTTTGTTTCTAAACTAAGCTACAAATATGGTTCATTTGGTTTGTTATTTATAACACGTATGGTCCCTCTAGGATCGAAATTATAAGATGACCATCATGGTTTGCAAAATGACAACTTTTTGGTCCTTGACTCATATAAAAGTTTGTTGAATAAGAGGTATTTCGATATTTTTTAGTTTTTGTTATTTTTCTTTTGAAAAAAAAAACATTTGATTACTATATATGATGTAATATTAACTATATGTGTATTATGCTTATATGTTTATATTATATCTATATATACACACATATATAGTTAGAAATTTAGAATCAACTCAATCAAGGACTAAATCTGGTCATTCAAATAGACCATGATAGTCATATTTTAATTTCAAAATTGTAGACACCAATATTGTAACAAACTATAGACCACATGGACCAAATCCGTAGTTTACTCAAAGTTTCTATTTGCTATCTAGTTCTAGACATGTGGGAAGATGTCACATCGAAATTAATCAATGTGATATTTAATTGATAACACGTTTATGTATAAATAGAAATTAATTCAATATTTATATACTAAACAGAGAAATAAATCATTCATTAAATTAGAATTAACCAAATTTATTACATTCTAATTAGTTTTCTTATTTTATATTTCTGTCACTTGAATACTTAATGTACGATCTAATACATATAATATTAAAAAAAATCTTTATTTTTAATGTAAAACCAATGTGTTTTGAGGAAGTTGGACCGGTCAAATACATAACCATGTGCCGGTTCATATTCTATTTCGACTTATCTGATTGGTATGCCAACAAACAAATACTCAACTTTTTTCCCTTTTTTACTTTTTAATTTTGGACAAGTAATTTATAGCATCTATTCTCCACCACTCTAACAAACTTTTTAAAAATAGATAAACAAAATTTATTTTAGAGTAAATTACATATTTGGTCCCTGTGGTTTGATGGTTTTAACACCCTGGGTCCTTCGATTGAAATAATTATGGGTTGGGTCCCTATGGTATGCGTTTTATAACGCTCTGGGTCCCTCTGATAGACACCGTCTATTTTTACTCCGTTAGACCCATCATGTGCTATGCACATGATGGGCATTTTAGTCATTTTACGTTTTTTTTTAATTTTCAATTAAATCACAGGGACCAAAAGTGTAATTTACTTTTAATATGTTGATAAAATATAAAATGGAAGTATTAAATGCTAACCCTTCATCCTCACCAAACACTATTCATTCTCAGCATATCCACCGCCGCCCACCTCCAGTCCTCCACCATTAGCCCACCTTCATCACCACCACCGTCACAGCCGTTCACCGCCATCGCCGTTCACCGTCACAGTCGTTCATCGCCATCGTTTGCCGCCGCCTGTTCGCCGTTGTTTATCGCCGCTGTTCGCCGGAGTTCGTTTGCCGCCGCCTGTTCGCCGGCGTTCGTTTTCCGGCAGCAACATCTCCTTCCCAGTCTCCACCACCGACGACCTCCAGATCGTAAGCCACCACACTGGAAAACGTTTTTGATCTCCACAGATCCATCGCCATCATAGTTCCGATCGAGCCACTGCAAGTGCGAAAATCCTCCATCCCCGGCGTTCAGCCATCGTCTCCGGCGTCCGGCCCACTCCCACGACATCGAACATATCCATTTGCACCACCATTGTAACCCTAAATCGAGCCCTAAATCCTAAATTGATGAACCCTAAATTGATTCCAGATCTCCAAAAACCTAAATCGATTCCAGATCTCCAAAAACCTAAATTGATGAACCCTAAATCGATTCCAGATCAGTGGAAACCCAAAATTGATGAATGTGTTACAAAATTGATGAGTTTGCGTCGGGATCTGGGTAGGAAAGTTCACTTTATGTTCGAGGTATGTTTTCTGTGTAAAACCTTTGGTGTTGATGGTTGTTGGTGGTGGTGAATGATGGACGTCTTGGTGGTTTCGTGCAAGCGGTGGTGGTGTTAATGGTGGAAGTGGTGGTGGTTTTGTGCAGGAGGTGGTGGTGGTGATGAATGATGCACGTGAATGGTGGTAGTGGCATGGTTGTGGGTGGTGCTGGATGGTGGATGTGAATGGTGAATTACGTTTTGTATCCTTGTGATTTAATTGAAAATTAAAAAAAAAACGCAAAATGACTAAAATGCCCATCATGTGCATAGCACATGATGGGTCTAACGGAGTAAAAATAGACGATGTCTATCAGAGGGACCCAGAGCATTATAAAACGCATACCACAAGGACCCAACCCATAATTATTTCAATCGAGGGACCCAGAGTGTTAAAACCATCAAACCACAGGGACCAAATATGTAATTTACTCTTTATTTTATATAGAGTAAACTACAATTTTGGTCCCTGTGGTTTATCGATTTTTTTGAAAGTGGTCCCTAAGGTTTCATAATTCAAGAAATGGTGCCTGTGGTTTGAATTTTGCTTTGAAAATGGTCCCTGGCCACTAACGACGTTAAAAGTCTTCGTTAGTGCCAGGGGTATTTCCGTCCAACCATGGTTTATCTCTTATTTTGCAATTGTTTTTTATTTTTCTTATTTTTGTATAAAAACCATCAAAGTACAGGGACCATTGTGTAATTGACAATAAAAAAGGATTGCCCTTCTCCGGTCACCTTCTCCGGCGTTCCTCCGGTCACCTTCTCCGACAATCCTCCGGTCACCTTCTCCAATTTCACACAAACAACAAACACACACATAACATACACATACGCAAAAAGAAGAGGCACACCCACTTTGAGTAAACCATAACTATTGATCATCACCAATTCACCGTACCCACCTGATAAGGAAAACCCACCACACAGAAATGAAAAGGACGAGATGGGTTTCAATTGGGTTTGCTTTTCAATTGCGTTTGCTGTAAAAAACCCACTGATTTTAATTGGGTTTGCTTTTGATTTTGTAGATATAGGTGAATGTGTATATATATAACATACACACAGATGCATACATATAACATACATACACACATACATACATATATAAAGCTAGATCAGGTGGTGGTGGTCTCGTACGTCGTCGGCGACAGCAGGTGGTGGTGATGGTCTCGTAAGTCGCCGGCGACAGCAGGCGGCGGCGGTGGCTCGAACGTCGTCAGCGATAGCAGGCGGCGGTGGTGGCTCGTACGTCGCCGGCGATAGAAGGCGGCGGCGGTGCTCTCGTTCGTCTCCGGCGACCAGGTGGTGGTGGTGGTGCTCTCGTACGTCGCCGGCGATAGCAGCTGGTGGCTCGTACGTCGCCGGCTATAGCAGGCAGCGATGGTGCTCTCGTTCGTCTCCGGCGACCAGGTGGTGGTGGTGGTGCTCTCATTCGTCTCCGGCGACCAGGTGGTGGTGGTGGTCTTGTAGGTCGTCGGGGCATTTTAACAAACAACTAAAGTCTACATTTTTCATGGGTTTTTGTGATTTATAAATGCTTTGGTTGGAATTCATGGTTTCTGGGGTTTTGATACAAATGGGAAGAAGGAAGAAAGAAAGGGGAAGAAGGAAGAAAGAAAGGAGAAAAAGTTATTACATATAGGTCCCTACACTTTTGTTGTTTTATAAATGTAAAAAAAAAACAAAAGAAAATTACAAAAAGAAGGACAAAATATGGTTGGACGAAAATACCCTTGACACTAACGAATGTTTTTAACGTTGTTAGTGGTCAGGGACCATTTTCAAAGCAAAATTCAAACCACAGACACCATTTCTTGAATTATGAAACCTTAGGGACCACTTTCAAAAAAATCGATAAACCACAGGGACCAAAATTGTAGTTTACTCTTTTATATATATTTCTTTTCTAACATACTTTCTATATTGTTTTCTAAAGATAGTAATAAAATAAAACTCAAGGTTTAGATGATTTTGTAAGATTTGATGTGAAGAGATAGAAATGTTTGTTTATTCCCATCATAAAATGGAGTTGTTATTATTCAACATAAGCATTTCCAAAAAATATTTAAAGAACAAATTCATAAAATACTTTAGTTAAATTTGAAATCTCTAAAATAGAGAATTTTGCTTAAGTTTATAATTTCATTATGACTAAGTAATAATAAAAGTTAACACATTCTCATTTACATTAGGTTCAAATTCATGCGTTATGAATCTCGTTGTAACTATGAAGGTTCATCTTCGATTACTCCAGACCATTTGTTCGTGATTGTCCGAGAGATTAGTCGGTGTGACTAAGCTTTATCAGAAACCCATGGTAACTTTAAAAAAGTTAAGGGATTGTCTGGCAAACAAAAGCTAGCTATTTTTCGAGTACATGTTTGAACAGACCTCTTCAGTGTTTTAAAAACCGGTTAAACCGGTGAAAGGACAGGTTCAATTGTGACCGGTTTTATGGCGTTTTAAGAACTGGATTGAACCGGTCGGTTTAGTGGTTGAACCGGTTGAACCGATGGATCGAACCGGTAAAAAACCGGTTGAACCGTTTAAAAAAAATATTATGTGTAAAAGTTGTTATTATTATTATTATTTTAATGTTTTTTATTAGTGTAAAACTTAATGTAATATATGTTTTTAATGTTTTTTTAACTTGTAGATACCAAGTTGTTGGTTTTATAAATATATGAATGTAAGAAAATGGACTAAACATAAAAAATACTTGGAACCGGTTGAACCGGTCATCACACCGGTTCAACTAAAAAACCGGTTTTTAAAACATTGGACCTCTTCCTGGCATTCTATAGGTCTTGGACTAGATGTAAAAAGAGTCCTTGGTAAGTATGGAAATATTTAATATATCATTTTTATAATTAGAAATAACATTGAATTCAAGAAACACTAATAATTTATATAATATCGTTTTTTCAAGTATTCCTAGACACAAAATCGATCCATTATTATTTCTAGATTGATATTATCCAACATATTATTTTTTAATCGCATTGTCAATCCGTTCCACCATAAAAAAACATTATATGATATACCTTTAATATATAGATTGACGTCATCAATGTGCCAATTTGGAGTAGCACTCTATGCAAATGAATATAAATTAGTTCAGTTTACATCTCAACTCATATTTATATTTGTCATCGTCATTTTAAACTTTTAGGTTGTAACAAACTTTTCAAAACCATCAATTTTAGAATAAAAAAGCCCATGTTGGTTTTAGAGATAGAATTGTACTAGTGTGTTGCACCGCGCTCGCGCGGTGGTGGGAAAGTTGTTAAGGGTTTACAGATGGGACGGGTGAAATAGATAATAACATGGATTATACATTAACAATAGTTGACTCTCATTCAAGTTTTATTTTCTCGGTCTAAAAATAAAAATGGAACTTCAACAATACCTAAAACCTTCTTAAATATGTTGAATATACTTACATACACCATGTTGAACTTCATTAACATATCAAAAAGATACACCATCAAATAAACTCTATTACTTTAGATTCAATGAAGTAAAATAAAGAATGATATTAAAATTTTAAAAAAATGTAGGAAACATAAATAAGACCCTAATTAAATTAAGACACTTTAAAATCCAAATTCCAACAAAAATGCATACATGGATTAGTTTTCTCAAAGTAAAATGAAAAAAATAAACATAACCATTCAGAAAAGACATCTTGAAGTTTGGTGAAGCTACATCAAAGATTGTTATACTTTCAATATTAAATCTCAAAATTTGTATGAACATTTAAGTCATATCTTATCATTTATATACTCACTTAACATCTAACTTTTCACTTTTGTCACAAACATAGGACAACGAAGATTTTACCAAATTTTACCATTTTGTTAGCAATACATCATATAAAATGAAAATAATATGTTTAACTATTACATTAAATGTTATGTGAATAAAAATATAGCTATCTAACCCAAATAAATGGATCTAAATTTGGATGAAAATTCAAGAAACATCTTATTCTTTATATACCCACTTAACTTTTTCACATTTTTCACCAATGTGGGACAATAAAATTTTATACAATTCATCATTTGATGAATACTTTGTTTTCATTGTGGCATGTTATATCATCTAAAAGCTTTTCTTTATATATTGATATTTTAAAATTTTCATATAATTTAGTTTATATAAAGCTAAAATGAAATGTTCAAATATTACATTACATGTTTTGCCATGTAAATAAAATAGAACTATTTTTAATCCAAAAATAAATCAAAATTAGGATGAACATTTATTGAAAATAACTATCAAACCAAAAAATGGATGAAATGTTGGATGATCATTCATATCTTATCATCTATATAATCACTTCTACTTCCAACATTTTACTTTTGCCACCAATGTGGGACAAAGAAGATTTCATCACAATCCAACAATTGGTGAATGTTTGCTTCTCATCTAACTATTAAACTTAGGTTAAACTACAATTAACCTGCAACATTTCACATTGTTCAACAATATCAATCCACCCTTTAAATACATATCTTTAATTTTTAAAGTTTCATATTCCTACCAATGTGGGATAAGCAAAACTATACTAATTTTTTATCTTTTCACCAAAATTTACCACTTGATGGATACTTGATTCGAGAGACATACATATAAAACGAAAATGGAATGTTTAACTATTACATTAAATATTTTGTTATGTGAATAAAAGATAGCTATCTAACCCAATAAATGGATCGAAATTTAGATGAACATTCGAGACACATCTTATTCTTTATATACTCACTTAAACATCTTACTTTTCACATTTTTCACCAATGTGGAACAATAAAGAATTTATTACAATTCATAATTTAATGAATACTTTGTTTTCATTGTGTCATGTTATCATCTATAAGTTTTTTCTTTATATACTGATATTATGATTCTTTCATATAAATTTAGTTTATATAAAACTAAATTGAAATGTTTAACTATTACATGACATGTTTTGTCATGTAAATAAAATATAACTATTTAATCTAAAAATGGATTAAAATTAGGATGAACATTCATTTAGTTCAAATTTATATATCAAATAAAAAATAAAATATTTTCAATTACATAAAATATTTTATCATGTAAATAAAAATTAACTATCAAACACAAAAAATGATCAAAGGTTGGATGAACATTCAAACCATATCTTATCCTTTATATAATCACTTATGCTTCCAACTTTTCATTTTGCCAGCAATGTGGGACAAATAAGATTTCACAACAATCCAAACAATTGGTGAATGTTTGTTTCGCATGGTGTCACCTCAACTCTCCTAAGTTGTTGCTTTTCGCTTGAAATTGTTTTAAAAAAAAACTAATATAAAATTAACTTGTTTATATATTAAAATTGGTTTAGCTATATTTAGCTAACATCATTTCACAATTTCTAACAACACAATTTACACATCATTTCTTTTCTTTTTTCTTCATTTTCCTACCAATGTAGGACAACCAAAGCATCATTAATCTTCCATCTATCCATTAACTTCAACCTTTTTTAGAAAAGAAATCAAAAGTTATCATCTAAAAGTTTTTTCATTTATTTATTGACATTTTGATTCTTTCATATAAATTTTGGTTATATATATCTAAACTAAAATGTTTAACTATTACATGACATGTTTTGTCATGTAAATAAAATATAACTATTTAATCCAAAAATGGATTAAAATTAGGATGAACATTTATTGAATTCAAATTTATATCAAATAAAAAATAAAAAATTTTCAATTTCCTGAAATATTTTATCATGTAAATAAAAAATTAACTATCAAACCCAAAAAAAGATCAAAGATTGGATGAACATTCAAACCATATCTTGTTCCTTATATAATCACTTCTACATCCAACATTTTACTTTTGCCACAAATGTGGGACAACTAAGATTTCACAACAATCCAAACAATTGGTGAATGTTTGGGTTTAGCTACAATTAACCAACACCATTCACATTTTTCAACAACACCTATCAACCCTTTAAATACACATCTTTAGTATTCAAAGTTTCATCTTCCTACCAATGTGGGATAAACAAAACTACACTAACTTCTATCTTTTCACCAACTACAACCACTTGTAAAAAAATAAATCAAAATTATAGGAAATTAGAAAAATAGCAATGAAGCTATCTCATTGTGCCAAGTCATTATATGAGGTTCTTCCTTTAATATATATAAATGATAATGATAAATGATGATTTGACGATATGCATACCTCTATTAGTTTTTCAAAGTTTATGTGAAAAAAGGTTAACCATCAAATATGGACATGGTGAATTGAGGACAAATCATAATTTATAGTATATAATGGTTGGGAGATGAAGAGTGGGAAAGGAAAATGAAGAGATGGTATTTAAATACAAACATAAGTACCAATTAATATTCATGGGGTAATTAGTGTTGCAATTAGAAAAAAAATGTAAAAAAGGAGAATAAATGAGAAAAAATATAAATGAATTTCTAGCCTTTAGAGGATGCCACCTCATTGTTGGTGGTTCTTCCTTTAATATATATAAATGATGATTTGACGATAAACGATAATCAAAACCTTAGCTCAATATATTGTTTTGCAAGATAAATCTAATTGAATGGATTAATCTATCTATCTATCTATCTATCTATCTATCTATATATTATATAAATATTTATAATAAGACTTTACATAAGAAAGTAAGTGAAAGATCCATTAATTAAATCATATGTTCTTTAGTATCAAATTAATTAAAAAATTAGAGAAAGTATTACATACTATTTAAAGCTCTTACAATATGTCATCATCTTAAAAAATAAAGTAACCCCAAACTATGTTTTACATAACTTGTAAATAAGCTACACATAAGTTAAGATGAAAATCTAGAAGTAAACAGAAACATTTTGTCTATTACAAACCACATCCATGAAAAATTTTCAGCAAAAAATAAAAATAAAAAAAGCTCGACCTTTGATGATTAAAATAATTGTAACTTTCTCGGAAGGCTAGGCCCACCTTTATCAGATATATCAACATGTATCATGTTCTTCGAGGGTGTGACTTTAAAATCCAAAAGATGATCCCTAAATCATCAAATCCTTCTAATCATTTGAATTTTTTTGCTAAGATTGGAGATGACTTTTTTATTTATTTCTTAAGGCTAAGGTTATAGATAGTCATAAATTGTCACAACAATGACAATGCATGTTACTATCAATAGGAAAATATATATGTTGCTTGAAGTAGTTAAAACTTGATGCGATATATCAATCATGTAAAAATGGTAATTGTTAATGGATTATCATCATAATCATAAAATATCAAAATTAAATTTGAGTTTATATGTTTCAATCATAAAGACAATCATGTACCATGATAATAATGATAACAATAAATTCAACAATATGGAAAAAAAAAAACAAATATATAATAACAAATGACATTCTCTGAAGAACATAATTTCTCCATGCTTGTTCAAAATCTTCTTTCCTGTTCCATTCCTTCAACTTTCATACTCTTCATTCTCCTTCAAAGAAATTTCAAGAACTTGATTTTGTTTATCATGAAATTTCAAAAGCAAAATCAATTAAGAAATAAAAAAAATGAAGAAGCAAATCAAGAGTATATACGACTCAATCATAATCATATACTATAGTAACAACAAATCCAGCAGTTTGTAAAAAACAAACATATGATAACAAATCAAATTATTGTAAAAATATAAATTCTACATACTTGTAAATAATCTTCAATGACCTTCCATGTCTTCAACTTTAATCATCTTCATCCTCCATCAAAGGAATTTCAAGAATTCCATATTATTTATATTTGCAACTTTAAAAGCTAAATCAATTGAGAATTAAAAGAAAGTAAATGAAAAAGCAAATCAAGAGTTGGGGGTTAAACTCATATATGCAAATTTACAAAAAAGACCAAAGTTAATTATGAGTTACACATTTCCCAAATAGGGGTAGAAAAGTCTTTAACATATTAACCATTTAAAAAAAATCAAAAAATGAGAAAAAAGATAAATAGATTTCTAGCCTCTAGAGGATGCCACCTCATTGTTGGTGGTTTTTCCTTTAATATATATAAAATGATTTGAGATGCACCCGATATTCGGTAACAAGAAGTTAATAGCGTAAGAGAAAACAATAGTAGTTATGAAATCCTAAATATATCATAGGTTAGATCGTCTAATATGGTTCGTAACTTTTTCCAGAACACAAGAGTTCTCTTAGTTAGCAACAAACCTTATTAATTCAAAATTCTATTAATCAACATATATATTATTTAATTTTTTCTTTATTATAATGTTTGTATTAATCAACATTATTATATCATAAAATACGGTAATGACTATTTTTTTCAATATATTATTTTTCATCATTTTACATGCTAATCAGTTAGTTTTTTTTTATCAAACATAATTTGTTTATCAACTAATTTATTAATCATTAGCTAGATTATCGACCAGTTTACCAAACATAGTCCAAATCTTCAACAAAAAATTACATCAAACTCCTTCAAATTTTCTATTTTTTAGTTTTTACTATTAGTTTAATTATATTAATGAAATATTCAAATAATTAATATCCAAGATTTTTTTAATAATAATAGAGTAAATTATTCTTTTGTCCTTGCAGGTGTCACTCAGTGCATATCTTGTTCCTATTTTGAATTAATTATACTCTTTTTCTCTTTGGTTGCTTATTTATTATACTTTGGTCTCTTGACCGACTCCGTTAAAAACTCGATTAACTCAAATGTATTCTTTTTCTACCTTCTTTCATTAAGTTTAGGGGGTGTTTGGGATTACTTATATCTAAGGTCAAGATAATATAAGAAAATGAAGTTAAGGGACAAAACAAAATCCATAAGAAAATGCATACGTGAAGAGTTATTATGTAATAATGAATGTTAAGGGACCAAATCAATAATTTACTCAAAATATATAAAGAGATCACTCTGATGCACAACATCCATTTCTAAATTTTGTTCTAACATATTATTTTTATTCTTCTTTAATCTCTATTGAACCACCAAATTTGGATTTTTGGTTTGATTTTTTGCTTTTAACATACAATTTAGGGTTTGATTTTGGGACATAATCACGGTGTAGTTCAAACCATGAGATTTAGGGTCATGCTATTAAACATCAATGGGAGTTTGCATGTTAGTGGAGTGGTATAGTCTGTTTTGGATTTGGCTCAAAGAACGGTTGGACGTTGAGGGTTTAAAGACAAAAGTTTTGGATTTCGTTTGAGGAATGATTGATTGATGTTAAAGCTTTTCAAAATGTGTGTAGGATTGAACAATTTTGAATGAGTTTTTGTTTTTGTTATGTGTTGAACAATTTAAATTTGTTTTTTATTGATAGATTTGGAATGTTGTATGAATTTTAGATTTAAATTTTAGGATTTGAATTAGGTTTGATTTTATGGTTTGTTATAGTTTTTTTTTTATTTGGATTTTGATCTAGTCGTGGTTTTCTAGTTGGATTTGTGTCAACGAGAAGAAGATTGTATACACAGGGTGGGGTTGTTGCTAGTTGAGGAGAGAGGGTTGAGGTGGGGTTGGGGAAGATGTATTAAAAGACTAAAAGGATCAAAAAGTCTTAATTTAATAGTCGTTTACTAGGAGTTAGTTAGAGGGACTAAAAGTATAACAAAGTGACGACAATGGTGACAATAAATGTAACTATTTCAAGATAAAAACGGACTTCAAGAACCAAATGCAAACTAACTCTAAAATTTATATAAAAATAATAACACATTTAATTTTATTGACGGAAACAATATAAAAAAATATATTTATCTCTTTTAACACTAAGTTTTGAAGAATGCTCCAAATTTGAGTAGAATGGAAATAGAAATAAGCATTTTATTGATTAAATGTATTTATCTCCTCTTCATACCTATTTTCATTTTCATTCTCATTCCCTGTAATGAACTAAACATGTTTTCAGTTTTTTTAATGCTTTGACACTTTGGTAAACTAAAGAGCTGCTGCTAATGGAGATAATAACATTTTTTTTTTAGAAGGTTCATCTAGGCTTTACCCAAACTACATCTTTGGCAATTTTTACCGAGAGCTAAAACATGCTTCCTTGGGATTAATACTCAGTGGCCATCAATTGCGTACGCATGAATTTGAACCCGGGTGGGAACTACCACCGTTTGGGAATTTACTACTACGCCACACTTTGGTGGTTGAGATAATAACATTTTAATAAAACATAAAAATCAATAACTAAAAAACCAATTTAAAAAAAATAACCATTTAGGTAAATTTTTCTTAACACTCTAAAATACAAACAATTTTTTTATAATTATTTTAAAGGAACATAGATCAAATTTGGCATCTTCAATACTTTATTATTGAAGTGACTTAAAACCAAAGGTATAAATTAGTGTTGTTGTCATAACTTTTGTGAGTGGCAACGTTGGAGAAAGTTGTGTATTGCTCATTCAATGTTTTGCACGTGGTGGTTGATGGTGGTGGTCTTTTTTGTGGCCTATTTTTATAAAGTTAAATTTAAGAGATTATATCCAATCTAGGCAATCATTTATTAAAGTGTATTTTTGATATATCTAATCTTTTTTTTTTCTATACTATTTCATTTAATTTTGTGTAAAGAAAATTGTATATAAAAGCCACACCCACATATACACATAAATACACAGACAATGACACTATCCATCTCCACATATAAGCAGATTTTTGATCCAATCCGACATCTTCGGCCTCCATATCCTGTAACCATCTTCGACATTTATTGACTGATCACTACTTTTGGTGATCTCTTCCTTCCTATGATACCTCCCTCACCTTCGAACCCCATTCCCCCTCTTCTTCCATGAACAAGATCCAGGTTCTGTTTGAAGCAAATGCAGGGACAATTGTTAGTGGCTTCGACCAAATGTAAGAATATAAGGAGGTTCAAACCTAACTAAAGGTAGAAAATGTATTCTAAGGATTTTTTTTTATAGATAAATATTACATATTTTAAAATTAATGCTACTAAATAAAGTTGAGATAACATGTAAATATAGTGAAAATTTAATCAGGGTACGTGCATTGGTTCATTTGATATTTTATGCTAATAAATGTTTACGAATTATGAATATGATATGTATTTAATATATTTTTATGCTAGCAGTGTGTATGTAATATACATTGAGTAGGGTTCTAGCAAAACAATACATAGTGAAAGTTTGCTATGTACTTCTGATGAATGTTGGTGATTTTTTGTTGTTTGTGAAAGTCTGTTTCGTCGTGAAGGTTCAACAAGCTCCAAAAAGAATTTATCCAAGAGATAACGGTGTATTTCATGAGTATCAAGAAAAGTGATTTTATCTCACATGATACCAAATATGTATTTATGTAGTCTTCCAGTGCTGTGGCGGATTGGTTATCGCTCGGGGGTTCATAACGCCCTAACCAAGTTCGAGCCTTCCAGTGCGCATGCCTTGGGACATTTAAGTGGGGCCATGTTTAGCCTTTAAAATTGCCGGTGATTAGTCGGGCTTTGGCTCGGGCACCCTTTAAAAAAATATGTATTTATGTATATAGCATATATATATTAGATGATACTTATTCCTTCATTCTCATACTATTTTTGGTTTTTATGGGTGAATAGTAAGGTTTTGGATTATTAATTAATATCTTTAACTTATTCTTGTATTAATTGGATGATAATTTAAATGATTAGGTAAAAGAGCGTAAATCATTACGATTTACGATAACTTAGATGATCTTGAAGAAGAAAACACAATATATTCATCTTAGCAAGCAATCTATGAAATCATAAACTAAACAAATTGCTTATTTTTGTCCTGATATAGTAAACTACATCTAAAATTTTCTCCATTTTACTTCAATGTGGTCTTTTTGTAACAATTTCAAATGATCTATTTAGATAAAAATAAAAAGTTAGACTAATTTAACTACCAAAATAAATTGTGGAACGAAGTTAAAAAAGCCAAACAACAATTTTCTTACCATCTCATGAATGTACGTAAATATATATGGTCTAAGGAGTTTTTAGTGAAAACTCAATATATAAACTCTATACCATTGTTTGAATAGAAAATTTATATTACAGTAAGTAGGCATTTATTTTTCTTGTTTTAAGTTTCTTTTAGTTATGACTTGTATAGTTTCTCAAAGTTTTACTTTTTCATCGTTATAACATTGATTTTAATGTAAACTTTTTAGACTGAATTTCTTCAAATATGTGACTGACTTATAATAACCTAGATTTTGTTACGAACTAAAATTGGTATAGTGATCAATATGAGAATCGGATGCTTTGCTTATTCGTGTTTATAATTGAAATAGTTGTACTTGGACTACAATGTGAGAAAAGATTTTATGGATGATAGAAATCATGTTTAAAAAGATATCCAATTAAGACCAAAGTTGAATTAGGACTTTGATAAGGGGACAAGGTTGTAGAAAATAGAATTTTTTGTATATCTTAATCTCCAAGTATTTAAGCCCCATTTTTAGCCAAAAACCTCATATTTTTTTTCCTTAACACTCTTCCTTCTCTCTCTACACAAAAATCGCCTTCTCCATCTCAAACCTAAATCTCTTTTCAAATCCCCCATGCATTTAGATAGATGATGATCTCTTGAGATGATGAAGCTTAAACTTTGATGAGGAGGTGAAATATTAAGGATTAGGGATTTGAAGTGTTGAATGTATAAATCTTGAATAAGTGTTCATATTGGAAGACAAACCAAGGTATGGGTACTAATTTGTTGGTTAAGGAAGTTGGGAACTTAGTTCTTATGTTTATTTGTAGTAGACTAAAGATAGATAGTTGATTCATTTGTTTTAGTAGCAAATCTTTACTACTAGGGACTGTTTGAATTGTGCATAAGTGACAGCATAGTTGCTGTCTGTTTAAAAAAATCTTATAAAATCAATCGTTACTCCGATTGAGGTGAATCCAAAGCGATGTTAACCTTAAGAATCAGACCTACAACTTTTATTTAGACATTAAGATCTGAATGTGCTTCTAAGTATGATAAAATGGCTTATATTTAGGTTGGTACATTGCTGTCAGGTGCGAAAGATTATAGAATGCATTATTTGTTTGTTCTTTGGGTTGTAAGAGATTTTAACATTTATAGGTTTGTTCCAATAATTCTCAAATATGTTTGAACTTATTCAGGACAAATCTTAGAATAATATGGGCCATTAACATTGGGACAGGAGCTTTGCATTATGTCTTAATTTGATTACCCTCTAAGGTACGGATATACAATTCTTGCTTAGTCACTAGTACATATTATAGAGATAATATGTTATCTCTTTCGTCATCTAAATCATATTGAATTATTGTAAGTTTGAATTGAATTTAAATAGAATTGATGCCTTTTGATCTTGAACCTTTTCGGAATTTTATTTAGATATGCGGTGACTAAAAGCTACATAGACTATGGAATTTTGTTTTCCACATGGATTTGGAATAACTTGATTGATTTAATTATTTCTTGTTCTTAGGCACGACATCAAGGGCAATGATGTCGTGACGCCTCCATGGCGGCTATAATTTGTCATGGCGTCCTTGTTGTTAGAACCCCAATGTCAATAAGTGGGTTTGGCTTGTACCGGCCAATTTAAGGGCGAATGGATCGATCCTAAGAACCGCTGTCGGGAACCGTGTTCGGGATCCGTTTTCGGGAGCCGATTATCGGAGAAGAATGGATCGATCCTAGGAACCGTTGTCGGGAGCCGTATTCGGGATCCGTTTTCGGGAGCTGTTATCGGGAGCCGTTATCGGTAGGGATTTGAGTGTATTGCCCTACACTCACTTTCCATGGTTCGTGTGGTTCGTACAACCCTCGAACAGAATTGACTTTCTTATTTTTTTTTCACTTGTGATATGATAATACGATTTAATTTACACGGTCGAGATACCTTTGTTGAGCAATGTCCCACATTGGACACAAAGTGAACTTGTAATATGCTTATAAGGGTCCTGGGCTACTCCACTCATTGCCAATTGGTTTTGAGTTGGAACCCCACAAACTTACATGGTATCAGGGCAAGGTTCACCCGTGGTTGGTCAAAAGACCGCACGGACTCCACGTAACCCAAAGTATCCACGTGTTAGGCTAAAAGAACGCCACACGTGAGGGGGCGTGTTGAGCAATGTCCGACATTGGACACAAAGTGAACTTGTAATGTGCTTATAAGGGTCCTGGGAGCTCCACTCATTGCCAATTGGTTTTGAGTTGGAACCCCACAAACTTACAACCTTTTGTATATTAACGACAGATTACTCTGTGTCAGGTTTTTGGTTCGTAACTGATATATCTTTATTAGATTCTTTTATCTAATTGACTTATATGTGATCATTGTTATTTCAATTATCCATCCGCTCACTGAGCAATTGGCTCAGCCGAGGTTTCCTTGTTTTCTCGGCAGGTTCAAGTACTACTCCAGGGATCGGGAAGAGGGATCGAGATTAAGCTAGAAATTGGAAGTCATAAGT
Organism: Centaurea solstitialis; assembly: GCA_030169165.1. Lineage (NCBI taxonomy): Eukaryota > Viridiplantae > Streptophyta > Magnoliopsida > Asterales > Asteraceae > Centaurea > Centaurea solstitialis. The sequence goes on from CM058040.1 coordinate 24,928,785, forward strand.
TTCGTGTTGTTTTATATCGGTGATATATAATATATTTCGGGAACAACTGGAAAATAAAAATTTGGGTCGTAAGTATAGTTGAAGTTTCATTTATTAATATGTATGTTATTATGGAAAGCATAATACAACTCTGATTTATGGTGTTATTGAATTTGATCCGATTATCGGATTGTACACCTCTTGCCCTCGGCTGTGCGGGGCGGGGGTGTTACATGACTGGTAATAAATTATGGTGTAAAATAATAAGTGCCAGTATGTATAAAAAGATCTTGTCAATTTGGAACTGAAATTAAATTCGGCCGTTTAAGACTAAGCTTGGCCACAATTAAGATGTGTATGAAGGGATTCAACCTGGGGTGAATAAGATATCATCTACATTCCCCACAAGCCTTACCGCTACGCCACAGAAATGGTTCCTTGTTTTGGGACCATTTAAGTAATGGACAAGACCCATCGTACCTTCCATGATTAGGAGCGCATTGGATGCTTCATGTATTTAAAGGGAAACCTAAATTGATTAAGAACCAACACATAGAGTTGCCTTTCAAACTCTAAGGCCATCCGCGGCCGGGCTGTAAGGGGGGCTGCACCGGCCCCTTGCAGCCGGTAACACCGCCGCGCCTCAGTGGTGAGGGAGCTACATGGGTGGCGACCGGTGTATGCTTGCCGCTCGAATTAAACACAAATTTTTTTTCATTTTATTTTGTTTTTTACCGTTATACAACGGCTATATATATATATATTCTTTTTTCTTTTTCTATTTATCTATATATACTTCCAAACCCCAACCTATTTTTCTCATTCTTTCACCTCTAAACTTCTCCTATTCACCTCTAAATTCTCTTAAACTTCTCCTAAACTTATCCTCTTCTTCCAAATAATGGATCCTTTCGACGACGACGAAGAATTTGATCTCATCGTGGATCAAATGATTACAAACACCATTCAAGCGACGGAATTGATTATTCAATATATCGAAAACGGAGAGGCAGAACCGTCGAACCCTAGACCAAGAGGGCCGAATAAAGATAGAGGTTGTAACACCCGTGAATTCGGTGTAATAGCGACTCTTTGATAAAATATGGAAACTTGAATTTTAGATCAAATCATGCATTTTATGGTCTATTATGTTAGGAAATTCAATTACGAGTCCAACGGTTCTTTCGGAATCAAAAACGGAGCTATAACGAAGAAGTTATGGCCGAAACAAAATTTCACCAAAAACGCGCAGGTGCTAGCGATCGCTAGCTATATACCTAGCGATCGCTAGGTACAATTTCCATGCTTGCTGACTTTGCTCGCGATCAAGCTAGCGATAGTGAGAAGAGGAGGCTAGCGATCGCTAGCCCTCGGGCCTAGCGATCGCTAGGGAGCTGATAAAAGGCTGAAACGGGTTTTAAACCCTTCCTCACTTCATTTGGTCATAACTCCTTCATCCCTTGTCCGATTTTGGCGATTTTTCTTCCTACATTCTCCATTTTCAAAGCTCTTCAAGATCTTGAGGTTGGATCTACACTTGGAGCTAGCTCGATTGGGGAACCACACCTCACCTACTTCATCTTCTCCACTCATCCCTTCTCCACCATTGTTGCTTGAAAGGAGGGAAACTCAAAACCTAGGGTTTTAGTTGGATCTCACTCGGTAAGCTTCGATTAAACCCTTGTAGGTTGGATCTATGCATATAATAAGGGTTATGAACTAACCTAGGATTCGATTTACTTGATTTTAGGTTCGTGCTCGTATTTGACCTAATCTTGGAATTTGGGGGTTTTAGTACAAAACCCTAAGGTGAGTTGTCGAAAACTATTTTGTTAAAACTGAGGGCACATCATCTTGATGAATATATCTATATCTTGCTTGATTTACATGCTATGTGTGGTCCTTGTAAGAAATGTTATTATGGATGAGACCATAAGTTGTTAGCTTGGGATTTGCCATGAAATGTATGTATAATGGTATTTGTATGAACGATATGAGTGGATTATTATGTGCATTGAGTAGGTATCTGTATGCTACTAAAGTGCGAACTACGTCACTGTGTTATGTGATAGTTATATATATACATGGAATATACGTGTTGTTATGTTGCCATGAAACAATGTGAAAGAAATGAATTCCGAGAAATGTTAACTCGATGAGAAATAAATGAAGGGCATGAGACCCTCGTAATTACCTGAGAAAGGTTGAGAATTAGTATGAGTCTTTCAAGACAGTACGAATACGCCTCTGATGGTGCCATGGTTGATATGGCATCGAGGTATGAATATTTGGACATTATGTATACGCCTCTGATGGTGTCATGGTTGATATGACATCGGGGTTGCTTGTAACTAAACGACATGGACGAACCAATGCAGTATTTCCTCACCGAACAGTCTTGGGAGGTTCTGAAATAGGAATGCCCCTATGTCGCCGGCCCTCGGGTTGCTCCTTGGTGCGCGGGCCTCTGATGGTGTCATGATAGATATGGCATCGAGGTGTTCGGAAGTAACGAATGATGGCGTACTGGTTGGGGGAAATGGGTCGCTCCCAGTGTTTCCGAAGATTATAATAAACCGGTTTAATATGTCAATTGCATTTCTATTATGATCATGTATATCTCACATGCCTTATATGTATTATGCGTATGATATTACTTGTATAACTCACTAGGCTCCTTTAGCCTAACACTTGTTTGGTGTCGATGTGTCTCTCAGGTACTCGGGACGTCGCTCCCAAGTAGGCTTTGGACTAGAGTGAGCATGGGGGAAAAGATGAGAGACCGCCTTTTAGGTCGCGAGGCTTTGGCGTACGATAACCCTTTTGTAGTCTTCTACCTAAGTGGAGTTAGACTAGTTAGGTTATTGTATTTACTCATTCAATTACAAACATTGTAATTATACATTACTTATACCCCATTTTGGGAAGAGCTCACGCTATGGCGTTACATTTATATACCACCTTTCTATTAAATGAAAGTTTTTGTTCGCCCCGATTTTTAGGGTGTTACAAGTTGGTATCAGAGCTTTAGTTTAAGCGAACTAGGTAATCACTGTAGTATGCCTAGACTTAAACTTAGCAAACTAGTGATGCGATACATACCTTGGGTAGAACCTTAGGTGGGGAGAGCAATAGGATTGCGAATTCACGTTTATTCAAAATTGTGGTGATGGTAACGAGGATGCTTATGTATGATTAGTTCATAAATCACTTAGCTACTGATCTATGAATGCGTTGTACGCGAGTGTTTGAGTAACTGTTATTATGATGATGATAAATGTTGAGGTTCGTAAGTAGTCTATTCTTATCCTATTCCCGTGCATTGTGTATTACAGATTGAATGGCGAATACCCGTAGTCAAACGGGCGCCGCGAGAGGACCACCCGACCAAACCGCTTCGACCGCCGACCAACATGTTCGGGTCGAGACGGTTGAGAGTCCACCGAGGCCTCCCGTTCTTGGTGGGGGAACGGAGCATGTGCCAAGGGTAAATCTCGAGGATCCAAACCCGGTCCTAACCGAGGTGACCCCGGAGATGAGGATGCTCGATAGTGTGATGAAGGCCGTGAACGAGGCCATGAGCAAACAACAAGAGTCCTTCATGAAAATGTTGGAGGATCGTGATGCTAGCCACCGACGCAATGAGACGGTGGGAGAGAACGCCGCTACGGCGTCGGGGGATGCGGAGGTGGTGGTGGTCACCGAGGAGACCCGAGTCACCGGGGACAAAGAGAAGGGGAAAACTAAGGGGTGCTCCTACAAGAACTTCTTGGGGTGTAAACCGCCGGAGTTCCGGGGATGTACCGACCCGGTCGTTTGCTTAAGTTGGCTCCGGGAGATGGAGATGGCCTTTGAGGCTAGCGAATGCGACTCTTCCCAACGAGTCAAGTTTGCATCCCACCTTCTTAAGGGCGAGGCCCTCACATGGTGGAACTTGACCCGCTCTTCCCTCTCGCCGGAGGTGTACGCTAGGCTCTCGTGGGCCGAGTTCAAGAAGAAGATGCTCGAGAAATACTGTAGCGAGCGAGCCCTTGACAAGATCGAGGACGAATTCCGAGGACTGAAGAAAGGCAACAACCCCATTTCCTTTTACGCAAAGGACTTTATGGAGAAGCTTGGGATGGTGGAGCACTTGGCTCCCGACGAGAAGGCAAAGATCAAGGCCTATTCTCGTGGGTTACCGGCCGAGATAAGATCGGCGGTGAGGATCGCAAGGGTCACCACCCTCCATGAGGCGATCGAAGAATCGTTGAGGATTGAGGACGACATCACCCAAGCCCGGGTAGAAGGATATCAAGCCGGGCAAAAGAGGAAGTTTGAGGAGGCCGCCATGTCGGCCCGACCGAGCAAGACTTTCCAAGAGGGGAGACGAGGTGGAAACCGGAATGAAGCAAAGTGGTGCAACCGGTGCCGAAGTAAGCATTTTGGACTATGCCGACGTGACCCTCCCGCGAGCGACACTTGTGGGAAATGTGGTAAGAGGGGTCACTTGGCTCGAGATTGCGTCGTCCGAGTGGCGGTTTGTTATGAATGCAAGGAACCGGGGCATTATCGGGATGCTTGCCCGAAGTTCAAGAAGGCGGCTACCGGGGGTTCGAGCGGTTCCGTTGCAAGAGGTGAAGCCCAGACGAAGGTGACTAGCCGAGCCTTTCAGATGACGGCTACGGAGGCGAGAGAGGCATCCGATCTTGTATCGGGTACGTTTCTCGTTAACTCCATACTTGCGCTTATTCTTTTCGATACGGGTGCCGAACGCTCTTTTGTGCATGACACTTTAGCTAGGAAATTCACTATGCCTACCACTCCCTTATCTGATGCGTTAGTAGTAGAAGTAGCGGGCGGATTTCTTGTGACCGTTCGGGATTGCTTTGAGGGGTGCACTATAGAGTTAGATGGAGAACCTTTCTCCGCTAACCTCATACCCATGAACGTCGGTAGTTTCGACGTAGTGTTAGGGATCGATTGGTTGCGCGCACACGACGCCAACATAGGTTGCGGCAAAAAGATGGTCACGTTACCGGCGCCTAGCGGAAAATCGATCACCGTGTATGGGGATAAGAAGAAGGGCGCCTACACGACCATCTCGATGGTTAAGGCAAGGAAGTGTCTAGCCAAGGGATGCACCTCCTTTTTATCTTACGTCATCGATACTAAGTTAGAGAAGAAAGAGCTCGCCGATGTGAACGTGGTGCGGGAATTTCCGGACGTCTTTCCGGAAGATTTGCCCGGATTACCACCGGAACGCCAAGTGGAGTTCCACATCGACCTTACACCCGGAGCGGCTCCGATCGCGCGCGCTCCGTACCGATTGGCTCCGACCGAGATGAAGGAGATGATGACGCAGTTGCAAGAGCTCTCCGAGAAGGGGTTTATCCGACCGAGTTCGTCACCGTGGGGAGCACCGGTCCTTTTCGTCAAAAAGAAGGATGGCTCCATGAGAATGTGCATCGATTACCAGGAACTAAACAAGAGGACGGTAAAGAACAAATACCCCTTACCTCGGATCGACGACCTCTTCGATCAACTACAAGGTGCCGGGTGCTTCTCGAAGATTGATCTACGATCCGGATATCACCAAGTTAGGGTGAAGGAGGACGACGTGCCAAAGACCGCTTTCCGGACGAGATACGGGCACTACGAGTTCTTAGTGATGCCGTTCGGTTTGACCAATGCACCGGCGGTATTCATGGACTTGATGAACCGAGTGTGTAGACCCTTCTTGGATAAATCGGTGATAGTCTTTATCGACGATATCCTAGTCTACTCCAAAGACGAGGCCGAACACGAACGACATTTACGAGAGGTGTTGAGCGTGCTTAGAGACGAGAAATTATACGCCAAATTCTCCAAGTGCGAATTTTGGCTCCACGAGGTACAATTTCTAGGTCACGTGGTGTCGCGAGACGGGATCAAAGTGGATCCGGCAAAGATCGAGGCCATGATGAGTTGGAAGTCGCCAACGAACCCGTCAGAAATACGAAGCTTTCTAGGCTTAGCGGGTTACTACCGAAGATTCATCCAAGATTTCTCGAAGATCGCTTCGTCGCTTACGGTGCTAACGAAGAAGAACGCCAAGTTTCTATGGACCGATAAACAAGAAGAGGCCTTTCAGACACTCAAGAAGAAGTTATGTCAAGCGCCGATTTTATCATTACCGGACGGGACGGAAGACTTCGTGGTCTATAGCGACGCATCCAAGATGGGACTCGGGTGCGTGCTCATGCAACGAGGCAAGGTGATCTCCTACGCCTCTCGACAGTTGAAGGACCATGAAAGGAATTACCCGGTGCACGATTTGGAGTTAGCGGCGGTGGTGTTCGCCTTGAAGTTGTGGCGACACTACCTTTACGGAACCAAGTGTACGCTATACACCGATCACAAAAGTCTCCAACACATTTTCGACCAAAAGGAGCTCAACATGCGGCAAAGGAGGTGGCTCGAGCTACTAAAGGATTATGACTGCGATTTATTGTACCACCCCGGTAAGGCGAACGTAGTCGCCGACGCCTTGAGCCGTAAGAACTATGGCGATAGCGTTGGTGTGACCCTTAACCGGATTAGTGTGGCGTCGAGCTTGATGGACCGGATCAAGACGAGTCAAGCGGAAGCCCTTCGAGAAGAAAACCTCAAGGATGAGGTGATGGTAAAACAAAAAGAGTTGTTGACCGAGGATAGCCGCGGGCTTAAACTGTTTCAAGGCCGAGTTTGGGTGCCGAAACTTGGTGGCAACCGGGAGCTGCTCTTGGATGATGCCCACAAATCCAAGTACTCCATACATCCCGGGAGCACCAAGATGTACCGAGACTTGAAGATGAACTATTGGTGGCCAGTCATGAAACTTGACGTGGCTAGTTATGTCGAGAAGTGTGTCACATGCCTTCAAGTCAAGGCGGAACACCAAAAGCCATATGGTAGTTTGCAACCTCTAGACATCCCGGAATGGAAGTGGGAGCATATTACCATGGACTTCGTGACCAAACTACCGAGAACCTTGAGGGGTCACGACACTATTTGGGTGATCGTGGACCGACTCACTAAGAGTGCTCACTTCCTTGAGATGCGTGAAACCCTACCCATGGACCAATTGGCCAAACTCTACATAAAAGAGATCGTGAGGAGGCACGGTGTACCATTATCGATTGTCTCGGATAGAGATAGCCGGTTTACTTCCCAGTTTTGGCATGGATTGCAAGAGGGCTTGGGTACAAGACTCAAGTTGAGCACCGCTTACCACCCTCAAACCGACGGACAAAGCGAACGGACGATTCAGACGCTAGAGGATATGTTGCGGTCGTGCGTGATCGACTTCGGGGGAAGTTGGGATACACACCTACCATTGGTGGAATTTGCCTACAACAACAGTTACCATTCTAGCATCGGGATGGCACCGTTCGGGCACTATACGGACGGAAATGTAGAACACCGACGTGTTGGTTGGAGGCGGGTGAAAAGCAATTTGCGGGACCCGAAATCATACAAGAGACGGCGGACAAAGTAAAGGGTATCCGCGAACGCCTAAAAGCCGCCCAAGACCGACAAAAGAGCTATGCCGACAAGAAACGTCGCCCCGTAGACTTCCAAGTAGGAGAACGCGTGATGTTGAAAGTGTCTCCTTGGAAGGGTATCATACGGTTCGGGAAACGGGGGAAACTTAGCCCACGTTTCCTAGGACCGTTTACCATTTTAGAAAAGGTTGGACTACAAGCCTATCGGTTAGAACTACCGCCCGAAATGGATGGGATACATCCCACCTTTCACGTATGTTATTTGCGGAAGTGTCTAGCCGAGGAGGAGAGCGTCATTCCTCTATCGGAGATTCGAGTCGACAACGGTAACCGATGTGTCGAAGAACCGGAGGCGATCCTAGAAAGTAAAACGAAGAAATTACGCCATAAAGAGGTAACAATGGTCAAAGTCCAATGGAAGCACCACCGAGGTACTAATGTCACGTGGGAGGCCGAGGAGGACATGAAGCGGAGATACCCACACTTGTTCACGTAGGTGTAACAAATTTCGAGGACGAAATTTTAATTAGGAGGGGAGGATTGTAACACCCGTGAATTCGGTGTAATAGCGACTCTTTGATAAAATATGGAAACTTGAATTTTAGATCAAATCATGCATTTTATGGTCTATTATGTTAGGAAATTCAATTACGAGTCCAACGGTTCTTTCGGAATCAAAAATGGAGCTATAACGAAGAAGTTATGGCCGAAACAAAATTTCACCAAAAACGCGCAGGTGCTAGCGATCGCTAGCTATATACCTAGCGATCGCTAGGTACAATTTCCATGCTTGCTGACTTTGCTCGCGATCAAGCTAGCGATAGTGAGAAGAGGAGGCTAGCGATCGCTAGCCCTCGGGCCTAGCGATCGCTAGGGAGCTGATAAAAGGCTGAAACGGGTTTTAAACCCTTCCTCACTTCATTTGGTCATAACTCCTTCATCCCTTGTCCGATTTTGGCGATTTTTCTTCCTACATTCTCCATTTTCAAAGCTCTTCAAGATCTTGAGGTTGGATCTACACTTGGAGCTAGCTCGATTGGGGAACCACACCTCACCTACTTCATCTTCTCCACTCATCCCTTCTCCACCATTGTTGCTTGAAAGGAGGGAAACTCAAAACCTAGGGTTTTAGTTGGATCTCACTCGGTAAGCTTCGATTAAACCCTTGTAGGTTGGATCTATGCATATAATAAGGGTTATGAACTAACCTAGGATTCGATTTACTTGATTTTAGGTTCGTGCTCGTATTTGACCTAATCTTGGAATTTGGGGGTTTTAGTACAAAACCCTAAGGTGAGTTGTCGAAAACTATTTTGTTAAAACTGAGGGCACATCATCTTGATGAATATATCTATATCTTGCTTGATTTACATGCTATGTGTGGTCCTTGTAAGAAATGTTATTATGGATGAGACCATAAGTTGTTAGCTTGGGATTTGCCATGAAATGTATGTATAATGGTATTTGTATGAACGATATGAGTGGATTATTATGTGCATTGAGTAGGTATCTGTATGCTACTAAAGTGCGAACTACGTCACTGTGTTATGTGATAGTTATATATATACATGGAATATACGTGTTGTTATGTTGCCATGAAACAATGTGAAAGAAATGAATTCCGAGAAATGTTAACTCGATGAGAAATAAATGAAGGGCATGAGACCCTCGTAATTACCTGAGAAAGGTTGAGAATTAGTATGAGTCTTTCAAGACAGTACGAATACGCCTCTGATGGTGCCATGGTTGATATGGCATCGAGGTATGAATATTTGGACATTATGTATACGCCTCTGATGGTGTCATGGTTGATATGACATCGGGGTTGCTTGTAACTAAACGACATGGACGAACCAATGCAGTATTTCCTCACCGAACAGTCTTGGGAGGTTCTGAAATAGGAATGCCCCTATGTCGCCGGCCCTCGGGTTGCTCCTTGGTGCGCGGGCCTCTGATGGTGTCATGATAGATATGGCATCGAGGTGTTCGGAAGTAACGAATGATGGCGTACTGGTTGGGGGAAATGGGTCGCTCCCAGTGTTTCCGAAGATTATAATAAACCGGTTTAATATGTCAATTGCATTTCTATTATGATCATGTATATCTCACATGCCTTATATGTATTATGCGTATGATATTACTTGTACAACTCACTAGGCTCCTTTAGCCTAACACTTGTTTGGTGTCGATGTGTCTCTCAGGTACTCGGGACGTCGCTCCCAAGTAGGCTTTGGACTAGAGTGAGCATGGGGGAAAAGATGAGAGACCGGCCTTTTAGGTCGCGAGGCTTTGGCGTACGATAACCCTTTTGTAGTCTTCTACCTAAGTGGAGTTAGACTAGTTAGGTTATTGTATTTACTCATTCAATTACAAACATTGTAATTATACATTACTTATACCCCATTTTGGGAAGAGCTCACGCTATGGCGTTACATTTATATACCACCTTTCTATTAAATGAAAGTTTTTGTTCGCCCCGATTTTTAGGGTGTTACAGAGGTCGGGAAGAGGGACACGATAAACTTGTCGCCGACTACTTTTCTGATAACCCGGTGTACAACGACGAAGACTTTAAACGGCGGTTTCGTATGAGTCGACGACTATTCGTAAGGATAGTTTCCGATCTTGAAAGAGAGTTTGATTGTTTCAAGCAGCAGTGGGATGCAAGAGGCGTGAAGGGGTTTTCTCCGCTTCAAAAGTGTACGTCCGCTATCCGACAATTGGCGTACGGAACTGCTTCAGATTCTATGGACGAGTACCTAAGGATGGGTGAAACGACCTCAAGGGAATGCCTATATTTTTTTTGTCAAGGTATTATTAAACTCTATATGCGACAATATTTACGAAATCCAACTGCTAGCAATATTCAGGCTATCTACGCGTTGCACGAACAACAACACGACTTACCCGGCATGCTTGGTTCGAAAGATTGTATGCATTGGGAATGAAAAAATTGTCCCGTCGCATGGAGGGGTCAATTCCATAGAGGTGATCATCAGGGACCGACGATAATTCTTGAAGTCGTCGCATCATACGATGAATGGATTTGGCACGCATTTTTCTGGGTTCCGGGTGCCACAAACGACATAATCGTTGTGAATCAATCACCGATTTTCAACGATTTATTCGAAAATAAAGCGCCCGATAGTTCGTTTGTAGCGAATGGCACTGTAACACCCCAAAATTTGGAGTAAACAAAAACCTTCAAAAGAAAGTTTGGTACAATAACAACGCCAAAGCGTGAGCTTAATCCAATGAATTAACAATAAAAACTGTACAATTACATAAACGAAATGTCACGACGGGTTATCATCCTATAGTCGGTTGATGGTCCATAGGTCCGGTCCCCATAAGCACCCCCTGATGCTCATCTCGCACACTTATGTCTGCTAGCCACTAGCACCTGAGATACACATCGACACCACACAAGTGTTAGGCCAAAAGAGCCTAGTGAGCTGTATCAACATATTACCGCACATATAGAAGCATGTTAAGACATGTGAGATAAGCAAGAGTTTACTAACAACAAAATGTAGCATGTTTAACCGGTTTATCTTTTATCTTTGAAAACCGTGGGAGCGACCCACTTTCGCCAAGCAAGTTACACCTCAGAGTCGAGACACTCCGTTGTCGTCCTCCTACGAAGACTTGAATTGACAACCCCAGAGGCCAGGCACATTCGCGGCCACACGAATGACGAGGGACATAGGTGCACACCTTTTGACTAGTGCCACCCAAGACTGAGTCGAACTCGTGTAAACTTGAAAGTGCACACCTTTTGACTAGTGCCATTTTAAATCAATTTCATTTCAAAAAAACGACACAGTGTACACCTTTTGACTAGTGCCACATTGTCCAATTTACGTTTGTGTAAAAACATGGATACTCACCTTTTGACTAGTGACATCCCGGTCCACTTTTTGACTAGTGACCAATAACATCACACCTTTTGACTGGCGGTGCTCTATAGCATTTAAGCATTATTGCACGTCTCAATACTTTCATTTACTTCATACAAGCCAACATGCTCGGGATTCAATTCCTTCGCATCATTCCGTGGCATACATAATAACACGTATTTCTCATGCATACATTCATCATATAATCATATGAATATAACTCATACAAGACAACATCCGATAAACTATTCCATGTATAAAATTCCCAAGCAAGATATATAAATCAATCAAGATGATGTGCTCTCAGTTTTAACAAAAAGGGTTTAGCAACTCACCTTGAGGCTCGTAAAGCCAAAAGCCCCAAATCTTATGAAACCCTAGATTAGTTGCTTAGATGACCACCTCAACTGATAAAAGGTTAATACTCTTAGATTAGTTCAGATCTACAACATATATTACTAGATCTACAACATATATTACTAGATTTGCACTAAAAACCATAGATAAAACTTACCCCATCAAGATCTTGGTTGAAGCCCTAAAATGAAGAACTCTTCAATGGTGGAAATGGAAACTTAAGGTGAAGGAGATAAAGATCTTAATACTAGATCTTGCTAGTGGGTGATGAATGATTCTTTGAAATGCTTGAAGGAAGAGCATTCTATGCTCCAAAATCGTTTCCAAGAAAGAGAGAAGAAGAGAGAAGAAGAGTGAAGAAGTTGTGGGTGAGAAGTGAGAAGAAAAGGCTGAAATGGTGAATTTAAGCATCTGGTACACGCGGGCTATAGTGCCATGCGATTGTGCCACTGGCACAATAGTATGGCACAATCGCAAAACATAAAAGGGCCTTGGCTATTGTGACATGCGATTGTGCCACTGGCACAATAGCATGGCACAATAGCAGAGAGTGTACCGAGCTGAAAGCTTAATTTTCCAAGGCCTTGGCTATTGTGACATGCGATTGTGACACTGGCACAATAGCATGGCACAATAGCAAAGAGTGTACTGAGCTGAAAGCTTAATTTTCCAACTTTGGGTTGTAGCAAGAGATAAAGAGTTTCATAAAATGGCTTACTATTAAATATGGCACCGAAATTTGAGGGACAAACAAAAGTTTGAGACAAGAGGGGCGAGATTCTTATTTACGAAAAGTACGGGTGTTACAGGCACACACTACCATCACGGGTATTATCTTGCCGACGGGATATATCCCGAGTGGACGACTTTCGTGAAAGCATTTAGGTACCCAACGGAAGTGCCACGGTTGCAGTTCACGACACGTCAAGAATCGGCTAGAAAAGACATCGAACGGACATTCGCCACGCTTAAAAGTGGCACGTCGTTGCTAGACCGGCACGGGTATGGTCACGAAGGAAATTACAACAAATCATGTACACGTGTATAATTTTACACAACATGATTCGTGAAGACGAAGGGTTTTCACATTATCCTTTTGATCCTACGGCGGTTTTACCGAGCGAAGTTGAGACAACGATCTCGGAAGAAGAACGAGCAAACAACGTCAAGTTCGTAAAAAACCGAGAGAGGCACGCCAACCATCGCGCCGATTTATCTCAACATTTGTGGGATTCTATGCCTCATAATTAGTTTTATTGTATTTTTTATTTTTAATTAGTTTTTTAATTTGAATGAAATTTTAATATTAATGTAATTTTAATTTTAATTTATAGTATTTAAATTTATATTATTTAAATTTATTGTATTTAAATTTATAGTATTTAAATTTATATTATTTAAATTTATTGTATTTAAATTTATAGTATTTAAATTTATATTATTTTATTTAAAAAATCATACTGGTGGTATGACCTGTACGGTTGTGGATGAATGGTATGGTAATGGTAAGGTAGTGGTAAAGCTGATGTAGCGCTGAGGTGGCAGCCTGTGCAGGTGGTATCACATGCACGGCTGCAGATGGCCTAAGATCTCTAATTGTCTGTCTTATAAGAACTGACCACATTATGAATCCATTTGTAATTAATTTCTAGCAATGGGTGGAGCTAGGATTATAGTCTAGGGGAGCTAGAAGTGGTCAAACAAAATTAATTTTACTTATTGATTTAAGGTATTAAAACAAAAGGTTAATGCACGATATTGCTATGTATGATGTCGTAAGTGTGACACTATCAGAGGAATTTGAGATGTTATGAGTATGTAGATAAAACAACAACAAAAAATAAACCATCAATTTTATGGTTTTTCTACGCTTGTGAAAAACTAGAAAAGAATAAATGTTTTTCTATTATTGTGTTAATTGAAGTTCAAAATATGTTTTTGTCATTAAATTAATCTATATTTTCGTAAATTTATAGCTATAACATAAATAGCATCAATATAAATATTAATATTGTATATCCTATACATAAATGAAAAATAAATTTCATAATTCCTTGATAAAAGATATATGAAAATTTTCATATATACTGGTTAGACTTTTCAAAAAAAGATATTAAAGATGAAACGAATGGGGAGGCTAAGCGGCATGCCCACCCCCCTACTAATTTTGTCACCTTTTCTAGTCTAAACACACATGCACTTGTGTTAGATTTCTGTTGTTAACGTCTTAATCGGTATAACTATAAGTTTTCATAAGCCAAACGATTGTCTCATAGAAACAACATTACAACCACTTATACAAGATCCTAGGTGGCTAGGTCTTTATAAAAACAAAGACCTAGGTGTTTAATAGCGACATCAGTTATGAAATTAGTATAATAGTAAAGTTATATTGCAATTAATATAGAACTGTTTATATAAAAAGTAGCCAATGCAAATAAAATTCCAAAATCGAATGCAATTACGCATGTCCCTGACGTTTAACACAACTTACCTAGTTTGGTCGGTATTCGAGATTATATTGTCAAAGAAACAACTTATAAGTACAAAATTTCTACTCGCTATTTTGAAATCAAGAGTACATATTACTAAGAAATTTTTTTAGTCAAAGTATTCATTTTGCATTGTACTACTAAGTAAATAATACTAATTGCAATACTTATAAAACATCTCCTTAGGACTTCAACGTTGGAAACATATTGTCTTGTTTCCTACATTTAGCAAAACATTTCATATTTGAAAGGTTTTTGCAAATTTAAAAATTTTGTTTTTAATTATTTCACATTGGTAGAAAAGTAAATATATAAGGTTTATATATTGTGATAATCAACTATTGTTTGAATACTGGCAAGAGTGAGGGTTCTAAGGAAGTACTACATGTAGGTTGATTATTTTCTTTTTTTTGGGTAAAGGGACTTAAATAATAATAGTGCCTAAGAATTGATTAAGCCATGTGTGTTAGACCTGTGATGGTTTGAGCATGGGGTTCTATATATAGTGTCTACGAATTTGTTTTGTGTAGTGGACCACAACCGATATTAATTGTGATTTTATCAGTGTGTGTGCAGTTAAATTGTGGTGATTGTTGTGGTTATTTGCATTGGGAGGGATGTAGTGTTTGCAGACCTGCAGAATGATCTGATTTAAAGATTTTCCTGTTAAATGATTTTGGATGGACTATTTACTGACAGTGACAGAGATTTCTCACTAGATCTTAGGGTCTTACTCTCATTTTTCTGGTTTTTCAAAAATATGCATTCCAGGTGAATTTCACATTGCAATTACTACCTTGGGGAGAAAGAAAGTTGAGAGCGGATTCAATTACCGGTTCGCTAGATTGTCGCGTTATTGTTTTATGCTGTTAATTGTTTCGTTGATTATTTATATCAGTAAGAATTATAACTCTCTAGTTAAAATTTTATGATTGCACTTAGAATTATTTCTTTCCATTGTTGTATTTGAGACAATTATAGGAAGATTGTTTTAGTCGTTTCTCTTGTAATCGGTTTTGGATGGTCTCATATTGTTGTGGTTGATTTATGGTTTGTTGGAATTTTTGAAAACCGAGATGTTACAATGCACTTTGCATAATCTATCGGAGCTAAGAAGCTTCACCCCAAGCTCAAGTTTTCCTTTTGGAGAACTTGTGAAACGGTTTTTAGTAGTTTGGATTAATTTCATTAAACAAAAGTATAATCTCATTTTGGTACCACCTTCCATAACGAATCCAAAGCCCGTAAATTGAATTAGTTCTATGAAGAAAGGTTATGATTTTATTTTAGGACACCTTTGATAATCGATCCCACATTTTAATGCATAAATTCGTCCTCTGAGGCTTTTATGCGAGCTTCATATGTTTTCTTGTCTAAATTTTGATATTAATATAGAGGCTACACTATGATTTTATTGCATTTTATATTGGTGTTCTTCTGTTGAATTTGTGATAGCCGATCACTGTCACTGTCAGAATTAATTGGTTAAGATCCAAGATTCATATTGTATATCAACTCTAAGATCGTTTTTCACATTTATATAATGACCTAATCAGATATTGTTTCACATGTAATTTGTAACCTATAAATACATGGTTGCGTTACGCGTACAATAACCAACTTGATTGTCTACAAATAAGACAATTGCAAATATGAAAACAATCTCACAAGCATTTAACATCGATCATAAGTTAATTAATCTAGGGTAAAATTATATTGTGAAATCTTAGGATTGCCCATAAAACAAATATAGAATGAGATCTTAGAATTATGTAAATACCATAACTTCAAATAAACTGAGAAAGAATCCATCATGTTTAAATAGATAAATAAGGCACATGAGACAATTATCTAGATTGAATTATAGACTAGTCTAACATCTTATTTAAGTTTGATTTTTAGTTGTCACTTTTGGTTTTGTAATTGCATGTTGAGTAATTCCCTTAATGCCCGTTCTTCCATTGTCTTCTCTGCAATTTGGGCTGCAAAATTAGTTAAACAAGTAATATAGTCATTCTTGTTTATTATGTAAAATTGCAGAATTAAATTATTAAGAGAATATTAGGTTAGCCAAATACCCGCTTTCAAATCATTTAAGTCAACATAAATTCGAAATTGTTGGGTCATCATTTCGTTCTCAACCCTAAGACGGGATTGAAGTTGTTGTTCGTGCTCGATCTGAGTGTGGAGTACAGCTACAGAGGCCTGTAATGAGATGAAGTGTCGAGAAAACAAGAGATTTGTAGACTATATAACTACAAATGTATATTCAATTTACACGTAAACATTAAATACAATTCTGAAAAACTATCAACAAATACTAATATCATAACATGAATTAATATTGTATTTTGGGAATTTATTTTAAGGTTTAGGTTGTGTTTGGCAAAAATAAGTTAGCATATTGCTAGGGTATATGTTTGTATGGCCATAAACTAGTTGATGAACTAACTTATTGAAATACTACTTAAAGTGGTGGTTGGGAAGCTTTTTGTGACATTTTTCGGTTATACCCCTTATTAGTTAATAATAATAATTAATGATTAACTATTAATAATTATTTTAACTATTTTGTATTATTTAAGTTAAAGTAAATTAAAATAAACTATCGATTATTTTCAAATGTTATTAATTATATCAATTATTATTTAATATATTTACTTATTAAAAAACAAATATAACAATTTTTAAAATTTTTATGTATATTATATAGAATTAAAGTTATATATTTTTTCCATAGATAATCAAAACATGCTACATATTTTAATAAAGAATATTTAATCTAATTTTTAATTATATTATTTTAAAATTACTAATTACTTGAGATCTATGAAGTTGTTTAGTTTTTTTTTTGTTTTTTTATGTACAATAGTAAATTAAATCATAAATTAATGTGGAATATTTTTTTAAGTTTGTTTTAATAAATTCTAAATTTATAGTATATGTAATTTATTATATTATTTAATTTATTTATTATCTTGTTTGTAATAATTAACCTATTATATTATTAATTTTTTATTTTAGTTACATTATTAGAAATTTATCTTAATTATATTATAAAATTCTTGTAATTAATTATTTACTTGAGATACATCTTTTTGGTAATTTTACATACGCAAAGTGATTTTTGTGAAACATATTTATTCATCAACTAGCTTCAGCTAGACATAACCTTAAAAAAATATATATAGTTGAAATTATGGATTTGGTCCCTATGGTTTGGTGGATTTTATGGATTTCTAGGCTTCACTAATTACGGATCTAGTCCATGTGATATACATTTTCTTTTGAATTTGGTCCTTCGACCTAAAGGTCATTCAATAAATCTATGCATACAATAGTGATCAAATCCAACTAGGGGTGAGCACGGTTCGGTTCGGTTCGGTTTTTGGCAAAAACCGAACCGAAAACCGAGCGTTGTTCGGTTTTCGGTTTTTTTCGGTTCGGTTTTCGGTTTTTTCGGTTTTTGGTTTTTTCGGTTTTTTTCGGTTTTCGGTTTTTTTCGGTTTTCGGATTTTTTTTTTCGTTTTTTGGTTTTTTTTTCGGTTTTTTCCCCGGTTTTTCGGTGAATAACTCTATATTTCTTCCATTTTTCAACTTGACAATTTTCCTTTAAGTTGTTCAAAAAATATGTTTGCATTCTTAAAAACCAATTTATTAAAGATAAGATAGAAACATACAAGCTTGAGACTTGAAGCCTAATAGTTCAAAATTTAGAAGTATATGAAATTGAAAATTAAAGAGTACATAAGAGGTGTTAGAATTGCTAGTTTTGTGAAAGATTAAGAAGAAAATCGATTAATCGACAATATATCTAATTATATATATAATATAAAATTCTAAAATATATATGTAAATATATATATATATATATAGTATAAAATTTTAAATATATAATATTTTCGGTTCGGTTTGGTTTTTTCGGTTCGGTTTTGGAGCCAAAACCGAAACCGAACCATTTGGTTTTTCGGTTTTCGGTTTCGGTTCGGTTTTTCGGTTTTTTTCGGTTTTCGGTTTTTTCGGTTTCGGTTTTTCGGTTTTTTTTTCGGTTTTTTCGGTTTTCGGTCCGGTTTTTGCTCACCCCTAAATCCAACAGAAAATTCATATCACAGGGACCAAATAACATCAAATTCAACAAAAAGATACATACCATTAGAACCAAATACGTAATTAATAAAGTCTACAAACTAAATCTATAATTTGCTCTAAAATATATGATGGTATTAATTGCAATATACATTTATTATAGAATAATGCCATTTATTGCACATATCTGTCAACATATAAAATGCCTATAATGTATAATGTTAAATAAATAAACGATAAAAGAACCAATTACTTATTTTCAAAAATATCATTTCTTAATTTCATATATGTATACAAAATTTAAAAAAAAAAAAGCAAAACAAATGTAATACCTCCAAGTCTATTCGATTTTTCTCTAACTCGACCACTTTATTCATCTTTCTTTCATGAGATTTCTTCGCAGCAATACGATTCGAGACGATCCTATGTAAATTTAATTAAAAAAAAAGAGAAATGAGAAATGATCAAAATCAACAAAAAAGAAAAAAAAAACTTGTAAGAGGTTGTTTGGTTTCAATCAAGGGTATGCTTGTTAACAACTTAATGAACTTAAATAAGACATATCAATTGTTCTGTCACCTATAATAATGATTGTTTAATAATAACTTAATGATATAGAAAACCTAGCCCTCCATATTAAAAATAAACCACGTTCATCTATCTACTAAAAAACTCTTCCAAACAAAAATCAACCAAACAACCCCTACGTCCTATATGATTAAAGTTGATTGTGTGGATCAATCTGTCTTTATAAATTGAAAAGGTTTTTGTTTCAAATGATCTTTGCATAAATGGAAGAAGCGTATTTTTAATTGGAAGGGATTAGTTCGGAAAAAAATTGGCTTTCTTCATAAAAGTCCCCCTAAAGCTTATCGAATAAGTCATTTCCTATATTATTAAGCCACCGACAAATAATCGTATATGACTAATCAAAAAAGCTATGATGCAAATAGAATTTTCTTACCGTCTCATGGATTTCCTATCCATGTTGGGGTCTAATGTACCCATTCTTATTTCATGTTCAATAGCAGCATCAATAGTGGTAGAAATGTTGTTTTTGGCACCCATTGGAGTTGAGCCAACATGGCTAGCTTGACCCGATTGCAGTGACAATGATTGAACCATTGAACCCATGGGTCCGTAACCGTAAGCAGTTGTTGGTTGGGTGTCATTAGAAGTCGAGTCGTATGTGTTTTCCATTTCTTCAACAACAATCTTTTTTCTTTGATGGAGTTAACTTATTCCATATGGTATTTATAATAATATATAATAATAAATTAGTTTGAGTGTATATTTTTGTAGTCATATAGTAAATATGATTATATATTTGATATTATATTTATATTAAATATTAAATATTAATGTAGTTTTGGGTATATAAAGTTTAATAAAAGTAATTGATCATTAATCAAATTCAAATAAAAATCTTTTGTTACTAGGAGATGCGATATATATAATGCAAGATGTTATTTCAAGTTATGAATAAAAACGTAATGCATTTTTGCATTAAAAACTAAAACTGAACTTTATGTTTGAATTAATAGAAATTATAAATGTTATTTGTCTATTTGAACATATTTTACTAACTTGAAGACCGAATTAAAAACTAAAGAAAGTATATTAGTTTTAGATTCAAAACAAAAATTATAACACTATCCCTTTTTGTAGAATGTATTTAGTCTTAGATTTTAAAGAAAAGTTCAAAAAAACCCAACGAACTATTTCATTTTGAATGGTTAAGTCTCAATACAATCTTTATGAACAAGAAAACCATTAGACTTTCACATTTTGAATGATTAAGTCACTAAACTATTCTTTTGAATGAAAAAAACCATTAAACTTTTTCATTTTGAATGATTAAGTCCCTAAACATTTTTTCCAACAAAACAAATCATTGAATTTTTAAAACTTTGCTACTTATATTTGTTTAACCTAAACTAACATAGTTATATATTATCTTTAAAACCTTCATAGTCGGTTACATTTAATTTTTTTATTTTTATAAAAAGGGGGTAAGTAACCAATTGTTGAAAGGTTAATGGTTTATTTATCAAAATGAAATTGTTCGAGGACTTAATCAATCAAAACGAAAAAGTTTAATGGTTTTTCCATTAAAAAGAATAGTTTAGTGACTTAATCATTCAAAATGAGAAAGTTTAATGGCTTTTTTGTTCAAAAAAATTGTTTAGGGACTTAATCATTCAAAATAGAATAATTTGTTGGGTTTTTTTTGGACTTCTTCCTGGATTTTAATCTTAATGTTATTATTTTTTGTATAAATACTAATGAAATATTTTATTATATTAAAATACACTCGAACTCAACCAACCACTAAAAAGCTACTAATACCTATAAAAGCTCACTTAAAAATATCCAACTACAATTTCACAATAAAAAACACTAAATACACTTGTAATACTATAATAATAACAAATACTATAATTATCTATAAACATACTATTTTATCAAATATAAAAATTAAGATATTTAATTGAATCGACAAATATATCATATTAAATTCTAAAACAATAACTTTAATAAAATATCATTACACTTAAAATAATAATTTTTTAACTGATAAATATTTTCAATAAAATATTTACATTAATTCAATATTAGGAACTGCTTTTGGTTTCACTACTTATTGTTTTGTGTCGTTCAACAATACCGCTTACTCTAGTGAATTTTACGACCTATCGGACCAAAAAAGCATAATGGTTCCTTTTATAAGATACATAAAATGTCAACTTTTTGGCCAAATTTAGATGCCTCTTGCATTGCTTCTAGAGGTGCACAAAATAACCAGTTATTTAATTCATTCGAAAAATAATTGAAACTGGATTTCAAAAAGCCGGTGTTTCCATAACCGGTTTATAACTCGTTGGCCCACCGGTTTTTTATCGGATATCTGGTTTTCGAATCGAATCGATTCTACCGAATATGTATATTCACCCCCAAAACCAGTTATTGAAAAAAAACCAAA
The DNA here is from genome assembly GCA_030169165.1 of Centaurea solstitialis. Classification (NCBI taxonomy): domain Eukaryota; kingdom Viridiplantae; phylum Streptophyta; class Magnoliopsida; order Asterales; family Asteraceae; genus Centaurea; species Centaurea solstitialis. The sequence continues at coordinate 24,950,086 of CM058040.1, forward strand.
AACAGTTTGGATAATAACCGATCCAGATCGGTTTTTTATCCGGATTTGTGCATCTCTAATTGCTTCTAAATGCTCATAACAAGTCTTTCACATAAAAAATTTTATTATCTTTCCACCAAATAAAAATGTTATCTAGGATCGATATTAACTGGATTGAGTAATGATATGTTCATATTATTTCTAGGAGACTAGATTCTTAAGAAACATTTGAATTGTGGATCTACTTTTCACTTATGCTTTCTTCATTATGTCTTTGATAAACAAGTTAGATTTCACTATTGACTGGTGTACTCTGTTTTCAATTAACATCACTAATTGAAGTTTATCTAAGAGGGTTAGAAGTTCATTCTCATAAGGTGGTTGATGTAATTTCTAATTGATGACTCTTTATTGGAATAGGTAATAGGTAGGGACACTTGGAACTTCTCTTTCACGGAGAGACCTTTTTGCTTCTGATGGCTCTAACAAAAGTAATAGAACATATCAATAGATGCATAATCCATGATTTTTGGTGTTCGTTGTTGATAAGTATTTTGTTTGACCTTGAAAGGTGCATAATCCATTACTAAAGAATGGTATGGCCGACACTAAAGAAAGAGATGGTTGGTGTTAGGGTTGGGATTGGAGGTGGGGTTATGAGGTAGAGGTGGGGTCCATAATGACATTAATGCCATCGGTTAAATTTAAAATTCAAATTTAAGTAAAATAAGAAAAGACCAAAATACCCTTGGGGTAAAGGGGACCCTTTAACAGAAGTTATTCCGAGGGACCAAAATTGAAATGAATTGACAACCACGATGATTATTTTTGTAATTACTTTGAAGTAGGGAGGAGACTTGATAATCGGTGACAACCACAAGGATCAAAAATGTATTTTACTTAATAGCGTATGTATAATACGATATTGTTTTATATGAATTAATGCATAAAATAATCAAAGATTTACTCTATAGCGTTTTTCTTTCACAATAAAAATTCTTTTTCATTTGCATTTTGCTTTGAATATAATTTGAGGCTAACGTCGATTATAAGAGCTGTTAAGTAATCGACTTGTTGAGCACATAAAGTTATTTTAGTTCTTTTCCATGTTCTTTATAAATATTTTTATGGCATGAGTTAATTGCACGTCTTCTTCTAAAAATACCTTAAAAAGACCCATATTAAGTAAACACTCGTTGGTCGCTAACCTCCCCCATGCTCCTCTCCCCTTTGTGTTTCCCTACAAGTTTCTGTTCTTATATTCCCTTCCCTTTTGTGCATTTGTGTGTTCGATTATATCCATTTACATGTGTCTATTCAATTTCTTCTCACTTTGTGTGTGTTTATGTTCTAGATCCATATTTATCTTTCCAAAAAAAACCAAGCTAATTTTCCATAATTGTTGGATTTTGTTTCACTTGCAAACAATCTAGAAATATGAAAGTTTTCCTTCTTTATAACAACCCATTTCAATCTATTACCTCAAGAGCATGACATAGGAAGAAGGTAGGGAGGAGTCTATGGAGTTGATTATTTTTTTTCTTAGATGTATTCCAACTTATATACAATCCAATTTTACACGATAAAAATTAACAAAGAAAGAAATAAATAAAATGATCAAATTACCTTTACACTCTTAGCACATTAGATGGTCACTTAACAAAGCCTTTCTAAGACCAGTTATGGGTGGCGTCAAGGAAGTGGCAAAGTGTTGGTACCGGTGGCAACACCATCGAGGATGAATTGGTACCAATTGTCAAGCAAGAAAATCGATATAGCCATGCCGGTTGTTTAGACCACCCCACCCCTACCCTCTCTCTCATTTCTCTCTATCTTTTTTTTTATTAACTATTTAGATCGGTATGAGACTCAAGACCACTGTGGATGAATTGATAATGATTAGTAAGGTGCAATGTTTTAAAAATCGGTTTTTTAGTCGAACCGGTGTGATGGCTGGTTCCCGGTTCAACCCAGTTTTAAGCGTATAAGGATTGAGTATGTAAATGTATAGAATTAATAGGGACCAAAAATGTAATTACTCTATCCCTAGATAGTCTTTATCCCTAGATAGTCTATCTATCTCTATCTATCTTGGCATCTCCCTCTCTCACCATGAATGAGGAAAAGAGTCTCACACACACCTCCACTGCTCCGTCTTCATCGTAGTCCATAGCCACCACCTCCACCGCCGACTGGCGTATGCTTTCTTCTTATCCGGCTACTGTCATCTTTTCCGGCAACTCCTCCTTCTTCGGCGACCGTCGTCTTTTCCGGCGTCCCTCTTCTTCTCCGGCGTCTGTTGTCTTCTCCGGCCGATGTCTTCTTCTCCAGCGGATCTCTTCTTCTCTGGCCGCTGTCCTCTTTTCCGACGACTCTCTTCTTTTCCGACTGCTGCTCTCTTTTCCGTCGCCGGCCGCTCCTCACAAGAACGGGTTCAACCGGTTCGGTCCAACCGGTTCAACCTTCGAACCGGCCGGTTCTTTCCGGGTCTGAAATAGGCAATTGAACCGGTCTTCCAACCGGTTCCCGGTCCAACCGGTTGAACCGGCCGGGTTGACCCGGGTTTTAAAACATTGGTAAGGTGTTGGTAAGATAATGAAAAGCTGATGTGGCACTGAAGCAGCAACTGGTACCATTGACAACCAACCAGCATGACCACTGTGGATGGTCTACTAACCAACTGCTTCTCCTGCAAACTCTCTTTTCTCCATGTTAACATCATGGACCACATTCAAAGCAAAATACATACTCAAAGAAACTTTTCATAATAAACAAACCGCAAGGACTATGTCAACAAGAAATACAAACCACAGGGTGGATTTATGTAAATTCTACTAGTTACATATTTAGAGGAATGTTCAAACGAAAACATATCAATTTAGGAAAACGTAAGAAGCAATCTTTGTCGCTCATACGGTCAACATAGGTGGCTTTGACCAGTCCCCACCTTTAATAACCTAATCTCTACTCACCCATGAATCGCGTCAATCCTCCGTAATTACATCCACCATAAGGCCATCCTTAGCCATACCCCTCATACCTCTCATTTTTGCTGCCACATCAGCGCCACATCAGCTTTACCAACACCTTACCAACACCATACCAATCTATCCTTAACCATACCAATACCGTACCCCTCTAATTAATTGATTAAAAAAAAGAAAATTAAAAAAGGTAGAGAGAGAAAGAAGAGAGAGAGAGAGAGAGAGAGAGAGAGAGGAGAGAGGTAGGGGGTGGGTGTTGCTTTTCTTCAACCGGTGTGTGGGTGCCGATCGGTACCACTACCGGCACCATACCCGCCATCCACGATGGTGTAGCCGACGGTAAGGGGGTGGTACCGATGTGGTACCGGTTGCCATTAAGGATGCTTATGTAACAAATTATTTTGTCCTTTCTCGCAAGCGAATATGGGGAAATCGTCTGTGCCCAAAATTGAACAAAATTAGGGTTTCAAATCAAAGAACCAAATACAACCATTGTTCCATTAATTTCCTGTTTAGGATCAAATTGACAACAAAATTGCAGTAATAATTGCTCATCTCTCATCAATTTAACACGATTTCATTGTAATTTAATGGCCGGCAGCACCTTTAGGTTACGCCGATTTCCAATTATTTCTTCCCCTTTTCATTGAACTCAAAATCTTCAACTATTAACACTGAAGATTGTACATATAGTTCGTAATTGTATGATAAATTGATACTTTCAGTGAAAAATGGCTTCCTTTTTTCACTCAACAATCCCTATCTCGTCGTGTTCGTTTCGTGATCCGAGATTCCGGCGACCAAATTCGCGATCTACAGCCACACATTTCGGTATTGCTTCTTTTAGCAATCCAATTCCATCTTGTGCTAATCTAACTGATCGATTTAGCTTCGTGAATCCTTATGTAAGTCGCCGGAGAGTAAGGTCGTCGGCGGTGGTGGTGGTGGCTGCCGGAGGACCGATGTTCTTCCCGGAGAATCCTCTCGCCGGAGATATTTGCGCCATGGCGTTTTCCGGCTGTTTTGCACTCTCCATACTTAGGGTTTATGAAGAGACTGCTAGGAGAGGGATTTTTGATCAGGTGGGTTGCACCTTCCAATCTATCTGAATTTTGCCCCAATTTGTTGTCAAATTAGGAAAACCCTAGAAATTGAATTAGCTTTTTAAGTGGTTCTTCTTCTTTAGGGCATTGTTTAATTAAGTTCTTGAATTCTGTTCTATCTGTTTATTTTGATTCTGAACATTAAGCAATCTGTTGGTTTTCATCTCTATTCTTAATATCAATCAAAAATTGCCAGAAATGCTAACCACATTACTATAAAATATGATCATGTTGGTGTTAACTTGCAGCAAATATATAATCTATAATTTTAAAAAGGTTTCAAAAGGCTCTAGTTACATGTGTTTGAAGAACTCAAATTCACATTCTTAATTTTGGAATAAAGAACATAATTCTTTTGCTCAAACCCTTTTACAGGCCGAGGGTTTATATGGAAACAACCACTCTACTCTTTCTGGGTAGAAGCTACGTCTATCTACACGGACAATTCGTTTTTAATTTGAAAAGGGTAGTTTAGTAATTTACCAATCTTTGTCCCATCTTCTTGGTTTTTGTTCCACCTATTTTGGTGGGATGGGAAGTGCATTTTTTGTCCCACTCAGGTCCTGTCCTATCCCAGTCTAATGTCGCGCCAAACATGGTACAACAAGTTTTGTCCTGTCCTTTTCGTCATACCAGGATAAAATGTGGTAGAAATTGTGAAGAGGTGAAACACCCGGAAAAAGAAATCTGTTTTAATTGCTAAAAAATTAATTCAACTTTGGTTATAGGCGAATCTTGAATGTGTTGAAGCTATTCATATGTGAATTAATGTATTTGAAGATGTGTTCTCTCTTCTTCAGAAACTAAATAGGAAGCTTGTACATACCACGATTGGGCTGGCATTCATGTTATGCTGGCCTCTCTTCAGGTATTATACACGATGAAAGAAGCAAACATTTTTTCATTTTATGCATAATGAATTAATGATTGAGAGTATATAAGTTAATTTTTTAAACTTTTGCAGTTCAGGCCATCAAGGAGCAGTTTTAGCAGCTCTTATTCCTGGTGTCAACATAGTAAAAGTGCTTCTCATAGGACTCGGGATATGGAAAGATGAGGCAGCCGTGAAATCTATGAGTAGATATGGAGACTACAGGTTCATTTAGTCTGCTCAATATATGTTTTTTCTCGGTAACTTCTATTAATAAGTTCGTTCTTTTGAAGTATATCGACAATGTTTTTTCATTTTTTTTGTATTTTTCCTAAGAATGATTTCACATGAAATGAATATTTTGTTAAAGCAACATATGTCATGCTTCTCTTTTCGGCATTCTTGTGAGATATTCAATTTTGTTTGAATAGATATTAAATGATATAACGGACTTTGAAACTGCTCTTTTTATACCACCCCTTTCTTATTTCATGTTGCTTTTTTTTGCATCAGGGAACTTATCAAGGGACCATTGTATTATGCTTCCACCATCGCTTTGTCTTCTGTAATTTACTGGAGAACGTCACCAATTGCAATCGCTGCAATTTGCAATCTTTGTGCTGGAGATGGTACTGATTTCATTCTAATATTCACACATCACACCAAAAATTTGGTTTGTACGACGCGAAATATGTCTTAAGGGTTCTAATGGACTGTTTTATAGGACTAAAATATGCGTTTTATCTAAAGTGGTTACGATAAAGCCAATTTTGGCGTCCTATAAAGCCAATTTTGTTGTAGTAACATGGCATTTATTCATTAATTTGGAGCAACGTAACGCTCTGAACACGCTCTAAAATAAATCTTTGATACAGGTATGGCTGACATTATCGGAAGGCGATTTGGAAAGAAAAAGATCCCATATAATACAGACAAATCTTTTGCGGGCAGCATTGCCATGGCAGCTGCCGGTTTCATTGTATCTGTCGGGTAATCTTAACATTATTTTTCAAGAAGTCAAACTTTTAAGCAATCATGTTATCTTTTTGTTGCAAGCTTATCATTGTTTTATACGTAAATGTAGAAACACACTACGCTTTGCAAGAAAGAATGAACTTAGACCAAAATGGCAAAATGCATCATAAAAATGTAACGGAGTTTGGTTTAGTTCCTATTTAGTGTAACAAAGATTTTTTTTTTCTCAATTGATGTAACAAAGTTTCAAATTTTCATATTTTGTATCCATTTTGACTAGTCAATTGCTAATCTTGTAACGTTTGATGACGTGGATACCTGTTTACGAAAAGGTTATGGCGAAGTGGACGATAAATTTGACATCCACGTCGTCCGATGTTACAAGATCAACAATTTACCCGTCAAAATGGGTGAAAAAATAGGAAGTTTTTGAACTTCATTAAATCGATTTAAAAAAAAAGAAATTCTTCGTTACACTAAATAGGAACTAAACCAAATTGTGTTGCATTTTGCCCAATCTGGAAACCATTGTACTTGGTGCTTTTGTTGAGAAAGTGCCCATTCTTGGAATCTATAGTTTGCTTTTTGAGTTTTGTATACGGAAAAGCCTAGTAGGATGATTTGAAAAGTCAATAGGTCGATTATTTTAGGGAACCCCTTGTGTTTATGAAATTCTGATAGAATGTTGGTAATAGGTACATGCATTATTTTTCCACGTTTGGCTACTTTGAAGAAAGTTGGCAAATGATGTGCGGCTTCTTGGTTGTTTCTATTGCTAGTGCATTGGTCGAATCCCACCCCATAAGCACGAAATTTGACGACAACCTCATGGTGCCACTCACATCTCTTTTGGTCGGAACGTTAGTTTTTTGATCCCATGTCGTATGTGTTCGATTTCCTATGTACTTTTATCATGTTTAATCAACACTCTTCCATCATTCGTCTTGTTTTAATGATAATATTCTAGCCTTCATGTTTTCCTTCTTTTTTTTCGTTTGTAGGTTTGGAAGTCAAAATTTGAGGAATTTAAGCTTCATGGTTAACCTTTGACTTTGACTTTCAACATTAGTCAATTCAACATCATAAACCAAACAAACAACCTTAGTATATCTCACTCGCAAACAGGGTATGGGAGGGGTAAGATTTATGCAGACGTTACCTCATTGCCTGAACAAGTAGGCATAGAGATCATGTAAAACATGAATATAGTAGAACTAGTAAAAGTATAGTGACAGGTTCAAATAAAAAAGACTAAATGCCTGTGATAATGTAAGAAGAGAATGTTTAAGGGATTTGAAGATGCATATGTGAATCCTTATGAATAATCTATGACGTTAGTGCACATATGCATCTTTAACTACCATTTAGGGTAAATTACATATTTGGTCCCTGTGGTTTACACTTTCTTGCACTGTTGGTCCCTATGGTTTACGCTATATTGCACTGTTGGTCCCTATGGTTTACACTATATTGCACTGTGGGTCCGTATGCTTAATAGACTAAAAGTTAGGGACAGGGACCAACAATGCAAGAAAATGTAAATCCATAGTTATTTCGAAAGAGGGACCAACAGTGCAATAAATAGTAAACCACGGGGACCAAATATGTAATTTACCATAAGATCTATTTCGAGTTTTTGCAATGATTCACATATGAATCCCCCCTTATCGTTTCACAATATTTAGCCTTTTTTTTTTCCGAATCCGCCATATATATGTAGCAACTACACCAAACAGCAATTAAATTTCATATTATCATATGGCACTAGCAATGGAGCCTTGGATGTAGACTTTGACTTCCATAGTCAAACAAGTTGCATTCAATTTTGAACTTAGAGAGATATAAATGATATATGGGGAAGATTTAATAGTTACATAATAGTGTAGAATACAAATCATATATACAAAAAGAATTGTGGTTAACATTGTTTGGAAATATATAATAATTCTAATATACTTAAATACAAGTTTGACTCTTAAAAGCTACCGAGTACAATAGATGACCGAATGAGTGTCTATACCTCGTACAAGTATGTATCATGAGTCATGACAAACGCAAGGATAGGTATCTTCTTTTCTCTCTCAACGTAACAAGGGCTATTTGGTAGTTGGTATTTAATCTAACAAATGATTAGTTGTATGGGTTGGCTTTCATTGGTTGTTATCTAGGAGAATACTTTGGAGTTTGTTAGTATAAATACAACCGTATATTGATGAAATACATAATATTTGTAGATCAACTAAAATCAATAGATCTTTATGTATATAATCTACATACTCCTGTATTTATATTGCAAACTCCCTACTATTCTGCTTGCTAACAACTGACGGAAGCCGACCATAACAGCCAACCATCTGGTAGTTTTAATACAAATTACCAATTAACCCCCCCCCCCCCCTCTCTCTCTCTCTATATATATATATATATATATATATATATATATAGGGTCAGATTCACTTGTGAACTCATCTTTCATTGTGAACGTGAGGACCACTAGTAACGCGCCATGTGGCAATATTCAGTTTGAATATTCATGCTTTATTCAGACTGATAGCTTGGACGCCGATTCAGATTGCCACGTGGTGCACTCTCGGCTGTCCTCACGTTCACAATGAAAGATGAGTTCACATTTGAACTTTCGTCTACACATTTACATATACATGTGTGTGTATATATATAGGGTTGGTTTCACATGAGATCAAATTTTTACACTAGAAACTTCACAACAAAAACACGGTGAAAGTTATCATAGTATTCTGCTGTGAAGTTTTAAGTGTGAAAATTTGGTCTCACGGGTCTCACGAAGACAATTTGGCCTCACATGATACCAAGTCTCTCTCTCTCTTTCTATATGTGTGTGTGTGTGTGGAGTGTGTGTGTACCTACGAGAATCAAAGGATGTCTTCACGATTCCAGTTCCTTTGATTACCGAAGTTCTGTTCTAGTGGTGCAGAGTTTGTTCTACTCTTTCTTAGCTGGATGAGACGAGGTGCAAGAATGATAAAGAAGATGAAGATTGAGAAAACAACAATGGCAACGATGGCCATGATCTCGCCATCAACAGCGTAACGTCGATTACGAACCCAAATGGTGGGAGCCATTGCAGGTGTTGCTGGTAAGACTTCATCACCCATTTGAGTTCCTCTTTCTTGATTCATTTTCTTGAAATTCTATGTTTTTGATGCAGAAATTGGTGAAATGTGGTATGGTCTCTATTATCTTTCTCTCTTTGGGACCCAAGATTTTGTTTTTTTTATTGGTTTCAATAGTCAATTGGGGATGGCAACAAACTGTCACTTTGCTATCAGAATTGGAATCCATTTGATTGCTTTCATGCTAAAAGACAGAAACTTGAGTATCAACATTTAAGAGATCAGATGATTTCAAGGTGGTGATGGTAAAATGTGTAGTGCATGGATTGGTCTTTTCTTTTGCCCACATGAAACCAAATGAAATGAACCTAGTAAAATTTCATATCGAGATTATGTTCGACAAACTAATTGAAGAGATTATGTTCGACAAACTAATTGAAAAAATAGTTGTTGGCTCGTAAGCTGGTTGTTAGCTAATAGACTAGATGATAATGTAAAATAGTACAAGAAGGCGTATTGAAAAATTGATTGAAAATATATTAGGGGTATAATTGATTTAGAAGGCTAGGGTTGTGTTTTGTAAGCTAGATGTTGGTAGGTGATAAGCTAATTTATGAACAAATAATATTTGGCAAAAACTAGCTTACAAGTATGTACAATGACCAAAAATGGTATCTTAGGGTATAATGGTTAATATTAATTAGATTATAATCGGAAAAAGCTATATAAAGCTCCTAAAACACTAATCTAAAAATTATGTTTCAATAAGCTAGCTTATGGTCCATCCACACACGTCATAGTTTATTAGCTAGCTTATTTTTGCCAAACATAACTTAACTAGTAAACTATTCTATCGGCTTACCAAATAGGGTGGCATGTAAGGTAATCAATCAATATATATCTTAAAAGTAAAAACCAAGGTTGATGAGGTGGCACTATGAGAAGCTTCTATTGCTATTTATCTATTTTCTTATAATTTTGAATTTGTTTTATAAAAAGGGATAAAGTTAGTGAAGAGTTGGAAGATTGATGTTGTTTTGGTTGTCCCACATTGGTTGGAAGATGAAAAATTAGGAAATGAAGATGTGTATAAATTGTGTTGAATGGTGTTGTCCATAAGAGGTGATATGGTGTTAAGCTAAATATAGCTAAACCCAATTTTATATGTATGTAAACATATAAGAAGTCTTTCATGAATTAGAGTTGGAAGATTGATGTTGTTTTGGTTGTCCCACATTGGTTGGAAGATGAAAAATTAGGAAATGAATATGTGTATAAATTGTGTTGAATGGTGTTGTCCATAAGAGGTGATATGGTGTTAAGCTAAATATAGCTAAACCCAATTTTATATGTATGTAAACATATAAGAAGTCTTTCATGAATTAAGAAGAAATCTTTATTGCAAATGAGATGACATTCTAAGGATTGAGAATTTCTCATTTCATTAATTGTTTTATAAAAAGGGAAAAAGTTAGTGGAGAGATAGAAAATTGATGTCGTTTGGTTGTCCTGTGTTGATAAAGTTAGTGAAGAGATGGAAGACTGATTTTGTTTTTGTTGTCCCACATTAGTTGGAAGATAAAAAATTAGGAAATGAAGATGTATATAAAATGGGTTGTAGGGTGTTGTCCATAAAAGGTGATATGGTGTTAAGCTAGATGTAGCTAAACCCAAGTTTATATGTATGTAAATATATGGTGTTGTCCATAAATGGTGTTGTCCATAAGAGGTGATATGGTGTTAAGCTAAATATAGCTAAACCATATGTATGTAAACATATAAGAAGTCTTTCATGAATTAAGAAGAAATCTTTATTGCAAATGACATTCTAAGGATTGAGAATTTCTCATTTCATTATCCTTAGAATGTCATCTCATTTGCAATAAAGATTTCTTCTTAATTAATGAAAGACTTCTTATATGTTTACATACATATGGTTTAGCTATATTTAGCTTAACACCATATCACCTCTTATGGACAACACCATTTATGGACAACACCATATATTTACATACATATAAACTTGGGTTTAGCTACATCTAGCTTAACACCATATCACCTTTTATGGACAACACCCTACAACCCATTTTATATACATCTTCATTTCCTAATTTTTTATCTTCCAACTAATGTGGGACAACAAAAACAAAATCAATCTTCCATCTCTTCACTAACTTTATCAACACAGGACAACCAAACGACATCAATTTTCTATCTCTCCACTAACTTTTTCCCTTTTTATAAAACAATTAATGAAATGAGAAATTCTCAATCCTTAGAATGTCATCTCATTTGCAATAAAGATTTCTTCTTAATTCATGAAAGACTTCTTATATGTTTACATACATATAAAATTGGGTTTAGCTATATTTAGCTTAACACCATATCACCTCTTATGGACAACACCATTCAACGCAATTTATACACATATTCATTTCCTAATTTTTCATCTTCCAACCAATGTGGGACAACCAAAACAACATCAATCTTCCAACTCTAATTCATGAAAGACTTCTTATATGTTTACATACATATAAAATTGGGTTTAGCTATATTTAGCTTAACACCATATCACTTCTTATGGACAACACCATTCAACACAATTTATACACATCTTCATTTCCTAATTTTTCATCTTCCAACCAATGTGGGACAACCAAAACAACATCAATCTTCCAACTCTTCACTAACTTTATCCCTTTTTATAAAACAAATTCAAAATTATAAGAAAATAGATAAATAGCAATAGAAGCTTCTCATAGTGCCACCTCATCAACCTTGGTTTTTACTTTTAAGATATATATTGATTGTTTTATAAAAAGGGAAAAAGTTAGTGGAGAGATACAAAATTGATGTTGTTTGGTTGTCCCGTGTTGATAAAGTTAGTGAAGAGATGGAAGATTAATTTTATTTTTGTTGTCCCACATTAGTTGGAAGATTAAAAATTAGAAAATGAAGATGTATATAAAATGGGTTGTAGGGTGTTGTCTATAAAAGGTGACGTGGTGTTAAGCTAAATATAGTTAAACCCAAGTTTATATGTATGTAAATATATACGAAGTCTTTTTATTAATTAAGTAGAAATCTCTATTGTAAATTAAATGATATTCTAAGAATTGAGAATTTTCCATTTCAGGAATTTTGTTATAAAAAGGGAAAAAGTTAGTGAATAGATACAAGATTGATGTTGTTTTGGTTGAGATGGAAGATTGATGTTATTTTTGTTGTCCCACATTAGTTGGAAGATGAAAAATTAGAAAATGAAGATGTGTATAAAATGGGTTGTACGGTGTTGTCCATAAGAGGTGATATGGTGTTAAACTAAATATAGCTAAACTCAAGTTTATATGTATGTAAACATATAAGAAGTCTATCATGAATTAAAGCAGAAATCTCTATTGTAAATGAAATGGCATTCTAAGGATTGAAAGTTTTCCATTTCATGAATTTTGTTATAAAAAGGGAAAAAGTTAGTGAATAGATGCAAGATTGATGTAGTTTTGGTTGTCCCACATTGGTTGGAAGATGAAAAATTAGAAAATGAAGATGAAAAGGTTAGTGAAGAGATGCAAGATTGATGTTGTTTTGGTTGTCCCACATTCGTTGGAAGATGAAAAAATTAGGAAATGAAGATGTGTATAAAATGGGTTGAAGGGTGTTGTCCATTAGATGTGATATGGTGTTAAGCTAAATATAACTAAACCCAAGTTTATATATATGTAAATATATAAGAAGTCCTTCATGAATTAAAAAGAAATCTCCATTGCAAATGAGATGGCATCCTAAGGATTGAGAATTTCCTATTTTTGTGAATTGTAGTTGAGTGTTATATTTCACATTGGTGGAGATACAAAAATAGTAACAATAAATTATGTATATGTAAATTTAGCAATTAAACAATCAATATATTAAATCTTTTTTTTAGGCTAACAATCAATATATATATATATATATATAGAGGAAGGTTAAAATACACCCTATTAAAAGGTTACCTCCCTTACACCCTTAATCTTAGCCACACATCTATAAAAATCTATCATTAATTAATTTTAATTTGATTTTTCTTTATTTTGGGTTTTAGGGGCTTTTTCGTCAATTATAAATAGTGGTCATTTTTAAAGAAAAAATAAAATACAAAACTTTTTCTAATTAAACGTCAATTTGGATGGGAGTTACCTAAATTGTAGGTAACTTATTAATGGTAATTATATAGTAATTATGATCACAATAATTATTTCTTTTTCTATGAAGTTTCCTCCAATGAAACCGAAGAAATTTTTTTACGAACTCTCTACCGATTCATCAAGTTTTTGCCGGTGAATATGATGATGAAATTTCACGAAGTTGTCGTCGATGAACACGATGAAGAAATTCCACGAAGTCTCCGGTAATCATGAAGTTCATCAAGTTTTCGCCATTGACACCCCTGCATCGTCGTTATCTCCTACCAATGACCGTCGCTGCATCGTCATCATCTCCGATAAACCCCGATGTTGCATCATTATCATCTCCGGCCAACCGCCGCTACCACATTGTTATCATCTCCGGCCAACCACTGTTGCTGCGTCTTCATCTTTTTCATCAATCACCGCTGCTGCATCTTCATCTTTTCATGATTTTTCTGATGAATGTATGAATTTTTCGATGCATATCCGATGAATGTATGAATTCTTCGATAAATGTATGAATTTCCGATGCACGTCTGATGAATGTATGAATTTTTCGATGAATGTATGAATTTTTCGATGAATGTATAAATATGCACGCCCGATGAATGTATGTATTTTTCGACAAATGTATGAATTTTCCGATTCCCATCCGATGAATGTATGAATTTTACGATGATCATTCGATGAATATATGAATTTTTGGATACATGTATGAATTTTATGCTACCCGTTCGATGAATGTATGTACTTTACGATGATCATTCGATGAATGTCTGAATTTTTATCCGAATACATGTTTGATGAATATTCGATGAATACAATGAACAAAATCAAATCGAATAGCTTGCTGGTTCATCAATGGTGAATTCGTTGTTTTTCGATAAATATGCAATGAATTTGTATGGATGTTTTTAATCTGTATTGATTTCATGATGATGGTTTTTCATATAAAATGCAGCAGAGAAATGATTATTCAGTGCATGAAGATTTGGTTGAATATATGCATAATGAATGTTCAATTGATTGGTTTTAAAGATTTCAACCTATGAATCGTTTTTTAATGGGTGAGTGATTTTTGCTAATAAATTAATTGGGATATATAATAACTTCCATTTTTATTCAAATTCAAACTAATGTGTGTATCTTCCTATTTTACCCCTTCTTGTTGAGTTATCCATTTATTTTTAGTATTTAAATTAATCAAAAATTAATGTAATATTGATGTTGAATCCTAGCCATAGATTTGATGATGAATGGTAAAGATGTGGGGTGCAAGGTGTGCAACATTTTGAAGGGGTGCATAATAAAAGCCCCCTATATATATAAATAAAGGAATACCTCAAGATGATGACATGACACCATGAGAGGCTTTTATTGCTCTTTATCTATTTTCTTATAATGTTGAATTTTTTTATAAAAAGGGATAAAGTTAGTAAAGAGATGGAAGATTGATGTTGTTTTGGTTGTCCCACATTGTTGGAAGATGAAAAATTAGGAAATGAAGATGTGTATAAATTGTGTTGATGGGTGTTGTTGTCCATTAGAGGTGATATGGTGTTAAGCTAAATATAGCTAAACCCAAGTTTATATGTATGTAAATATATAAGAAGTCTTTCATGAATTAAGAAAAAATTTCTATTGCAAATGAGATGACATTCTAAGGATTGAGAATTTCCCATTTCATGAATTTTTTTATAAAAAGGGAAAAAGTTAGTGAAGAGATGGAAGATTGATGTTGTTTGGTTGTCCCATATGGATTGAACGATGAAAAATTAGGAAATAAAGATGTGTATAAAATGGGTTGAAGGTTGTTGTCCATAAGAGGTGATATGGTGTTAAGCTAAATATAGCTAAACTCAAATTTATATGTATATAAAATATATGAGAAGTCTTTCAGGAATTAAGAAGAAATCTCTATTGCAAATGAGATGACATCCTAAGGATTGAGAATTTCCCATTTCATGATTTTTTTTTATATAAAAAGGGATAAAGTTAGTGAAGAGAAGGAAGATTGATGTTGTTTTGGTTGTCCCACATTGGTTGGAAGATGAAAAATTAGGAAATGACGATGTGTATAAATTGTGTTGGAGGGTGTTGTCCATTAGAGGTGATATGGTGTTAAGCTAAATATAGCTAACTCAAGTTTATATGTATGTAAATATATAAGAAGTCTTTCATGAATTAAAAAAAAAATTCTTTTGCAAATGAGATGACATTCTAAGGATTGAGAATTTCCCATTTCATGAATTTTTTTATAAAAAGGAAAAAAGTTAGTGAAGAGATGGAAGATTGATGCTGTTTGGTTGTCCCATATGGATTGGACGATGAAAAAAATTAGGAAATAAAGATGTGTATAAAATGGGTTGAAGGTTGTTGTCCATAAGAGGTGATATGGTGTTAAGCTAAATATAGCTAAAGTCAAATTTATATGTATATAAATATATGAGAAGTCTTTCAGGAATTAAGAAGAAATCTCTATTGCAAATGAGATGACATACTAAGGATTGGGAATTTCCCATTTCATGATTTTTTTTTTATAAAAAGGGATAAAGTTAGTGAAGAGATGAAAGATTGATGTTATTTTGGTTGTCCCACATTGGTTGGAAGATGAAAAATTAGGAAATGAAGATGTGTTTAAAATGGGTTAAAGATGCCTTTGTGGCAACTCAAGGGGTTGGCTCATCTTAGCCGATCTTAAACTTATGTTGTTGCTTCATTTTAGATGAGCCTCAAAACTAACATGTTGCTTATTTCGTCTAACCTAAAAGCCTAAATCTATATCTATACATGTATTAAAATGAAAACCCTCAAAAAAAAGATGAGGTAACATCCTAAAAAAATAATGGCATAAAAAAATAATGGCATAAAAAAAATTTATAGATAAAGCAAAACCCACAAAGCATGAGGTGACATCATAAGCGATATTTCTCATTTCTGGATATGTGGTTGAGTTTGCGGTATCCCACATTGATAGAAAGATGAAAATTGACAATGAATTATTAGTATATAAAGGAAGGTTGATCCTCAATATTGTGGAACCTTTTGTGAAAACTTATGAGGGTTGATTACTCTTGGTTGATCCTCCAAATAATTGTTGTTGGCTCATTTTGGCGGATACACAAAACTATTGGTTGACTTATTTTGGCCAATTGTATTTAAACAAAAAAAGTTAATTTTACAAAATAAAAATTTAATAGTATATATATTAAAGCAAACCCTATAAAGATTGAGATGCCATCATAAAGAATGAGTATTCCTATTTTCTTGATTTGATGACTTTATCTCATATTGATAGAAGGACAAAAATTGACAACGAATTATTGGTATATAAATAAAGTAATGGAACATTTGAGAAAACTCATCAGGGGTGATTACTATTGGTCGATCCTCTAATCGAACATAGTTAGGTCTTTTTGGTTGATACACCAAACATTTATTGGCTTATTTTGGTTAATTATTTTATAAGTTGAAAATACGCGAGGATATCAAATTGTTGCAAGTCAAAGGATTGAGTAACTTTAGTCGAACATTTTATAACAATAATAGTGAGGTTATATGATGTTTTGAAAAATAACAACAAAACTGTTAACGATGCATCTTCAACTCTTTGTAACAAGAAACAACTATAAATATACAAAAACATACAACTTATGGAAAATATTATTCATTTTAATTTAGATAAAATTAATTTTTAACCGAAAAATTATGTTTTATCTGAATTCGAACAACTATTTTTTTAATATCATTCGCTACCGCGCAACGCGCGGGTTTCACACTAGTATATATACTAAAAGGAAAACCCACAAGGTATGATGTGGCATCCTCTAAGGCCAAGAAGCCTATTTATCTTTTTTCTAAGATTTTTGATTTTTTTTAATGTTAGATATGTTAAAGACATTTTTACCCCTCTATGGAACATGTAGACTTCATTCATAGCTTGGATATTTTTGTAAATTTACATACCTAATATTAACCTCCAACTTTTGATTTACCTCTTCAATTACTTTCATTCTTTTTCTTTTTTTCCTTAATCTCCCACATTAATTATCCATCAATATTAATTATTCATTTATGTTTGCATTTACCATCAACTCTTCATTTTTCCTACCCACTCTTCATTCTCAATCATTTCATACTATAAATTATGATGTAACCTTTAAATCTCATCATTTTCATATGAAACCTCTAGATGTTTTCATCTTCATTCTTAAAGGTAAACCTTCAAACTCTTACATGTATAGTTCATACTAAATGTCTTATTCTTCCTCCTTATCACTTCATGTATCTTTCATTTCAGAAACTATTATTCTCCAACAAAATCATATCAGGTCAACTATTTTTCTTTCTTTATGTTAATCACTTGATTTGTTCTTTTATTTCACAAATGGTTATTCTTTAACCAAGTCATTTTTCAGGTTTACTTTAAGAATACTAACCCGTGTATTATTACTTATTGATTTTTGTTGACATTTTAGAGTTTATTTTACTTTTTTCTTCCATATTTTTATTATGTTTTTTCAATGGAAGCGTAGGTTTGTATTCTGCAGCAGTTTAAGGTTCTGATGGTAACAACGATGGGAAACCATAAGATCCTATGTGGCATCTCCTATGGCCAAGAAACCTATTTATCTTTTTTCTCAATTCTTTTTTTAAATGTTGGATATGTAAAAGACTTTTTCGCCCCTATATGAAAAATGTGTAATTCATGTTAAATCGGGTTCTTTTTGTAATTTTGCATACCAAGTTTTAACCTCCAAACTCTTGATTTTCCTTTTCATTTACTTTCTTTTATTTGTTAATAAATTTGGTTTTGAGAAGTTGCAATAATAAATAAATTGAAATCTTATAAATTCCCTTGATGATGAAGACAATAAGTGGAAGAAGGTATGTAACTTTTAAATAGGTATGTAACTATACTTTCCAAAAAATGTGATTTGTTATTGTCTATTTTTTTCATATTATAGGATTTGTTGTTATAAAAAGACAATTGTGATTACTTTTGAGTTATATAGATCATTTGATGGCGATGAAGAAGATGAGAGTTGAAGAAAACCCTCTAAACATGTATGTAAGTATATCCTTTTAAAAAAATATGATTTGTTATTACCTATTCTTTTTTCATATTGTTGGATTTGTTGTTTAAAGAACATTGTGATTATTTTGAGTTATATAGATCATTTGATGGTGATGAAGAAGATGAGAGTTTTGATTACTTTTGAGTTCTATTGTTGGATTTTTTTTCATATTAGATCATATGTAAGTATATACTCTCCAAAAATGTGATTTGTTATTACCTATTTATTCTTTTTTATATTGTTGGATTTGTTGTTATTAAAGGACAATTGTGATTATTTTTGAGTTATATTAGATCATTTGAAAGGAATGAAAAAGATGAAAGTTGATAAAAACTTTTAAATAGGTATGTAAGTATATATACTCTCCAAAAATGTGATTTGTTATTACCTATTTATTCTTTTTCATATTGTTGATTTGTTGTTATTAAAAGAACATTGTGATTACTTTTGAGTTATATAGATCATTTGATGGGGATGAAGAAGATTAGAGTTGAATTTATTTTATTTCATAACGATATTTGTTTCTTACAGGTGGCAATCATAAACAAAGTAAAATCCTACAAGATTCTTTTGGTGTGGATGAATAAGATGAAAGTTGAAGAAGACATGGAAGATTTTAAAAAGATGTGTAAAATTATATTTATCAAAAAATATGATTTGTTATTATCTATTTTTTTCTTTTTTCATATTGTTGGATTTGTTGTTATCATAAGACATTTATTACATTTGAGATTAATAATAATCATTTATATGTGACTGATAATTCGGTTAAATTTTGAGTATTTTAGAAAAATATATTGACATCAGATGGTCCATTTATTATATTATTATACTGATACGTTGAAATTAATAGTTTTATGTTTTAACCAAGTATTGCTCTTATCGATTATAAGGGTAATGGTTCAATTGGTACGATGAAGTGAGTGTTATCGCTAAGGTTGGTGTCATAAAGTTAACTTATTGAAATTAATACTAGGACAATTTCTTCACATTTCATCTTTAACTTTGTGTAATGCATGTAAATGCAATTAAAAGCTTTACAAATTCCATATTTACATACTAACCAATTAAAATAACTATTTCTTAAACACTTCAAATACATTGTTAATCACATTTTATTAGTTATTAATTAATAATTTATGTTTAACTTTAACTTACTTTTTATTTTTGAACGAGATAACTTTAACTTACTTGCGATTCTCCTAATCATATATTTTTTCTCATGCCGTGCAACGCACGGGCTCAATCACTAGTTCTTATATAAATTCAAAAAATCAATTAGTTTGTCAAACATGACCGGTTTATGACTTGCAAGGGTAACTAACTATTTGATTTGTACAAATGTTACCATTAAACTATTTTTTGTACTCAATAGAGCATTGAACTCTTTTTTTTTTGTACATATAATACCATTGTGACCGGGAATAGCCGGTTTTGACGTGGATCTGTACACATTATACCATTGAACTATTTTTTTTTTGTATACATTATACCATTGAACTATTATTTTTTGTACACATCATACCATTAACCTTTGATATGTTTACAAAAAAGGTGGCAATTCCTTAAACATTGGAGTCAACCCGGTCAGGTAATCCTCTTCGTTGCTCTCTGTCTCGATGGAACCCATGACGGACTCTACCGGAGAACTCAGATCCAACGCGAAGGAGGCGGTGGCGGCGGAGGTGGTGGTGATTGTGTCTTGAAGAAGAATAAGAGAATGCCTAGTCATTGCCACCTTTTTTTGTAAACATAGCAAAGGTTAATGATATAATGTGTACAAAAAATAATAGTTCAATGGTATAATGTGTAAAAAAAAATAGTTCAATGGTATAATGTGTACAGATCCACGTCAAAACCGGCTATTCCCGGTCATAATGGTATTATGTGTACAAGAAAGAGTTCAATGGTCTATTGAGTACAAAAAATAGTTTAATGGTAACATTTGTACAAATCGAATAGTTAGTTACCCTTACAAGTCATAAACTATTTTTGAAAAGAGTTGATGTGTATTGTAGAAGGTAAAATGTATGCAAACAATTATTTTCTAAAATTCTTAAATGAATAAAAAGAGTTGATGTGTATTGGTTAATTGCTTTATGGTTGGTTTGTCTGTTTTTAGGGACATCGATGTTGATTGATATGGTATGATCGAAAAGTATTAAACACGAGCAAAGACTTTTTAACTTTTAAAAAACAAAAAGACATCTGGCCTTAATATATTCGATAATCGAACCTTCGTGGAAATTAAGAATTTTAACCTCATTAATGAAGAGTGTGCCCGACCCGAGTCAAAACGGGTCTGGGTTCAAATACCTTGGATGTCATATATTATTTTTCCTTGTCATAATTTTAAATATTTTTTTGTAAGAGTTCAAATACCATGGGTATCATATTTCTAAACTATTTCTATATATATATAATAAAAGAGTAACTAGCATTATATGTGTCGTCTTCTGGTGAGTCGATTTCTGCATTTTTCCATCAAAACATGAACCTTGACGTAATTTACATTATGGGTTCAATCCCCTACTTTTTAGTTATTTATTTTGCTTTTAATCTTCAATTTTTCAATTAATACTCTTATAATTAGTTAATCTTTTACTTTTAATTTATTACTTTTTCACTTTTTATTTTATACCCTTATCATATAACACAAATAATCATATATTATAAATTATAAATGCATTAAAATTATGTTTCTTTTTTTATGATTTATACAATTATAATCGTCTCGTTAATACCTTTGAAATGAGCCCATTCTTGAGTATTTTTGTATTTAGGTGCTGTTTGTTTTTTAAGTGGTGCTGAAATCTGAATCTGTTTCCACTTCTGATTTTTAAGTGATGGTGCTGAAGTCTGAAATCTGTTATAACAAGACTGTTTGTTTTTGTAAACTGTCTGAAGTCTGAATGGAACCAAATAACATATTTTCCACTAATGAAAGCTCAACAACAATCATTTAACCAATTTAACCAAATTGCTTAACATTTGATTATACATATAATTTGCTCAACAACAAGAATTTTGATTATGAGAAATTCTCCAACAAAACCCAAAAACAAAACCATGAAAACAAAACCAAAACCCAGCAGCCTGGAACCAAAATCCAACCTTCAACAGAACCCAAAAAAGAAAGAAACTTGAATTTGAAGATGAAACAATGAAAAAAAACCCAGATGAGAAATCAAGAAAGGCTATAGAAAGAATCCAAAAAATCAAGAAACCCAAAATCCTACTTTCAACAGAACCCAAAAACTCAAGAAACCCAGATTACAAAACACTTGCAGAACCACACAAACCAAAAATCGACACTCAAATCAAAACCAAAACACACTTGTATCCCTAATTTTCCATCATTGTTTGTCTCAACTCCTTGTTTGAGGATCAAATACAGCTTCTCGAGCCCTGATTTTCGTATTGAAGTCTAATATCATTCGGTGATGAAGATGATGCCTTGTCGTAAAAAAGAACTTCGATGGCAGAACCGATGTCCTGATAAAAATTAATCGAAGAACCGATGATACTTTACATGATCAAGAGAGCAGAAAGCAAATCGATTTTGGAGGTCGATTTGGGGTTGGTCGACAGGGTATATGTGATTGGCTATTAGGTCGATGGCAGAGAAGAAGATATAACCGATCGATTGCAGAGAAGAAGATACAATCGATCGATTGGGTTGATTTGGAGTTTATAGATCGATCCCAAAGAAAAGATATAATCGATCGGTCGATGATGGATGCGTTAATTATGGATGGAGGGGAGCGAACTGGAGGCGATGAGACTCTGACCGAAAAAGTGAGTTGGTTGCCACTTTTTCTTCCAGACACTTTTCAGTGATTAGAGGCTTTTAACATTTTTAAAAAACAAACACACTTAATGGTGCTACATCTGACCGAAAAAGTGAAAGGGGGCCATTAAGTTCTGATTTTCAAAAAACAAACAGCCCCTATCTTATTATTCTATATTAAGAGGGTGTTTGGGAAGGCTTATTTAAAACAACTCATCACTTTTGGCAAAAGTACTTATTAACTTATGTGGTCTGGAAAAGGAGTTTTTTAAAAATTGTTTGGATTAGCTTATTAGCTTTTAGGGGTTTTTGATAAGGAGTTTTTAATAAGTTAGTAGGGAGTGACTTTTTAAAAATAACTTATTAGCTTTTAGGAGATGAAATAAGGAGCTTTTAAAAATAGCTATCCAAACACTTTATTTTAACTTATTTGATTCTCCACGATGAAATAAGTTATAAGCACCTCAAAATAAGCCCTCGCAAACACCCTCTAAGTATATATAAGAAGTAATATGTTTAATATTTTCTTACGTTTTCATTTTACACTCTTATCATATTAAAAATACAGAATCATGGATTAAGTAAAAGACATTTTCTTTATAAATTGTATCAGTATAATTTTATTGTCAATAGTTTCAAAATAAATTAATTATTGGATATAATACTATTAAACATAAATTAAATTATAGAAAATAATTTAAAATAAGCAAATCATATTTGTAATATTAGTTTTCTGGTGTGAATTAATTTTTTTAAATTATCTCGTGTATTACACAGGATCAAATCTAGTTTATTTATATAGGAACATTAAGGTATTTTGCAATACGTTATTTAAATATTTTAATAGAACTCGAATTCTATGATATCATAAATCTTATGATATGTATACTTTAAAACAAATATAGAACGCTCTTTAGGTTATGCGTACTGGTTGCGCGGGTTGAAGCCATCGGTTTCGGCGGGCTAGGCGGCCTTTGATACGCCGGTGGCGGGGGTTGATATTTTGCAAACGATTGAAAGGTTGTTTTATTATTTATCCATTATTTAGTATTTTATATTTCTCTAAACAAAATTTCATTATTTTTTGTAATTATTATAAATTAATATAATACCATTAATTAACGTAATCTTTCATATTCTCTTTTATTATTATCAATTAATATACATAAATGAAATTTTTGTGACAGTTTAATACATTTAAATGTACATGATAAAACATTAATCAGAATATTAATCATATTTATATATTTGTTTCTTTCACTTTGATTTATGTTCAATCTAAAGTCAAACACATTAATTTCTAATTATTGTTTTCTGTGTAAGGATTAATAACTAAAAATTTTCATATTAAAGGTTTTGATTGACAACAATTGAATATATAGTGTTTCAAAACTTTAATAGTTAAATTTTTTTTTTTGGTGATAAAAGAACGGGGGTTGATATTTTGCAAACGATTGAAAGGTTGTTTTATTATTTATCCATTATTAGTATTTTATATTTCTCTAAACAAAATTTCATTATTTTTGTAATTATTATAAATTAATATAATACCATTAATTAACGTAATATTTCATATTCTTCTTTATTATTATCAATTAATATACATAAATGAAATTTTTGTGACAGTTTAATACGTTTAAATGTACATGATAAAACATTAATCAGAATATTAATCATATTTATATATTTGTTTCTCTCACTTTGATTTATGTTCAATCTAAAGTCAAACACATTAATTTCTAATTATTGTTTTCTGTGTAAGGATTAATAACTGAAAATTTTCATATTAAAGGTTTTGATTGACAACAATTGAATATACAGTGTTTCAAAACTTTAATAGTTAATTTTTTTTGTGATAAAAGAACGGGGGTTGATATTTTGCAAACGATTGAAAGGTTGTTTTATTATTTATCCATTATTTAGTATTTTATATTTCTCTAAACAAAATTTCATTATTTTTTGTAATTATTATAAATTAATATAATACCATTAATTAACGTAATCTTTCATATTCTTCTTTATTATTATCAATTAATATACATAAATGAGATTTTTGTGACAGTTTAATACATTTAAATGTACATGATAAAACATTAATCAGAATATTAATCATATTTATATACACTAGTACAAAAACTCACATTTGCCACGGTTAAAAATCGTGGCCATAGGCCTTTAGTCACAGTTTTTCATTTTTATCAAACCGTATCCTATTATTGCGTGACCATTGATATCCTTTTGGACACGCTTAAAATGTGTCACCATATCAAATGAAAAACCATAGCCATAGTTTAAAAACCGTAGCATAGGCATATCCATTTTTTATGATATTAGAGCATTTACCTATAACCGTGGCTATAAAGTACTTTTCGTCACACAAACTTACATAAAACGTGACATTTAGTTATCTTTTGGTCACACAATCTATAAAAAAACATGGCAATAAACTACCTATAGCCACATAATTTGTTTTTAATGTAGCCGATGATTGCTCTATAATCATGCATATTTATTTTAACGTGGCCAAGACTCGAACTTGAGACCCCATCTTTGATAAGGAATGGATCAACCACCAGGACAATAATGATTTTGTTGAAAGTATCTCATTAAATATTAAAAACCATGGAATAATTCATGACATATAGTCACACTTAATTTTTAGAAACGTGGCAACAGGTATCTTTTTGGTCACACACATAATAAACAATGGCTAATTCAAGACATATTGGTTAGCTTTTAATGACAATAAAATTATTTTAATCATGGTTTTAACTATATTAATAGCTACACACATTTGATATTAACTGTGACGAAATCATCACATATTGTCACGCTTCATATGATAAACAGTGGCTACTGGTTATCTTCTTGTCACACATAATAATAAAACCATGACTACAAATACCCATGACTTTTGGCTACGTTTTACAAGTTTTCGTGGCTATATATGTATTTTCTTTTGGTCACAAAAAAATGACTTCATGAGGCCATAGACGATCTATGGTCACAAATAATAATTGTCATAAATAAAACTGTGACTATATATATGTCTATGGCCACGGTTTTTAATTGTTACTTGTCACGACAAAAAAATTGTGGCCGTACGAACAATTTAGTCACGGTTTTGTTTAAACCATGACATTATGTTTAAACATGTTTTCTAATTGTTATGGTTATTGAGTTACATCGTGGCTAAAACAATACTCCAATTTTATTTATGACTTTTAGTCACGGTTCTAGACCTAAACGTTACTAACATGAATTTTAAAACCGTGGCAAAAAAACATATTTGTACTAGTGATATTTGTTTCTCTCACTTTGATTTATGTTCAATCTAAAGTCAAACACATTAATTTCTAATTATTGTTTTCTGTGTAAGGATTAATAACTGAAAATTTTCATATTAAAGGTTTTGATTGACAACAATTGAATATATACGGCCGGGGAGGGAGCGGTGTGGCCACACCGCTCTAGAAACCGTTGATTTTGTATGTGTGTTGTGCATGTGGTGTGTTTTATTAATAAAAAGTGAGAGGGTTGTGAGGGTTCGGGGACTAATCAGAGAGGGTTTCAAATGGCTTATTGTGGGGTTAGGGAAAGCTGATGTGGCGCTAGGGTTGGGAGGGTTCGGGTACTGATAGCCTTATAGTTACTATATTGTTAAAAGGATCTGAAATTATGTGACTAATATATTTTCAGACTAAACTTTTACATTTGAAAAGTCACAGTAAAACACTGTAAAGTTAACTTTCATGGTGTTTTTGCTATGACGGTTTGGAGTTTTTTTTACCTTCACAAATTTGTTATAAAGTTTTATGTGTAAAAGTTTGGTCTCGTAGGTCTCACAAAAATTGTATTGGTCTTGTCTTCCAGTGTTGTGGCCGATTGGTTATCGCTTAGGGGGTTCATAGCGGCCTAACCAAGTTCGAACCTTCCCGTGCGCACGCTTGAGGACATTTAAGTGGGGCCATGTTTAGCCCCCAAAATTGCCGGGGATTAGTCGGGTTTTGGCCCGGACACCCTTCCAAAAAAAATTGTATTGGTCTTAGGCAATCTACATCAATATAGTGCCAACTCATTTTTATAAGGCCATCCACTGTCGACCCACTGCAACCCAATGGTTTCAGCTGCCACATCAGCGCCACATCAGCTTTCCACAAAACTACCCAAAACTACTCATTTCATCCACTGTCGACCCACTGCAACCCACTTCATCAAAATTCAAACAATTCTAATATTATATAAAAATTAAAAATTACATTATAAAATTTTAATAAAAATAATTCTAATATTATAAATAAAAATAAAAAATTACATTATAAAAATTAAAAAATTAATTTTGGGATGCCCAATAGTGTTCCGTTAAATCGGCTCGAAGTTGGAGGTGTTTATCACTGTTTTTGACTTCGTTGACGTTTTGCGCACGTTCTTCTTCGGATATATCTACTTCGATATCATCAGTTGTAACCCAACTTTCATCAAAAGGATAATTTGCAAAGCCTTCGTCTTCACGAATCATGTTGTGTAAAATTATGCACGTGTACATTGTATACCTTAATTTTTTCTTTGTCCACGCCCGTGCCGGATACTTAACAATGTGTCATTTTGATTTAAGCATCGCGAATGCACGTTCGATATCCTTCCTAGCCGATTCTTGACGCTCCGTAAACGCTATCTGTTCGGGTTCCGTTGGATATCTATACGCTTTGACAAAAGTCGTCCACTTTGGATAAATCCCGTCCGCGAGATAGTATCCGTGTTTGTATTGTCTGCCATTCACTGAAAACGAGCTATCGGGTGCTTTGCCTTCGAACAAATCGTTGAATATCGGTGATTGGTTTACAACGACTATGTCGTTTACGGCACCCGGGGTTCCGTAATATGCGTGCCAAATCCAACCATCGTACGATGCTACCGCCTCTAGAACAGTTGTCGGTCCTTGATGATCACCTCTATGGTATTGACCCCTCCATGCTACGGGACAATTTTTCCAATCCCAATGCATACAATCTATGCTACCAAGCATGCCGGGGAGGCCGTGTTGTTGCTCATGCAATGCGAACAACAACTGAACATCATTTGCGGTAGGCTTCCGTAAATATCTTCGCATATAAAGATGTATAATACCTTCACAAAAATTAGTAAAACATTCCCTTGATGTCGTTTCGGACATTTGCAAGTACTCATCCGTGGCATCAGCAGCAGTACCGTACGCCAATTGTCGGATAGCAAACGTACATTTTTGAAGCGGAGAGAACCCCTTAACTCCTCTTGCATCATGAGTCCACCTAAAAAATTCGTACTCCCTCTCAAGATCCTCAACTATTTTAAGGAATAGTCGTCGTTTCATACGAAACCGCCGTTCGAAATCGTTATCTTCATACACCGGATTATCTGAAAAATAGTCGTTAACAAGTTTCTCGTGTGCCACTATACGATTTCGACTTTTTGGCGTCCTCCTCGTTTGTCGACTTGAAGTTGCTTCGTCACCGACAAGTAGTTTGACCGCTTCGTTCACGGCGGCTATGGCCGCCAAGTGGTTGAGCTCCAACATATCGTCAGCGTCGTCATCGTAATCCGGGTGGTAAATTGATGAAGATGATGCCGATGATGATCGTGATGATGATGATGAAGACATTTTTTGGAGAGAAAAGGGGAAGAGATGAAGGTTGTGTTTGAAAAATTGAGAGTTGTGTTTGTAAATTGGGGTTGGAAGATGATATATGTATATATATATAGTAAATTAAATTGAAAAAAATAAAAAAAATAAAATAAAATTGAAAAATAGCCGTTGGGAGTGGGGTGGGGGTGGGGGTGGGTGGGTAACGGTCACATTTGTCTCGGTTTGGTGAAGCCGTTTTGGAAGAACCCGCTGCTACCCGCGGCGGTGTGGATGGAACAAGCCGACGGCTTGTTATAGCCCGAAGGGTACCTGATGCAAACCCGCCATCCATAGTGGATGGCCTATGTGCAATATCTGTTTTGCAATAAACCTATTCATCAATGCAATGACACCTATGTTTCAATTTAGTTTTTATATTAATAAAAAATTAGTTTTTTGTTTAATTAAATAAAAACTAAGTTGTCTATTTTACGTTTGGTACAGCTGGACAGAACATGATTGATTTATTTGTCCTACGTTTGATAAGCTCGACAGGACAGTACATGAGAAACTATTACAATGACCAAATTATTTTTAAATGTTATTAAAATGTTATTTTATATCATAAATGGATTGTAAATGATACTCATTAGCTAAATTATATTTAAATCACTTTATCTATAATATTTACACTATTTTCTTATGTATGTATAGATGATTTTTTAAACATTTTAATACAACAAATGTAAATACATACATACACATTTCAACCCAACAATTATACCAAAAATCTTCTAACACAATAATTATACTAAAATTCATACCATCATCAAAAGTTTAAAGGACTAAATTAACCTTAACTGATGAGAACTTAACTCTAGGATATTATTCATGACCATATTTGTATAAAAATGAACATAGGGATTTCCTTTGTTAATTTTTTTTAAGGTTCCTTACTTACTTATTAAGTTATGTAAACAAATTTTTGTAACAACATTAGACTTAAATATGATTATTTCTCAATTGAACAAACACGTGTTGTCTTTTGGCCTAGGCTATGTTTGGCAAGCGTAGCTTATAAGCTAGCGGATAGCTGATAAGCTAGCAGATAGCTGATAAGCTAGCTGTTGATTGATAAGCTTGCTAGTAGCTGATAAGCTAGCTTATGAACAAATTATGTTTGGCAAAAACTAGCTTATGAGTATGTAAAATGACCAAAAAGGGTATCTTTGAATTTAATAATTAATATTAATAAGGGTATAATTAGAAAAAGCTACAATAAGCTTCTCATAAGCTACTCAAAGTAGCGTTTCAAAAAGCTAGCTTATAAGCTAGCTTCTTGGTACATGTTTGGATGGACCAGCTTATAAGCTAGCTTATCAGCTAGCTTATAAGCTAGCTTATGCTTGCCAAACACAACCCTAATCTCAAAGATGCATTTTGTATCAAATCTAAATAGGTGGAACAAAATAAGATAAGATAAATAATGATAAATTACTAAAGTATTTTTGTTAAGTTAAAATCCTATAAAGAATGTCACCATTTTTCTTTATAAATTGTAGTATCTTTTTGAAAAAAGCTTAGAAAAATTCTAACGACCTATTTCATTTTGAATTATTAAGTCTCTTAACTATTTTATTGAATTAAAAAAACATTAAACTTTCTCATTTTGGATTATCATATTCTCAACTATTTTCCTAAAAGAAAAAAAAAAAACATTAGACTTTTCCATTTTAAATGATCGAGTTCCTAAACATTTTATTTCAATAAAATAAATCATCAAGCTTTTATAAATTTATTATTTATATCAGCAAATGCGTTATTTAAACTTTTATAAAATATTATAAAATGATATAAACAATTTATATCATTTGTTTCTAATTAACATGATATACATTATATTAGTTTTATAACCATCAAGACAGTTTGGCCGAGTGGTCTAAGGCGCCAGATTTAGGCTCTGGTCCGAAAGGGCGTGGGTTCAAATCCCACAGCTGTCACTTTTTCCAATGTTTGTTTTTTCTTTTCTCCAATGTTTTTTTTTTCTTTTCTTTTTGTTGATTTTGTGGCTTTTATTTGTTTAACTATGATGAACTTTTTCAGCATTTTTGTTGATCTTATTTATCTTTTTTAATAACATCATAACACCTCTTAAAGTCTAACGAGTATATCTATCATACCCCTGAAAACGTCTACTAAAACAAGAGCTAGTGTACACTTGGTCTTCATGGGTCCATTGTTTGAATTGGGCATAAGTTATGAGCTGAGCTACTCGAGCTCGGATCGTTAAAAGCTTGAAGCGAGCCGAGCTACTCGTGAGCTACTCGAGGTCGGATCGTTAAAAGTTCGAACCGACCCGAGCTTTAACGAGAGCTCGAGCCAAGATTAAAGCTTATTTAATAAACGAGCCGAGCTCAAGCTCCAAAAGAGTGGGCTCATTTAAGCTCACAAGACTAAACGAGCTTAATATATAATATATATTTTATATGTGTAGTTTTTAATATTTATATATATCATTTTAATAAAAATATCAAAATAATATCTGACTGAGCCTAAACAAGCGGAGCCCGAGCTTCATAAATATTTAACGAGCCAAGCTCGAGCTCAACATCATGAGCTCTAAACGAGCCGAGCTCGAGCTTAAAAAAGCGTAAACGAGCCCGGCTCGATAAATGTCTGGCTCGGTTCGTCTCGGCTCGTTTACATCCCTAGGCATAACATTAGACTTTCAGTGGGACAAAGATGCATTTTGTCTATCCAACTATAATTTGTGCAAATAGTTGAATACAGACAACCTCAACTGGTCTCATACGAAATCCGCCTCCAAGGCAACCTCAACTGGGCTCATTCATTGGTTGACACTAGTGGGGGTCTGGGTTTGAACACAAGGCTTGTTATGTATTTATGCAAAGTCTATCTATTCCCTTGCCAACCGAGCTACATGCCAGAGGCTATCCAACCAAAATAGATGGAAAGAAATAAGGGTGACATAGTAGCTATTTACATATCCAACGGGGTTCACATATTCTCACGTCATTAAAACAAAACCTTCAAAAAGAAGCTTTCAACAAACAAAAAAAAAAAAGAAATTTGGCATTTGGAAAAAGCTTTATTCCAACAATAAGTATATCATCCCTGATATTCATTTCAATACTCTTGTACATCAAACAAAGGGGGACTTAGATACAACTGTTGAAGAGGCTTGTAATTGTAAGCAAATTGGTTTACCATTTATTCAAACTTTTCCCATTCCTTGGTTATTTTAGTCGAAGTTGGAATGCGGTTCGAAGTGTTTAGGCCTCCAATTTCTGAGTCAAACATTTCCCATTTCGTCGTTACTGAAACAGCTGGCAAAACCCTTTTGTCAATATCGATTTCGGTCATCTTTAGATTGTCGAGCGTGTCCACAAATCCTTGAACACGACGGACCTGTCAGAAAACCGTCACCCGAGTTCGTTTAGAAACTAATTTTGATCATGAAAAGAAGTGTTGTTTAAGTATGTAATATTTAGTTTGACTTTCTATAAAAGTCAACCTCGATTCTCCTTTGTGCTTTTGCTTCTCCTTCGGCCTCAATCCCGTCAAGTTTCAGCAACTCCTTCATGAGTAGCTCGGTCAAAACTTCGACTTCCTTGTCTGCAATCTTGATGCCATTTTTAGCCGTTGTGTCCAATGCTACAACCTAAAGAAGCAAACGCAACAAACGTTTAGTTGATGTCGTGAGAATATGTGGAACCCCGTTAGCTTACTTTCCAAAAAAAGCCCATCAGAAGAAAAAGGGTTTCCGACATATACTGAAGAGAAAGTTTTCGAGTCTAGCTGCATGTGACTCCAACATGTCCTCTCTAACGAAGACTAGAGATGCAAAGATGTCCCAGAGTGTTGTGTCCCGAGCAAAGATGTCCTTCAACCGGAAGACATTGGTTTTGATATCATATTAGAATATATGGGGAGTCCCATTAAATTACTGTCCAAAAGTGCTCTTTAGAAAAGAAGGGGTTCAAACATAGTGTATGTATTGAAAAGAAAGTATCCCTCCCTCTCTATGAGACCCTAACGACTAACATGACCTTTTCAACACATATAATTATTTAAAATTATGATATAATGATATAATTAATGTTGAAATCTCTAAAATAGAGAATTTGTTGATGTGAAATGAAAGTTTATTTAGAGAATCTACCAGAATGAAATGAAAGTTTATTTAGAGATTTTGACTTTTGATTATCTATTTTAAAGAAATTATAGAGAACTTGTTGGAAATGCTCTAATAGATGTTAAGTGAGTGTTTAAAGAAATGTAAGTTGCACAAACCTTGTCTGCAAGCTTATCTACCTCGGCTCTAACTTTCATGACCGCGTCATAGGCATGTAGTGTACCATGATTCTTGGTCTTATCGACAAGCTTTCTCTCTTTGCTAGCAGGATCCTCCAATAGGATTACCTTCGACATATCTCTTACACCAGCCATATCTAAACACTCGTCGTCGCCCTTCTCTTTCCCTCTAAACAACAACCTTTGATCCTTGGCTTCTAACTTCGTCTCGCGGGTAAGAATCTTTTTGAGATCTCCTTCAATATATAGTCACATAAATATGTTTACTTTTATATAAAGACTCAAAGATTATCAAAGTAGGCATTTGTAAACCATTTCAGATGAAACCATACATATGATAGAAAGAGGGGGTTTCATTTTAAAAACCTTAAATATTTTAAGAATACATGAATCGCTAATATTTATAATAAATAATCTTAAATAATAAGAATATTATTTACCATAAATGCTATATAAACTATGCGTTACATAAATTCTTAAAATATTTAAGTTGATAAATTTAGCATTTAGATATACAAAAGAGCATCATCCACAATAGTGGACTTTCATCAGAGCTTTTTATTGTATTTTTTTCAAAAAGTGGGACCCACAAATAAAGAAACAATCTTATGTAAACAGCTCCATTGGATAAGCCAATCTGCCAATGAAGAGCATTTTTTGACTGTAAACACATCAAAGAAAGCAACAAAACAATAAAACCAATAATGAATGCACTTATTTAAAACAAGGATAAGTTCAAACAAGGTGCAAACTAATACCAAATGATGATCAAATGGACTTTAGTCAAAGTCAAACAGTCAACATTATCACTCTCTTAGAACAAGAAGCAAAAAGTTCAGATTCTAGGGTGGAAAAAAATTGGCACCAAATCTTAGAGGCTCTAGGGTTATAGCTAACAACAATGAGATACTTGTACCGTACAACATTTGGGCAAAAAATTAATTACCAACAGTCGGTCCTACACTAAACTCGCCACTTAGAACAACATGTAACGAGACATTTCACATTTCAAAGCCGACCTAGGGGTTGAACCTAATGGCAAGGTCCAAGCCTAGTTCTGCATGATTTGAACTTGAACACCGATGGGTATTTAAGCAAAGTCGCTCAACCTCTTTGTCAATAGAGCTATAGCACGAGGGCCATAGATAGATACCCAAATGTAATGATATCATCATCATAGATAGATGACATTTTTTATCCAAAAACAAGATTAATGATCAAAATCCCAACATCAACATTCAACAACCCTCATCCAAGATTCATCAAGATTTCAAAAAACAACATTCATAATGAATGATTAAAATTCCAACATCAACATTCAACAACCCTCATCCAAGATCCATCAAGATTTCAAAAGACAACATTCATGATGAATGATCGAAATCCCAACATCAACATTCAACAACCCTCATCCAAGATTTTTCTAGATTTCAAAAACCACATTCATAATGAATGATCAAAATCCCAACATCAACATCCCTCATCCAAGATACATCAAAATTTCAAAAAACAACATTCATAACAAATAAATGTTAGAAAAAACCAACAACAAAACTCAACATTAAATAAAGATGATATATACATTTAACTATAAAAAAAGAGAAAAAGATAGTAGTAGTATTTGAGTACCCATATGAGTGATGAAGGTTGTGGAAGAGAAAATCAAGATGATACCTACCAAAAGTGGAGTGAGAAGGTAGAGAGAGATGATGATAATAAGAATCATGAGAGACTTTGATGTTGATGATCGGAGGATCCGAATCGAAATCCGAATCCGACCCGTTAACTCTCTTTTGTACAAGCATACCTCCAGGTCTTACTTCCCAATCAATGGTGGTTTGAATGGAAGATTTTGCTACTTTTGGTTTACTACTTTTTCTTGAACAAGTTGTTGATGAGATTTTCATCATCATTTTGACCACCCAACTAAAAATAGAATAGAATAGAATAGGATTTGGACATAAAAATATAAAGAAATGAATTGAAGTAGATGAGATAGAGAGGTGAAAATTGAATGAGAATTTGGTTGAGTAAGAAAGTAAAGAAGAAAGTGAAGAAAGAGAGAGACTGTGTGAAAGAGACTTTCCACCGGTGAGTTATTGGTTGATTAGCGGTTGGTGGTCGGTTTCTGTATCAACTGTTTTATGCTCTTGGCCCCTACCTCCTCAATATATACAAACATATTTTATATGTGTATAGTATTAGGTTCAAATGAGAAGTGCTAAAAAATGAGAAATAGAGAAGTGATCTCCACCACTCATCCGGTCAATAAAGACGGCTTTGACCGGGTCCCCTTCTTTAATAATCTCTACCCTCTCATGAATCGCGTCAATCCCCTATGATCGTGTCCACCGTAACCGGTCAAAGCCACCTTTATTGACCGGATGAGTGGTGGAGATCATTTCTCTACTTCGTATTCTTTCAGCACTTCTCATTTGAACCTCTCTCTATGTGTGTATATATATATATAGGGAGGTTCATACAAGAACAACCTCATTTGTAGGAACAAAAGAATGCATTTTGAGCCACATGTTATGTAGGACCCATCATTAAATAAATCATATATGATTTAGTGGTGGGACCCACCTGAATCATATATGATTTTTTATTATATGGGACTCACATCACATGTGATCCAGAATTGTCCCTTTGTTCTTGCAAATTGAATTTGTTCTTGTTTGAACCTTTCTCTCTCTCTCTCTCTATATATATATATATAGTCATCTTATTTTGAAAACTCATTAATTTGTGCAAACTTTGGAAACCATGTTTTCCACCAATCATAATCCATTTTCTTGTTTATTTTTGGTAATTTTATTTATTTTATTTTTGTGATGCTTAATTATAGGAGTTGGTGGTTATAATTTTGGATTTTGCAATTAATCTTGTCCATTGATCCTTCTAATCAATGGTTTATATGAGTTTCCAAAGTTTGCACAAATTAATGAGTTTGCAAAATAAGATGACTCATATATATATATATATATATATATACAGTGGAAACTCGATAAATTAATACTCGATTATTTAATAAACTCTCTAAGATAATATTTTTTGCCGGTCCCGACTCGGGGATAGGGTGCTAAATTAATAATTCGCTAAAATTATAAGATAATACATTTTTGATAATTTCTTTAGACCTCATATAAAATATAAATTAATAATTCCTTATATATAGCATTTTACATGAATGATTTATGAAGGTTTCTTGAAAAATGACTCAATTGTCTTTTGTTTTTTTGTTGAAATCAATTCCCCCTTGAATCTCGTCTCTAATTTTCCTTAGCATAGAAAACAATTAAGTGGAAATATTTATATAGAAAATATTTTTAATGTCCATAAAGTGATACATTGAACACAAGAAGCATAATAAGGTGGGAGATTGAAGGTTTCTTTCAAATTGGGCCGTTCATTTGATATGCATGCATTGTATACAATAATTAAGTGGAAGCTTGAAAGGTGTTTGTAAACTAAGTATTCTACTATAAATTAATAAAAATTAATTAATATATAAATTAATAATTATTAATTTATCGATTAATTAATAACTCTTTTAATTAATAAATTTTGGTGGTCCCAAGTGTATTATTTTATAGAGTTTCTACTGTATATATAGGTTCTGTTTGACAAACTATTTGATAAGCTAGATGATAAGCTAGCTTATGAATAAATTATGTTTGGTAAAAACGAACTTCTGAGTATGTAAAATGATCGAAAAGGGTATCTTTGAATTTAATAATTATTATTGATAAGGGTATAATTGGAAAAAAAATACAAAAAGCTACTCAAATTAGCGTTTCAAAAGCTTGCTTATGGTACATGTTTGGATGGACTAACTTATAAGCTAGCTTATTTTTGCCAATCACAGCCATAATATGGTTTAAACTATTTTTAAAAAAAAATATATCTTAAGATGTTGGTTTATATGGTTTTTTTTTATATCTAAAGCTACCCTTTAATGAAATAATGAATATATGTTTGTCTCACAATGTATTTGTGTTACATGTAACTCAGTTTCCAATATAAAAATTTTCTACTTGTAACTTTTATTTTGCAAACGAGTAAAAAATGTTCATATTGTGAAATAAATAGATGTGAAACAAAAACATTGTGAGACCGGTATATGTTAATCAATATTTGAAATCTTATTAGTATTAGAAGACATATGTATAATAAACTACAATTTTCTATCCATGTAGTTTACACGAATCTCTGAAAATGGTCTTTAGACTTTAGTAACTACAATTATTGTTCCTACTTTTAATATTTTGTTTTGAAAATGGTTCCTGAACACTACTTTAAAGCAAAATATAAATAGTATAGACGATAGTTATATTTTAAAGATTCATGTAAACCACATAGACCAAAATTTTAATTTACTCGTGATTCAACTAAAGACCTCTAAATTTTTAATAATGGGAAAAACAATTTTAAGCAATAATTTAATTTTTTAATTTCAAAGTTCTTTTTACTAATTAAAATTTATATGAAAAAAAAAATTCAAACATCCAAATTTATTTTCTATTATTCTATTATATTTTTCGAATATTAATCATCAATTTCTTTATCCAAATTTCACTTTAAAATTACTCGCGATTTTAAAATCTATTAATCGAATTAGATCTCATATGTGAACATCAACATCAATGTCTTTCATTGGTAGTTTTAAATATAACCAAAAGTAAAAGATACCACCAAACTATTAGGCCATCCTTTATGGTGCAGGCCATACTTGTTGCCACATCAGCTGCCACATCAGCTTTCCCACTACCCTACCAATTCCATACCTTTCATCCACTATCATACCCCTCATACCCTTCCCTTTATTTTTTTAATTTTCATTTCATACCCTTCATTTTATTTTATTTTTAATTCAAACCCTTCATTTTATTTTTTTTAAATAAACATTAAGTAGACAATTAAAATTAAAATTAAAATTAAAATTAAAATTACATTAATTAAAATAACTAAAAATTACATTAACATAAAAACTAAAAAAAACATTTCATAATTAAAATTAAAATTAGCATTTCATAAAAACTAAAAAAACTAAAATAACTAATAATATTTTTTAAACCCCCACGTTTCGCGTAACCGTTCTTTTTCCTCCAAAGCGGCCTCCAACTCTAAACCCTCGAGGTGCCTATGCGGTTTCATGTAGATCTTGTAATCGATACTTCGTTGTCGTTGGTTGATCGCATCGATTAGCCTATTATTCGTGGTCGTGAGGGAACCTAGTTCGGTCGCAACCATCGACACGGCTTCGGATGACGCGGTTGCCGTAGAGGAAGACGCCGCACGTCTTGCGGCATTTCGACCCATCGGTCGTGTGCGCTCCGGGTTTGAGGGGGAGTCGGTATCGAGGTTCACGAAATTAGAGCGGGCATCAGATTCGTTGGGGGAATCGGTTGGGGTTTCGGCCGTTCTCGACCGTTTATTTTTCGGCGAGCATATGTTTCGTGGGTCCATCATGACGACCGGGTCGAACTTAGGAGAGCCTTTGACAACTCTCCAAGCGTGTTCGTACGGAAAGCTTTTGCCGGTCTCGCGATGGTATCGGTCCTTGGCTCGGTCAAGAAGCATAATGTCGTTTTCCCCGCTACCTCGCGAGTTCGACACGTTATTGTAAACGCATGCGAACTTCGAGACGCTAGATATGAGCATCCTCACCTTCGACGGAAGGGCATCGCCGGACCGCACTTTTGGGTCGTAGTTCATGCGCTTGTCGAAAGAAGCCTTGATCGAAGTCCAATAGTTATCTACTACAAAAAAATAAAAAGTTAAACATCGTTAGTTACAAACTATATAAAATTAAAACGGTTTTTTATATACCTCTTTTTTTATAGTTACCTATGGCCGGATCCTCCGTGACTTCGACCCACGCTTTTGCTAGTTCGACCTCCTCATTCAAGGTCCACGGTTTACATTTGGCTTTTGTGGTATGCGTCTCACTCGGTTCCGCCTCTGTGGCCGCACTCTTACCCTTGCGTCCACGTTTGTTTTTTTGTGGTGGTGGTGGTGGTGGCGGTGACGGCGACGACAAAGGTTGCGTTTCAGGTACAAGTTCGTCGCCATCGTCGTCGGAAGGGTATTGCTCGTCTCGTAGTGCCCACCTTCCCGTCGTCGGGTTTTGGTGCGAACCGGTCGCTTGGTGCGAACCGGTAGGTTGGTGCGAACCGGTAGGTTGGTGGAAACCGGAGTGTTGTGATGGTGGTGGTGGTGGTGGTTGTTGTTGCGCAAGAAAGTGCGCATACATCCAATAATCCGATGCTACGTTAGGTGGGTGATATGAGAGGTTCGGTAGGTTATACGGTTGGTGATACGGTTGGTTCGGTTGGTTCGGTTGGTTCGGGTTGGTACGTCTCGAACCGGAGGGGGTGCCGTATGGATCCATTGAGATGAAGATGTTGATGAAGATAAAGAGTATAAAGTATAGAGAAAATATTAGAGAGATAAAGAGATAAATATTTGAGAGTAGAGATGAAGATGGAGATGTAGGTTGGTTTTTTAAATATGAAGAAATTATATATAGGGAATGGTTAAAAAGTAAAAAAAAAATCTTTTTTTTACCCCAACGGCTATATTACCGTTGGGGGGTAATTTTGACAACCTGCATAAAGTGTGAGGGGGGAGACGCCGACCGGTGTGTGGGTATCGTTGAGGTGCATACCGGTCTCCCTACCGGTCACCCACGGCGGTGTTCCCGCCGGTGCCGGTAGGGAACCGGTCCCCATACCGGGCCGATAGAGGATGGCCTTAGGCTATACGCACCCAACCCAATCAACCCACTCAACCCACTCACTTTTTGAATGCCACATCAGCTTCCACATCAGCTTTTGGTCAACCCTCTCTTTACCCTCCCATAACCCTCTACACCACACACCCAACCCTCCCAACCCTCTCACTTTTCAATTTATTTTATTTATTTTATTTAATTAAATAATATAATTAAATAAATAATATTGTTAAAAATAATTTGAAAATTCTAATATTAATAAAAATTACATAACATTAATAAAAAAATTACATAACATTAATAAAAAACTAAAAATCAATATCGAGGTTCCAAATATGTTCCACTAAATCCGCCCGAAGATTATGGTGAATAGTTGAGTTTCTCACTTGGAAAATATTCACCATACGTTGCTCCTCAGTGAGTTGCGGGTTAGGTGGATCCGGAATATCGTTCGGGACAACACAAATGGCCTTGTTTTTGTTTTCGAGTATCATATTGTGTAATATGATACACGCGTACATAATGTTGCGCATCGTAGGTATCTCCATTATGCGAGATGGTTGTTTGATTATATTCCAACGTTTTCGGATAATGCCGAAAGCTCGTTCGATATCTTTACGTGCCGCTTCTTGCGCTCCCTTAAACTTAATTCGTTTATCGTCTTCCGGATAGGAAAACGCTTTGACAAAAGTAGCCCATTCCGGATATATCCCATCCCCGAGATAATATCTGTGCTTGTAGGTGGCCCCATTTACTTGAAAACTTCGATCGGGTGCTCTTTCGTTATACACATCTTCGAAGATGGGCGAATGATTGAGCACGTTTAGGTCGTTCATGGCACCGGGACAACCAAAGAATGCGTGCCAAATCCATGCGTCTTGGGAGGCCGCCGCTTCTAAAATGATTGACGGATGCGGTTTATCGCCTCGATGGTATTGACCTTGCCATCCAACCGGACACATCGCCCATTCCCAATGCATGCAGTCAAGGCTACCGAGCATGCCGGGAAATCCGTGACGGTCATCGTGCGCGGCGTACAACTGCTGAATATCTTCGTAAGTCGGCTTGCGTAAATATACTTTTCCATACATTTGTATAATTCCCTCAACGAAGTGGTTTAGACACTTGCGTGCCGTTGACTCTCCCATGCGGACGTAGTCATCAAATGCGTCACCGGTTATTCCATACGCCAGTTGCCGAATTGCCGTCGTACACTTTTGGTGTGTGGAAAAACCCGGCAACCCCGTAGCATCGTACTGTTGTTGGAAATATGGGTACCGTGTGTATAAATCATACACTATTCGTGTGAATAGATTTCTCGACATCCTAAAACGTCGCTTGAACGTCTTCTCCGGGTACGTCGGGTTATCGTCAAAGTAGTCTGCCATTAGCCTTGCGTTACCTTCTACCCGACCCCTGTCTATGTTAGGGGCCTTCGAACGACGAATCGATGATGATGCGTTTGCTTGTTGGACAAGATGCGCAAAGATTTGCGCATCTTGTTCCCAGTCTTCGTCGGTATCCGTGGATGATGAATCGTTCAAATAATCGGGTTGTGCCATTGTGGATGTATGTAGAAGAGAGTAGTGGTGTAATAAGATATTTGGTTGGAGGATGAAGAAATTTGGTTGGAATAAGATATTTGGTTAGGTATGTGTATATGTTGTGTATGGAGGGTATATATATATAGAAGGTATTAAATGAAAAAGAAAAAAAAGAAAAAAAATAAAATAAAAATATTAACGTTGGGAGAGAGCCGTTTGCCAACGGCTCTCCCAACCCAATTTGCTCCCAACCCGCCGGCTTGATCTCCTCGCACACCCAACCCAACTTACCCGGCGGCTTTACCCGCTGGTAACCCAGCCAAGCGGTGCGAGCAGCCTTAGGCTATCTGCAACCAATCCACTGAACCCACTGAACCCACTCACTTTTTGAATGCACATCAGCTGCCACATCAGCTTTTTCCCAACCTTTTCTTTACCCTCCCATAACCCTCTACAACACACACCCAACCCTCTCACTTTTCAATTTATTTTATATAAATAAATAATATAATTAAATAAAACATAATTAATTAACTAAAAATTTCATTACATAATTAATTAACTAAAAATTAAAATTAAACATTACATAATTAAATAAAATAAACTAAAAATTACAAGCCATATTTGGCTTTGATCTCGTCTTTTCGTTTCATAGTATCCTTGAGCTTTTTACCCCGGAGATAGCCGTGCGGGGCGGTGAAAAACTTAATGTCTTTCTCTTGTTGGGTCGTTGGTGAAAGTTCTCCCTTATCGGAAGTGTCTTCCTCTTGTACGGGTTGGTAATTGGGTACATATTGTGGTTGATAAGGAGTACCCCAATCGGTTGGAGGAAATTGTGGATTAGGAAACGGTTGATAAGGAAACGATTGATAAGGAAACAGTTGAGGAGCTTGTGAAGAGCTCCCGGGTTGATTGGGTTGTGAAGAGCTCCCGGGTTGAGGAGCTTGAGGATGAGTAATTGTGATACAAAAACCTTTCGGCGAAATTTCGACACCGTAATCGGGTGGATATTGTGGAGGGAACCCGGTGTGCGTAACGTCAACTTTGAAAGAGGGCTTCGAAGGGGTCTCGGGTTCCGCCCGACGTTTACATTTCGCGCGACGTGATGAAGATCCGAGGTTTTGATCGTTTGGGTGCATGATGATTGAAGAGTGGGAGGTTTGAAGAATTGGAAAAGAGTTGAAGAGTTGAAGAATTGAAGGTTTAGAGTTGGTGTGAAAAAATAAGTTGGGTATAAATGAGTATTTATATAGGAGTAAAAAATGGGAAAAAAAAGTAAAAAAAAAAATAAGAATTTTGACCGTTGGAGAGCCGTTTGGCAACGGCTCTTCGGAACCGCCCAACTCTAAACCTGCCGGCTTCCTTCCCCGACGCACCCAACCCACTCGAACCCAACCAACCCGGCGGGTATACCCGCTACCAACCCACTCTACCGCTGCATGTAGCCTTATAAGACGATGACCATTAATTTGTATCTTGGTTTATACATTAAAAAATATAAATTCTAAAATGGATTTAGATTCACATGTAAATCTTAATCATAAGTTATATGTTAATCAATTTAAAACTTATAATTATCACTACAAAGATATAATGTATAAGAGGACATAAATTAGCAAGAAAAGAGGATGAAATATTTTAAAGAAAATCAAGAAAATTAAATGAATCGTGAAGAAGAATTAATTATTTCAAAACAACATTTCGTTGAAAATGGGAAAAATCGAATTTAAAAATGTCGTAATAATTTTAAATCTGACAAATGTGTCTTCTAAAAATGCTAATTTCAACAACTTAGTTAGCGTTTAATTATATTATTTGTAACATTAATATCATTCAAGGTCCCGTAGCTCAGTTGGTTAGAGCGTTGGTCTTATGAGCCGAAGGTCGCGGGTTCGAGCCCCGCCGGGACCATTACATTATTTTTAGCGGATGTTATTTTATTTACAAATTGACCCCTAATGTATTTACTACTTTGCATAAACGACCCGTATATTTTACAAACCTTCACGATGTTATTTTATTTACAAATTGACCCCTAATGTATTTACTAATTTGCATAAACGACCCGTATACTTTACAAACCTTCACCAAAAGTCCAAAACGATCCCCGTCTTTGTCTTTCCGGTAATTACATTTATCACCAATTATTATTTCATAATTACACAAACAACCCTAAAACTTATAATAATTAGCAATCCTCATTTTATTAGCTTTTTGCCCCTTGATATATTATTTTATAATCTAATTACTCGTAAAAATCATAAGTTACGTGAATAGATTAAGAAATCTTTTATAATTATTGATTGTTTTAAAGATTTATGACTATTTGAATATTATCTCTAAGCTTTTTTAAAGCACGTTGCTTTGTTTGTTTCTACGTAGTTCATCGTTGTACAAATATGCTCTAACGCGGTGCTATTTTTTTCAACCTCGTCTATAAGTTATACGTTAATGTTGATTTTACCTATTACTACAAACTATTGATAAAGTAGAATTATATTCTGATCAAATAAAACATTTCCATTATCATGATATACTAATACTCTATTTTGATACTTTCATAAACAACCAAAATTTTTAACTTGCTTAAAATTAGATATGTATTACAAGCTTAGATGTATCACCTAAAAACAACGAACCTTTTACGTTATATACGTTTTCATCGTCAAAATCCACTGAAACCAAATGGTATAATAAGTAATAACTTTTACACAACAACTCAGATTGGATGTTAGACCTTTTAAGCTTTGACGTCATGTTTATACTTTTAAATTGTTTTATATGATGGATGTGCTATGAATAATTGAAGAACAAATTTTGTAGTTATCTTCTTTTTTGAAGTATTTAATAATTATATGCAACAAGTATTCACGCATGTTTCAAATACAAACTTTATAGTCACATATGATGAGGTTTAACCCTTAATCTTATGAAAGATCGGACAATATTGAAAACCTAGATATTATTGTATCAACCTGTAAACATTACCCTTTGGTCAGATACATTCTTTTTTCATGGTTTTTTGT
This sequence comes from Centaurea solstitialis, assembly GCA_030169165.1. Taxonomy (NCBI): domain Eukaryota; kingdom Viridiplantae; phylum Streptophyta; class Magnoliopsida; order Asterales; family Asteraceae; genus Centaurea; species Centaurea solstitialis. The sequence goes on from CM058040.1 coordinate 24,993,367, forward strand.
AACTAATAATACTGAAAATTTAGTATTTTACTACCCCTCATGGTATACCTAAACATGACATATATGATATACGATGAAAATTGAAAAGTCAAGACTTCAAGTTTTTGACATGTTCTTGAGAACTTGCATATGTAACAATTTTTTTTATTTTGTATTCAGAGAAGAAAATGAAAATTTCATTTATTTATAATAGGGTTAATTACATGGGTATGTATCGAACTTGTCACGTTTTATCATTGTATGTACTCAACTTAAACTTACCATTGTATGTGTCGAACTTTCTAAAATTCTCATTGTATGTATCCAACTTTATCAAAACCTCAAGTTCGATACACTTTCGTGACAAGTAAAATACATTCAATGATAGGTTTTGATAAAGTTGGATACAAACAATGGCAATTTTAGAAAGTTCGATACATACAATGGTAAGTTTATAAGTTGAGTACATACAATGATAAAACGTGACAAGTTCGATACATACCCATGTAATTAACCCTTTATAATATACATATATAATTAATACCTACTATCAATTTTTTCTCATTTTCCGATTAACTTATGCCAAAAAATTTTATGAAATGTGAATAGGCTTACGGCCCAATATGTGTCATCAAAAAGAGCCCATAGATTTGTTTTGTTTAAACAATTTGTTTTTTTATACGAATATTTTCATTTATGAATATAAACATATTAAAAGCTTCTTATTTAATAAATAAAATAAAAATGTATTTTACTGGTTTTGAAAGTTTATTTTTGAGCTGTAAAAGTTTGTTTTTTTACCCTTTTTTAGATTTTTTTTCTTCGATAGTGTTTTTAAGTATGTTTTTACGATGAATGCTCGAATTTTTTTAACCTTCTCAGTGTTTTGCTGTGAAGTTTCATGTAAAAAGTGCCAGTCTCACAGAAACAATTTGGTCTCACTTCATCCCAACTGATATTATTATTTTACTTAAAATGACAAAATAAAATAAAAAATTAACGGAGAAGGCATAAATCAAACTATGTTGTTATTCAGTTTAAAAGAAAATATTTTAATCTAAAATAATATTCTTCATAAAATACCTTCTTATCGTGAATTTAACCCAAAAAGAAGTGATCTTTTTTGCATCCGTTGTGAATCCAATAAACATGATGCTTAGATCAGATAAAAATCATCTAATATTTTTTAAACCTTGCGATACACAATGTAAAAATTCAGGGTATTAGAACTTTTGTGGGCACATACTTATGTATTTCTTGTACTTCATTTACTGTTTTTACAGATTGTAAATCAAAATTTTTTTCGTTTTTATATAGCACAAACTCTAATATGACAGAAAATAAGTTTCCACTTCCTTAAACTTATCGATTAATTTTCAAATATTATTTTTTTTCTTCAAGAAATATTACTTTCTAAGACTTTTTTATAGTCGAGGTTTTACAAAAACAACTTCTCTTTTTTTAGATAAAAAAAAGGTCAATATACAAGGGGTACATCCCGTGACACTACTTCCGAAAAAGATAGATCAAGTACATTTGGTCGGTGTGGTCTTATAACCTTTATACACGAGTGTACTTGCAAATTTCATTGAGAAGTTTATATGTGTTTTATATAGTAGCAATTAAATATACACAAAAAAGCATATGCCAAAAACTTGAACCATACCTAGTTTGAAAATGCCCATACCCTTAAGACTAATCAAGGTAACTCTTTTTGTCGAGGCCTGGTTAAATCCCAACCAAAGTATTATCGATTTAAGTTTGAAAAAACTCAAAAAAATTGTTCGAAAAACTTGAGTAACCCTATTTCGAATCCAAACGCATGCATCGATATACGCCTAAAAAATTAAGTTTTACACGTACTGAAATTTGGCTTGAAAAACCCAAGCCTAGTTCCGAAAACCTGGAACTTATGCATCTATGGTAGTAATTTTACTTCTTGTTTGATTCTTTTTAATAATTAATAAGAAAATTAATTGATTTAGTCATTTCACGCTAATGGTTTTACCTCTTCGTCACTTTCTCCCACTTTTTATAGAACAAGCACTAGGTTTGCAAAAACCGAGTTGGACGACAAAAAAGAGTATTTTAAATTTCGACCCTTGTCCGCAATTGCAAACCTTCAAAATTTTACATTCTTTTACCTAGGGACGTAAAAAGTTTACATTTTCGATCCAAGTTTGTAATTGTAGACCCCTATGGCTACTTCTATAACTAAAATTAAAAAGAAATAGAGAGAAATGGGTAAATAATGAAACCAACTTAAAACTATTTATTTTAATTTTATTAATGTTGCATTGTGATTGTTTGTTGGCATTTAATTTTGTCAAGATACCACCATGACCTACTACGATAGAAACAGAATAGAGTGCTCTCATGCTCACCATAATCTGTCAGCAAAAGCTTGTTATCGGGATGATTTTGGACACTTTTGCAAGAAAAACAAATATACAAGATACGGATGCTATTGATTCAAATTGTTTAATACAATATAAATAAAATTTAATGTAACTACCATATAAAATAATTCAATTCGGGGTGAATTTTAAATGAAAACTTAAATTTGATGATGAACGTAAGGATAATCGAGATCGTGTCATGTGTCCTATTCAGCTCATATTAGGTCTGAATTTCTGAATAATATAAGATTATTCAAACTGAATATTATACATTATTCAAGGGTTTTTTTTTACCGGTAAGATAACAAACACACATTCCAGCGGTATCGGGCCTCCTTACGAGCAATTCCACTAATCCATTGCGACCTTGCTCAGCCTATGGCTGAATCCGATTGGCATGTTTTAGGGGCCATATGGACCATCCCGAACCGGTCTCGAACCCAGCCCCAAAAGACCAGATCCAGAGTCTGGGTATCGCAGAAAAGTGTCACGCGCCCTTGGGAATCAACCCTGGTAGTGTGGCTTTCACCCCACACCCCACAAGAATGTTACATATCCAACTGAGCTAACCTCCTTTGATATTATTCAAGGTGAATGATACAGTATTCAGTATTATTGGTCTTAAATATGCATAATATTCTGTTTGAATAGTCTTGTATTATTCAGACCGAATATGTCAAGTGACACACTTTCGGCTCCTTAGACCATCCGCAGTGGAAAGCGGTATAGGCTGTGGTACTGACCGGTACCTCCGGCAACACCGCCAAAGGTAACCAGTATGGGAAGAAAACGGTACCCCCGGGCCGGTTGAGAAACGCTACCCACCCCACCCCACCCTCTCTCTCATTTCTCTCTATCTCTCTCTCTTCTTTTCTTTTTCTTTTATTTTTTTAATTAGTTATTTAGATTGGTACGAGTGTGGATGAATTGGTACTTTGGTAGGGATTGGTAAGATGTAGCGGTGATATGGCACTTGGTACCATTGGTATCAAGTAAAACCATTGTGATTGTGAATGGTCTTACATTTGCAATGAAAAATGAGTTTTCCATATTTAAAATTTTCTCAAATGATTTAATAGCATAATTAGTGTTTAATTATTTAATTGGATGAAGATAATATCATAAGACAACGGATTATGGACACGATTAACGAAACAAAATGTGAACAAGAACTGAAAATTCAATGCCGGCATTTCGGAAAGCTAAAATCGCCGGCGAGAAGACTTTTACCTAAATTCAATGCAATCAATTCAATTCTATATAATAAAACAAATACCAGATCTGTTCGATTATCTTGATTTCATAACCAAAAAAAAAGCCCTAATTAATTTCATTGATTCAATCAATCCTAATAATCTCTCATCTTCACTGCACATTTTTTTACAATTTTTCAGTATACTAAATCGTTATTTTCAATTTCAATATCAAGCGTTTGATAATTCATCGCCATTAACATTTGATGATGGATGGATCTTACCTCCATTGTTGCTTAAGAGCTTCTTAATCGATTCTCCGATCGAAGAAGACGATGAAGAAGAAGCGTCTATTCCAGAATCATCGTTTTCTATGGCCGTAGGCTCGGAGATCTGATTAATTTGATTATTAATCGAAGTTATATTAATAATCTCCAATCGCAATACATCTTCGTTACTACCGATCGTTGATGATACGTTCAAATTATCCTGATTATCTGGATCGTTGATTTCGATCTCTAGATGATCGATTTTACGAATCGGATTATTATGACAACGGATTGCACCTCGACAAATCGGACACGTTGAATGAGATTGCAACCACATGTCTATGCACTCCACATGAAATGCATGTCCACAATCCGGAAGCTTCCTTCCGATCTCATCTTCTTCGAAGACGCTTAAGCAAATCGCGCAATCGGATCCGTAATCGTCGTGATGTTTGTCTTCTTCGGATTTGGACTTGTGAACGAAGAGCGGAAGGGAGGAGATGATGGCAAAAGGAAGGCCGAGTTGTTTGTTTGGAGAGTTAGGGTTTGATGAGTTGGTGGCGTCGATGACGGTGAAGCGGTGGTGGTGGTGGTGGATTGTGGAGCGTAGTATGGCGTTAGGGACGGTGGCAGAGGTGGTGCGGCTGCGGCGGCGAGCGTGGAGGAGGAACCAGCGAGTGTAGAGGTGGAGGAGGAGGACGAAGAGGATGACGAGGAGGAGGGAGATGATGGCGGCCAGCATCACGTTTGTGTCGTAGGAGAGAGTTGTACGGATGATATGAGAGAGAGAGTTGGAGGAATCGTCGACGGAAGGCGGTGGCAGAGGCGGCGGTGGTGGTGTAGACATGGTGGTGGTAAGGTGGCGGAAGGGGGAATCGGCGGAGGAAAGGGAGTGGGGGTTTTAGTTCACAATGCTTTGAAGATGTGTTACATATACCTTTTTATATGTATAGACGTGAAGGGGTGGGTTCAAATGTGATGTGAACTACTTTTTCATTTTGAACTATGAGAATGAATCTTAGTCAGTCATCTTGCGGATATGGTGGACGTGATCACGGAGGATTGGCGCGATTTATAGGTAGGTAGAGATTATTAAATGGGGGACCGGTCAAAACCGCATTTATTGACCAAAATGAGTTGCTGAGATTCGTTTTCATGTTCACCATGAAAAAGTGGTTCACATTTGAACTTTCCTCTACACGGGAATAATACAAATAAAGATTTTTTTAAAATTATATAAATTTTAAAATTTTTTTTTTAAAAAAGCTACTTTATTGACGTTTTAATGACTTACGAGACTTATTGAGATTTTTTATTTACATCAAAATATCTTACTATTTTTTGCATTATCAATTTTTGAATATGATTTTTGTTATTTTACAATCATAAATTATCTTATTAGCTAGTTTTTATTAAATGATATTCATTTAGCTTTTCAGTTAGTTTGCGAAAGTCAAATAGAAAGAAAGAAATGATTTTGTTATTATTATTTTTGTGATGATATTAAATTATTGCTATTTTATATGAATTTTAAAAATATATCCAATCTTATTAATATATATATATATATATATATACACACTTGTGTGTTTAAATATATTGTTTGTTTATAAGAAAAAAACAAAAAAATAGAAAAATACTAAAATAGTTTTTGATTTAATGGAGTCAACGAAGAAGATTGTTAGATGCTCTATGGCCAAAACAAAATGAAAACTACAAGAACTATATTCAAGATAAACATACAATATAGATCATGTCAAAAAATTATTAAAACACATAGACTAAATCCACTATTCGTTCTATAATTAACGGTAAAATCATTAAAATGTAACTTTTTTTTAAATATATTTTAGTTTTTTGTATTCAAATAAGTTATTGAAAGATTGTAGGAGATGATCTTATATATATAAACTTATTTTTTTGTTTTATTACTTTACAAGTAAATGATCATGAATATCTCATGTGTGGACATTATTATAAAAATATTGCATGTTTCATATGACTAATAGCATATAAGTACTTATTTTAAATTTGTAATTTTATACTTTATTGATTAAACGAGAGTATTTTTTTATAAGAACTAATAAAGTTATATATAATTCACACGTTTTGCAAGTATCGTCTAAAGTGTTCGTATGGCTTTTTTTGAAAATTAATGAAAAATCATGAGTTTTTATTAATTCTTGTGTTTTTTTAAATAAATTATGTTCAAATTTGATTCTCCTTATATATCTTATCCTATTCATACTGATTACATTATTTGTAAATATTTATCACAAATTATATATAAATAATTAACTTTTAAGGTTATTAACACTTATGTTCTTCAAATTGTTTTTTAAACCAAAGTTTGACCGTTAATATTGTCACTTTATAAAAAGAGTCCCAACTCAATTACTAGAAATAAAAACACTAACTAAAAATATTAAAAATGATAGGTCGATACTATCGTAAAGATAAAATCAATTTTAATCACCCTAAAAAAACATTAAAACCATCTTTAATGTTGTAATGTGATAATAACTTAATATACTAAACCATTATCATTTTTTATATATATTATTAATCAATATTATATATTAATATTGCATTTACAATCTATTTTGACTTTCAAATATAAACCTTTATGCTTTAAATGTTTTAATGCTTGAATTGAAGATGAAAATATCTTATTTTTTGTGGTTGAAAATGCTTGAAGATCAGAAAACATTATATACTTATATAATAATAATAATGAAACAAAATTAGTACATGATTTAAACCCACCACTAAAATATCAAAAAAGATTTTACAACATACCATTGATGCACTGTATTTTTTTTTCTTGTTTACATTGAAGGATGCATTTATTTTTAAAGTTCTAGTATTTATAAACTTAAATCTAAGTTATGTTATGGCTATTAGAGTTCTATGTTTTCATAAGGATGTGCCCATATTTTAGTGGTTTTTAGAGATGTGGATTGGAGATTATCTAGGATCCATCTAGCACACAAAAAAATCTTCCAACTAAGAACATCTTCAGTATATTTTTTTAAACAAAGAAAATAGAGATTTTAAAAACTTTCTTGTTCCAACATATTCTAAAATGAAGAAATTAAAAGAGAAAATGTAAATTTTTTTCAAATATAAAAAATGTTATAGTAGTGACTACCTAGGAGTGAAAAGTGATACTTTTATTATATCCACAAATAAAGTTTTTTTTTTTAATTTAATGTCTACGAAAAAATAATATATTGTTAATGGTATTGAATGTTTTAATAATATAATAGATATTTAAATCTTTATAATTGGAAATTTGTCATTTTGTTGAATTTAAAGTGAAAAAAGAATTTAAAGAAAAAACTCTCTTTATAGAAAATTCAAAGAAGTAATTAAAGATGTTTTAAATCAAAACAAATAGATTTTCAAGTTGTGTGTTGTATTTTTCAAATTTCACATACAATAACTTCTATAATATACAGTTACAAAAGCTACAGTCAAATAATTATTGTATTTTCTGAATAATTTTCTGAAAAATTGGTACACTTTTTAACTTGTGTGCATTTTTATACATATTTAAGAGTAAATTTTAATCCAACTAAAATTATTATAATAGAACTATTTAGAGTCCCTTTTTTTTTGTTAAGATTGCGTGTTTTTGTTGGTCAATGCCTCATTCACATGTGGGCGTTGATTGTACGTACTAGATGAAGTCAAAGGGAGACCCCCAATTACCAAAAATCGAATCAAAACGTGACCCAGGGGCATTTTGGGTATTTCACAATGTCTTTTTATAAATGTATACATTTACATTTTAAGAAAAAACTAGTAAACAGTTTGAGTAACATCTTAAAATAGATTTCGATTAGGCGTATAAAATTTTCAAACATAAATTTGAATAAAAGTTGATTATCGACAACCAAATTCTACATGAAACACAAATTTTGTGAACATGTAAGGAGACATTTTAGATTGAATTGACTTAGGTTGTATCTCGCAAACTAGCCGATAAGCTAGTTGAAGGCATGAGTACAACCTTTTAAAATTGTATGTTTGAATTCATATAACTAAAAGTATCTCAAACAGATTCATCAGAATTTCTTTAAAATGAAGAAACTGAAGTCAAAATCTTCAAAAATTTACGTTCATCTCTAACAGATTTTCATTCTGAAGATTTCAACATGGATTGTAATAATTAAATATCCTATTTATTTATTAAAACATTAATTTCCTCTCTAGATTTTCATTTTCAAAGGCGTTTATTGATGTTGTCATTTGGTAATAATTTTTGAAATCATCTCCATGTTTAAAGAAAAAAAAACTCTCCTCTCTATGTTAATATTCTCCATTTTGAAGAAGCTATTAAAGATGCTCTAACTAAAAAAATATAATCGTGATAAACATCGTTATTTAAAATATAAAAATCTAAAATACATTTAAAATAATTATTTTGAGTTCTAAAAATACCTAATTTATCATTAATTATTATTAAACCTAAAATATTTCGTTGCTAAAAAGAAAATAGATATACAGATCGAAATTATACAAAGTAAACCCACAATCAAGAGATTTTAAGTTGTGAGATGCTATTATAACTATAGCTTTAAGAATATATCAAACCCGAATATTTTTAATATATCAATCAAAACATGCCTAGTCTTGTGCTAAGGTGACATTCTTGGGGATGTCAGTTGACGGTATCCTTGTCTATCCGGGTTTGAATCTCTTGGTGAAAATATGGCGATATCCGGATCATGAGTCTGCCAGATAGTAGTACCCTTAATTAGACTGAATCATGGTCGATGCGGATTAGTCGAGTGTCTTTACGAAACCAAATACACCAAAAATGTATGTTTACTTACTTGCCGTTAAAAAAACACCGATGTTTTAATTTTAATTTTTTAAAGCTCTTTAACAATATTGATGTTTTTCTTTGTAGGTGTGTCTTAAAATTAGTTACGGGCGGCTTTCTTGTCTCCGGGTTTCAAGCATTTTTGGGGTGACGTGGCATAATGTTATTGGAGGAAATAGCAAACAAAAAAGAGGTGGTGCACAGAAAGACTAGAAAGTCCCGTGAAGTCGACGGCATGCACCTAAAACAACAATAACAATAAATGATTATATTTATTATAAAATAAATATTGATATCCTTATTATTTATTAATTAATTAATAAATCCAAGCTCTTCACCTAATCATGTTTATTTTCATCCCTGCGTTTTTTGTTAAGCTTGTGTTAGCAAACTAGCTGAGAGCCTGATAAAACTAGTTGTTGACTAATTGGTTAGTTATTAGCTAATAAACTAACTTATGAATAAATTATGTTGGACAAAAACTATCTTATGAGTATGTAAAATGATCAAAATGGTATCTTGAGGTATAATAGTTAATATTAATAAGAGTATAATTGGAAAAAAAAAAAAAACTACAAAAAGGTTCTTAATGCTATTCCAACTTACGTTTCAATAAACTAGCTAGCTTAATGTTCATCCAAACATGTACTAGCTTATTTTTTATGTAACGCAACCTAAATTTGTTTGATTTAAAAAGATATTGTTAAGATTTCGTAGCTATGGTTATTAATCAAATACGTATCCTTAAAAAATTTGAAAATGACAAATTTATAGGACGAAATTATGAATGACGAAATTAACCTTACAACCACCGAATCCTATTTTTGCAATAAATATAATAGGAAAGAGTGGGTATGAGACTATAAGTCCATGAATAAATTGAATAAAAGTAGACCCTATTCAACCTTCCCCAACTTTCATGCATGTTTTAGGGATAAAATAGTCAACAAAACTAAAGATAGGAGGTTGAGGATATACAACGTATTCTTTATTGTTTTAACATATATGTCATTCTACAAGATAATAAAGAATCCTAGAAAAAGTTTCAATATAAAGAATCTTCTAAAATTCTTTATTGGGAAAAAAACAGTGTTATTTTAATAATTCTATATATAAGATTTCTACATTAGTTTTTTATATAAAATTCTTTTTATGTTAAATGTAGGAAAAATTGTCATTTTTATTAACATATTATTCATCT
>CM058040.1:25008238-25010113 GCA_030169165.1 Centaurea solstitialis
TTCAACGGTCGATCAGCAAAATACGCATATAACGCTCTCAAAACAGCCTGTAAAGCAAAAACCGATTCAAACCCGTAAAAGATTTAAAGGCAGAAATGAAGAGAGAGCGTCAAAAAACCAAACCAAATGACCACAAAATATCCCAGCCGAATGTGGGGTCTTTTTTTTTTTTGCGGTGCAATGACAATAGGTATAACCATATAAGAAATTTTTACAGTGTAAGATTATCGATCCTAATTGAGAGAAGGATGACCTGGTGAGATACGACCACAACCGGTGCACGTTGCCGTTCGAGCTCAATGATAACCGGCTCCAACCTGCCAAAATAAATGGCTATAATGAAAAAGGCATACGGTTTTTACAAATGTGTAATTATTACAATTTTTAATTAACTAAATGGAAAATTTACCCCTAATTAAAAATAGAATCAAAATATACGGTTACAAAATAAATGTCCACAATGAATTAGCTACTGTAATTATTACATTCTTACTCAACTAAATGACAATTTTACCCTTTATAATTTATAGAGCAATGAATTTTTCCATCTAATAATTAATAGTAAAAAATGGAAAGTAGGCACTTAGTTTTGAAAGTGGACACGTATTTATTTCATAACATACTAAAATAGAAATGCTGACACTTAGACAGAGGGGATACACAAAATAGTACCCCCTCGGTTTTCTATTTTCCTACTTTGACTTTGAATGTCAAACTTGTATTTACCAAACAACACTGATTAATTTAATCTTCTATAATTTTAACATCGATTCTCTTGTAAATTGTACTCAACACACTGGGAGGATTATTTAAAATTAAAAATATCAAAAATGTGGTCTATTGATATTTCATACGATGACGAACCTTTGTATCACATCGAGATACGACTCCCCACGAGGATACCGATACCGGAGTTTATCTTTCTTCCGCGACCTTCATGAAATCAAAACAAAGGCCCTTAGAAAGATATAGAGATTACTCATATTTAGTAATCTGACTCAATGTTTTCAAACTAAACATACGCATATTCTTCCGGCATATTCTTCTTTATTTCTTCATATGTCATACCGTCACATACACCGGAATTTATCTCATCGAGTGCACGCCATTGTACCTACAAGAACAAATAGTGACAATCCGTTACAAAAGAGAAATTACCCTTGTACCCTTACAAACCAAGTAAATCCCACAAAGGTGAGGTCTGGGAAGGGTCAGATGTATGCAGACAACCTCTATTCCGAGAATAGAGAGGCTATTTCCATGAACAAATAGATATAATACGCGATTAAATGGCCAAGTTATGCAATTATTGACAAATATTTTATGTAACGGAAAACCGTATGATATGAAATGCTAACCTTTGGGAATCCGACAATTGGATTTGCAGTCAAAATTGTTCGCTGCAATGTGCTTGTCCATATCTACGCCAGACCACAAACACACACCGTTATAAAGAATTATGTGCATAGAAAGAATTAAAAAAAACGAACCGCAATCACTCATAAAATTTGTTCAGCAGATGTTAAAACTATGTTGGATACGGTTTTATCTGAGAATGATAAAATGTGAAGGTAAAATGTAAGAGTAGAGTTCTTACGGAAGCAGCCCGTTCATTTTTTAGTCGCTTCTCGATGAAATTTGTAAGCTTTTTTGAATAAAGCTCCCCGTTTCGCTGTTCGAACAAAAAGCATTACAAAAGTGGGTCAGGAATTAAACTTCGTGTTGTAATTGAATGCATGTAGACAAAAAGATAAACTTTTATCATACTTGTTTTTTTGTTATAAACAAGCAAACAAACTCTAGCGAGAATGCGAAAGGACGCAACTTTTTATAAAAACGAGCAATTTTTGTACAAGTAGGAAATGTAAATTCAAA